>LR751205.1:55659-162986 GCA_902729485.2 Mus minutoides | reverse complement strand
TTTAGTGAGGATTACAGAGGTACTGGTTTTCTGGCTTGGCAGCATATTTTAATCCTATTTCATGTTTCTTTAAGAAAAATACTTAAAACTGTTTGACACCCTCGATTATTTGTCACCTTGTGTGGGATTTGTTTGCTTTGTTTTGTTTTGTTTTGTTTTCGAGACAGGGTTTCTCTGCATAGCCCTGGCTGTCCTGGAACTCACTCTGTAGACCAGGCTGGCCTTGAATTCTGAAGTCCGCCTGCCTCTGCCTCCCAAGTGCTGGGATTAAAGGTGTGCGCCACCACTTTGTGGAATTTTTAAACTTTCATTGATAAATTTTTCTTCGCTGCCAAACTCAGTGCTTTTCCTGTAGTCTACTTGTTGTTAATTTAGTTGGCAGGAGCCACTTTTTATACAAGCAGTGATCAGCATTGTTAGCTACAGAAGCACAAAACACAACAAGGTGATGTCTTGCTTGCTAGTATGTGTGTAGTTTTGAAATTCCTCAAAGTTAGTTGGCAAAGGAATGAAGACATGCCATTTTCCACGTAGCTCATGCAGCAGAATTCTCTCCCTCCCTCCTTCTTAGATAGATTCTCATTCTAGAGCCTAGGCTGCTTAGGCCTCCTGAATCTTGCTGTAGCTTCCTGAGAGCTGAGGTTATGGGTGTGAGCCACCATGCCTAGCTTAGTCCCTGTTTCTTGTGTAACAAATGTTTAAAGTGACTTTGAAGGTAAAGTGTTGCACACTGTATTTTGTAGTTGAGCTTTTTACTATTAACTTACTATACCCCTGAGGCTTTTTAAAAAAACATATTTTTAGATCTTGCTTTCTTATGACTCCAAGTTAAATTTGTATATAAAATGTTACTAAAACTCACAAATGACATTTCTTCATTAGTGATTTTATTTTTTTAAAAAACCCACACATGTAACAGAAGGAAAGGTTTCCAACAGGTGTTTTGTTGCTTGTTTCTATTATTGGAGTAAATTACCCTCTAGGGAATAGTGGTATTGATATTTGCTCAATATATTTGCCAGCTGCTGTATTATTTTGTACTAGATAAAGATTATTCCTTTCCCATTATTTGCTATCATGTTATATAGTCTGTAGTAAAGAAGTCTTTTATTGTTGATATTATAATAGTTTATCCATGCCAGGACCAAAAGATTGAGCTGATTATGTTTATAAAATAAATTTAGTCTTTTGCTTTATTCTAAAGGCTGTTGTCATCATTGCCTTCTTTAGGAAAGGTTTTTTTTTTTCCTCCTAGAAACTTGTATGCATCATGAGCTCCTAAAAAGCAGATAATATATTAATATATTTTGTTTCTTAAGGTATGATCAAAGTAACTGCTTGAAAAGTGTATTCCCACTTAAATAAGTTTAGGATAGAGCAGTACCTATACTGTCTAAATGCATAATAAGATTCACTTTAGTAGGGTTCACATGTATGTTAAATCAATGACTCAGTGAGTTTAGAAAAGATGGATTGTACAGAAATTAATAATTTAGGGGGCTGGAGAGGTGGCTCAGTGGTTAAGAGAACTGGCTGCTCTCCTGGAGGACTGGAGGTTCAACTCCCAGCACCCACACAGAGGCTCACAATCAACTGTGACTCCTGTTCTAGGGGGTCGGATGCCCTTTTCTGGTCTATATGGGCAGTGTATGCACACAGTGCACACACATACATTTGTGCAAATAGGCCAAAACATATGAATATTTTTTCTTATCAAAAGGTTAAATTTTATATATTATTTCCTTTTGAGGTACGGTTTTGTTTTCTAACTCTGGCTGGCCTAGAGCTCACAATGTAGCCAAGCTGATCTCAAACTCACAGCAGCCCTGCTTCAGTCTTGAGGGCGTTGGGATTATAGGATTGTGGGACACCTGGGTTCCTACTTGCAATCTTAGTTAAAACTTTAGGATTCAATCTTTTTGTTGTAAAAATAATCAGATCATTTGATACTATTCTTTTATACTAATCTGTGTTAAATTTGTAGGAAACTTTAGGAATCTTATACATTCCTTTCTTGCTCTCTATGAATTTATACTAACTATTCAATGAATACTGGCTACTCATTTGAAGGTTTGTTTTTGCTAAGTTCTCTACTTCAGCTGACTCTTAAATACACTCTAATGAAGGGTGTAAGTCTGTTTTAGTCATACATAAGCATGAGCACATCACCCACCCTCCATAGATTAAGTCATTACTTAATTGCCATTGTCTAAACCTCAACTTGTCTCAGACGGTCTTAGCTTCTTAAGTACAATTGCCCAATGAATATATTCTGTGGATTCCCTGAAGGCATATTCTATAACTTTCTGTGGATGTTTTGAAGATGTCTAAAATACAACTTGTTCAGAAGCCTCTTGATGAAATTTTTTTAAAAGTATACCATCTTGATTATCATTTCTGCATACGTAGTTGCTCATTCTAGAAATCTAACAAACTAGATTTTCCCCATAAACTTGTTTTAATATCCAAGTTGGCTTGGGCACAGAAATTCAAGTATTTGACTATATCAGACATTAAGGACCTAAAGATGATATAGTGAAGAAATCTCAAACCCTTGTTCTCACAGAGCTTTATTCTAATAGGGATACATATAAAATAGATATTAAGTGATAATAAAAGCTAAGAAGAAATCAGAGTAAAGTAAAAAATGATAGGCAGAGTAGAGAAGAAAGTGCTTACCTCAAGATCTTATAAGGAGATACTTATACAAGGACCCCCTTAATATCTCCTAATCCTGACAGCATTTGTTTTTGTTTTCTTGAAGATAGCCATTCTGATTGGGGTGAAAGGGAATCTACAGTTTTGATTACCTTTTCCTTAATGGTTAAGGATGTTGAGTACTTTTTAATACATACATTGGTTATTTGTAGTTCTTTTGATAGCTGTTTAGTTTACTTGCCCATTTTATTGGTCATATTATTTGTTCTTTTGGTGTTTTATTTATATATAAATAGTCTGGATATTAAGCCTCTGGTGTCTAGTTGGCAAAGGTTTCCTATAGGCTGTCTATTCACTCTGCTGGTGTTTCCTTAGATGTGCTGAAGATTTTAGCTACTGGCTTTTATTTTTTTAAGGGAGGAGGGGTCTCATTTGGCTCAAGGATTTGTGGGAATATAGTCCTTCACAGCAAGGTAAGCTTGACAGAATTGATGGTATTAGAAACTTGTAGCAGAGACTCCTTACCTAGTGATGGACAAGAAATCGTAGATAGTTTTTGTATTTTTGGTATTGATTATCATAGCTTCTATTGTTGACCATCAGCAATTGACCATTGACCATAAGTTTCTGTGTATATAAGTAGGTATATGTATATAGATTTGTGTTGTATAGTGGGATATAATGAACAGTTTACACAGAACTGTCTCTCAAATTAACAGTCTGTTGGGAGAAGAAAGTGGCCATGTAATATTTTTTTCCACAGAAGGAGCACACATATTTTCCCATGATTTTCTACATGTTTCACTTTAGAATCTGTTAAATAATATTCTCATTTTAGGGTTAGGGCTAGAATATCTGAGTTTCTATTTTAAATCTCTTAAGTTATTTCTCCTTTGTCATATATTTTATATCAGTTGGGATTTAAATGTAGGCTTTTTAAAGCTAGAGTCTTGAACACTATGCGGATATAATTTGTTATGTTCTTATCATGTTTGTAGATATAAATGGAAATAAATGTAGCTTTCTAGTTTGAGAGTTTTCTAATTAAGTCAAGTTAGTCAAGAATTTTGGCTTGGAACAAAGAACCAACTGATATTCTTTTGTTTTTGTTTTTTGTTTTTCTGTGCAAGATTTTATATGTTTATTGTTACTTTTTTAGTCATATGAAATCACTCGCTAAATTCACAAAGGCAGACCAGATTAGGTGCTGCTACTAAGTGTCTTGAGTCAGGACTATTACCAGAGCAACTGAAAGATAGCTATCATTACATGATTTATGTTGTTGGATTTTAGGGCCCACTGAAGTCTGTTTTGGGATTTAGGTTGTAAAGTCAGGATGTAATACAGGAAATTAAAATAACCTTTTAAAATCTACTTTTTATAGTTTGCTCTGTGTCCTATACCCAAGTCTCCATTTCTATTTAGTTTCTCCGCTTGGATTATCGAAATACAGTGTAACAGGGACTTGAGCTTTTCTACTCTTTGTTCTTTCCATGGTGGTCAGAATGATCTCCTCCTCCTCTTTCCCCTCCTCCTCCTCTTCTTTTTCTTCCTTCTCTCCTCTTCTTCCTCCTCATTTTTCTTTTTTAAGGTAGGACATAGCTGGGTAGCCTAGGATTGCCTTGAACTCCAGGTATTCCAGCCTTAACTTCCTGAGTGCTAGGATTCCAGGTCTGAGTCCCCACACCTGTTATAATATTTAAAAACTGTAAACCAGAACATCTCATTATTCTGTTCAATGTGTTCCATTGGTTCTCCAACTCTCTCTGCTAAAAGCCATTGACTGCAGGGGCTTGTATGCTGCAGACCACATTTTGTGATTCTATCTCTTACTGCCCTTTGATGTAGTCTCTTCATTCTTTATTAGCTCTTGTTTCTTGCTGCTCCTGGTAAGCTTTCACCTCAGGGCCCTTTTTCTAGCTGTTTGTTCTGATTGAGGACTCTTCATTTAAATATCTGATGCTTTCTTTACCTCTTGTGGGATGCACCCAAAATGAAACCTTCACAGAATATCCATTTAAAACACCACTTTTTTCTTTTCCATTCCTCCACATGGATAGCTTTTAGCACTGTTTGACATACACTATAGTGTTAATATATCATCCTCCCCAGCTAGTGTGACTATAACCCTATGGCAGGGATTCGTTGCCCTTTGTGCCTAGAACATTGTTTAGCTAAAGTTGATACTTAATCACTACTTGCTAATTAGTGTGTTAAAGTTCATTGTACATTTTCACATTGTCTTTTTAAATTCTTCATTTTGTGTATGTATGTCCATGTTTGCATGTGTAAGATGGTCTGCAGGTGCCTAAGTACATGTATGTGTGTGCATGTAGAGGGATGGACATTTGTTGTGTTCTTCAATCAGTTCTCCATCTTACTATTTTTGAGACATGATTTTTCACTGAAACTGGAGTTCACTAATTTAGTTAGAATGGCTGGCCAGTAAGCCTCATAGATCTTCAGCCTCCTTAACACTTCTGCGTTTGCAAGCATTTACCCAGATTTTAATTAAGTTTTTTCTTTAAAGTGGGTATTGAGATTCAGAACTGCAGTTTTCAATGTTTGTGTGGTAAGCACTTGACTGATTGAGCCATCTGCTCAGCCTCTTCACAATGTCCTTTTAAATATCTGTTGTTTATGCATAGATATAATAACTTAGTCCTTAGAGACAGGGCAAACACTTGGTTGGCTGTAAGGCCTTAGAGACATAGGAAAAATACTTATTTGACTGCTGGAATCACAATCCTAGTTTTCTGTCCAAGCATGATATCATATAGTTAGTCTTAGGTCAATCTTGTCTTGCCTTTACTTAGCCATGTTTATTTTAAAAAGAAAAAAAAGAGCAAGTATTTTCAGATCATAAAGGAATTTGGAAAAGGAATTCTAACCATATTTTTTCTTAATAGAGTATTAGTTCTTAAATTTCTTTCCTATTTTACTTAGAATTAATCATAGTTTATGTTTTTCCACAGGTTTTTCAATTCAGTCACTATTTCAGTATATAACTGTAAGAGAAACAGAACATTCAAGTCTTTTACTGACTCAGATAGGTGTGTTACGTGTTCTGTATATACCTGTAAGAGAAACAGAACATTCAAGTCTTGTACTGATTCAGATAGGTGTGTTACGTGTTCTGAGAGGGAGCTTAGTTTTCCGTGCTTTTATTATTGTGCAGCTCTCCTTTACCAGCCGTTTTCTGATATAGTTGAAGTACCACAGTGAAAACAAGGAAGGGAAACTTGCACCAGCACTGCTGCTCTTCATTAGTGCTGCCAATACGATTTCTATTGTCCCCTGGTGAAATGTCAAGTCTTTTGTAAACTCTATAGTTTGAAATAGGATATAGGATAAGTTACTCTTTGGTGGGTACTTGAAAATGTTCTTTATCTAAATAAAATCACTTAAGTTGATTTAGCACAGCATGCAAGAAGTAGTAGTTTTACTCTGAAATATGTTTTGTTTTATAGGTGATCATGAATCAGGCAGATAAAAATCAAGAGATTCCATCTTACCTTAGTGATGAGCCTCCAGAAGGTAAGCATGTAACCAACACTAGGCATGGGAGGAGTGTGATGGAAAATTAAAGCTATGACCATTTTAAAAAATTAAATGTAAAGAATTATAGCCTTATATAGTCAATGGACATGTTCCAAAAATAATTGAGCCTTTAATAAGAAAATACAGACCTTGGTGTATAGAGACACAATTTCCATTACTTAAGGTTTATTTTCTTGTCACACTTTCATTTAAGACCATTTCACAAGCAAAAACATCTTTTTATTTGCAAAATTGCGGGAGGTACAGGATGGACTGTTTATATTTGATGTCCTGCATATGAACACAGCTAATTGAAGATTTGAGAATTTAAAAATTCCTATCATTTATTACAGTATAATTGATATTGCTCTCTGTGTTCATATATGGTCTTGGGTTCTGGTTAATTTGTCTTTCTAAGTCATAACTATTTTAGCTTGAAAACTGTGACATGAGTCGTGGAAACACTATTTGCCTCCTCTCCCCTGGTGTCCTAACTCTGTACAGAAAATGACTGTAGTCTTATTTTACTTGTGGATTTGGTATAGACTTTCTAAGCTTGATCTAAATAATGACCTCATTGGGGAACTGAATATTGATTCCTGGGCTAGATGTCCTAACTCTAGGTATTACATTTCTTCCCAGTTCTGTTTTCCCTCTCTGAAAGTTTCTGCTCATATTATTAGTCACAAATCAAATTTCTGGGAAGATATAAAAAGAAATAAAAATCTTACAGGTAAGCCTGCCATGGTGACTGACACATGCAATCCCAGCATTGTGACATAAAGGCCAGAGGATACCAAGTTCACTGCTTGGCTACATAGTGAATGAGGAGGAACTATCTAATTGGTTTCATTTAGTTTAGAGGTAGAATAACCTGAAAATTATTAGCTCAGTGTTTTTCTTTTTTTTTTTGTTTTTGTTTTTGTTTTTGTTTTTGTTTTTGTTTTTCGAGACAGGGTTTCTCTGTGTATCCCTGGCTGTCCTGGAACTCACTCTGTAGACCAGGCTGGCCTCAAACTCAGAAATCCGCCTACCTCTGCCTCCTGAGTGCTGGGATTAAAGGTGTGTGCCACCACGCCCGGCGCTCAGAGTTTTTCTTAAAGAACAATTTGTGTAAGTTTATTATATATTCCAAGTATATGTAATATATGTACATATAAAATGTATGTTTTCTGTTTCTGTGTCTTGATTCTTAAAAATTTGTTAACCATGTTTAGTGGCACAGGCCTTTAATCACAGCACTCAGGAGGCAGAGGCAAGCAGATCTCTGTGAGTTTGAGACCAGCCTAGTTTATATAGTGATTTCCAGAACAGCCTGGGCTATGTAAGTGAGAACTTGAAAAAAATAAAAAAACAAAACAAAACACCCAACTCTTTGTTTTCTTTGGAGACAGGGTCTCTCTCTGACTAGGATATGCCATCATTCCCTGATCCTTATCTTTGGGAAAAGATTTTGCATTATAATAAAGTTAAACTTTTTTTTTTTTCCGTTTTTTCGAGACAGGGTTTCTCTGTATAGCCCTGGCTGTCCTGGAACTCACTTTGTAGACCAGGCTGGCCTTGAACTCAGAAATCCGCCTGCCTCTGCCTCCTGAGTGCTGGGATTAAAGGCCTGTGCCACCACGCCCGGCCAAATTTAAACATTTTTTTTTCCTTGTTCCCGTCAACTCTGCTTGCTCTGGTCTGCCCCCGCTCGCTCTGGTCTGCCCCGCTCGCTCTGGTCGGTCCCACTTGCTCAGTCCCTGCTTTCTCCGGTCCAAGGATTCATTTATTATTATTCATAAGTACACTATAGCTGACTTCAGTCGCACCAGAGGAGGGCGTCAGATCTCATTACGGGTGGCTGTAAGCCACCATGTGGTTGCTGGGATTTGAACTCATCACCTTCGGAAGAGCAGTCGGTGCT
Source organism: Mus minutoides (assembly GCA_902729485.2). Lineage (NCBI taxonomy): Eukaryota > Metazoa > Chordata > Mammalia > Rodentia > Muridae > Mus > Mus minutoides. The sequence goes on along the minus strand of LR751205.1, from coordinate 154,882 downwards.
CTTACCCGCTGAGCCATCTCACCAGCCCTAAACATTTATTTTTTGAGACAGGGTCATCTTATGTAGCCTAGGCAACCCTCAATCTGAGATCTTCTTGCTGCCTCAGTACTCTAATTTTATATAATTTTATAATTTAATTTTGTTATATATTTTATAATTTTATATCATTTTATAACTAATATATTACCTGTACCTGAAGTCTTTTATTTTTAGCCATTTAAAAATTTAAAATTTATTATACTTAGTAGTTTTAATATTTGTGTTTTAAAAACAAATTTAGCAGTAAATATATCTTATATGTATAATATTTTGTTGGTTTTTAATATTTGTTTTCATATTTAAATACAAGTATCATGGAATTTTAAAGCAAAATTAGTTTGAGCTGATTTTCCTTCCCCCATGTCCCACTTCCTTTCTCATCTCCTTTCTGTTTTCCAGGCCACATGTGTTCCTTTGCCTTCATGTCCACTTTTCTTAGCATCTCTTTTGGCCTTTGTTTGAACTGTTTTAGATTTTTAGGTTTTATCTGCATTTCTTCCCACTTGTATACACATGTATATTAAAGCTAGGATCCAAATGGGAAAGAGAATATGCAATTACTTCTTTCTGAGTTTGCATCATCTAGTTTTTTTTTTTTTTTTTTTTCTTCGAGACAGGGTTTCTCTGTGTAGCCCTGGCTGTCCTGGAACTCACTTTGTAGACCAGACTGGCCTCGAACTCAGAAATCTTCCTGCCTCTGCCTCCCATGTGCTGGGATTAAAGGCTAGCGCCACCATCGCCTGGCACATCATCTAGCTTAATACTTTCCAAATCCATTCATTTTTTTTTTTTTCCGCACATTTTGTAATTTCAATTTTTTTTACAACTAAATATAATTCCATTGTATATATGTGCCACATTTTCTTTTCTTTTCTTTTCTTTTCTTTTCTTTTCTTTTCTTTTCTTTCTTTCTCTCTCTTTTTTTTTTTTTTTTTGAGACAGGGTTTCTCTGTGTAGTCCTGGCTGTCCTGGAACTCACTCTGTAGACCAGGCTGGCCTCAAACTCAGAAATTCGCTGGCCTCAAACTCAGAAATTCGCCTGCCTCTGCCTCCCAAGTGCTGGGATTAAAGGCGTGCACCACCTGTGCCACATTTTCAATATCATCTCTTGATGGGCATCCAGGCTGGTTCCATTTCTTTGCTGTTGTAGATAGAGAAGCAATGAACATGGATGTGCAAATACAATGTTATAGTATGCTATCTTTGAGGATGTGCCCAGGAATGGCATAGCCGGGTCATACAATAATTTTATTTCAGTTTTGAGAGACATTCATACATGATGGCTGCACTGATTTGCATTCCTTCAAGCAATGAACAGGGTTCCTCTTTTCTCACCAACATTTGCTAGTAGTCTTCAATTTTTGTTTGTTCAGCAACAAGGGTCTTTCTATGTCTGAATAGTCTGGAACTTGGTATGTTGATGGGGGAAATCAGATAGAACCAATATTGATTGCAAATGTCATAATGATACTTTGTATTTTAAGATAGAAAATAAGTATACACAGATATATCTGCCTGGTTCTGCTTCCTGAATGTTGGGATTAAAGGTGTGTGCCACTGCAACTGACCTTATTAGTTTTGATGCTAGCAATTCTTACTTGGGTGAGATGATATCTCACAGTAGTTTTAATTTGCATTTTTCCTAAGGGCTAAGGATGTCAAATACTTTGGTTAATGCTTTGTGTGTGTGTGTGTGTGTGTGTGTGTGTGTGTGTGTGTGTGTGTGTGTGTGGGCTGTACTTTAAGAAAATAAAATATGAATATTCATTCTCTGATGTACAGCTGGCAAAAATGTTCTTCTGTTCTGTGGGCTCTTTGTTGTTCTTATAGTTTCCTGTGCTGTGCAATAACCTTTTAATATCATGTAGTTCTAATTGTTAATTCTGAGTGCTATTTTGTGCCTGATGTACTATTTGGAATAATCAGTAAGATTGCCCTAATTAGAATGTAAAGCTTTCAAGCAATGAAAAAAAAGTCTTAGGAGGAATCTGTGCCTTGTGTCTTAGAAAAGCTCAATTTTAGAACTTTCAGATAAGAGGTCTGTTACCTAGTTGATCCTCTTTGTATATTTTTATAAATCTCATTACTGTTTGGAGAGAAGACAGGTATATTCTTGCAGCTGCTTTTGCAATGGTCTTTTGTGCTTTATATCATCTAATTTCTGGAACTCTCAGAGATTTTTGAGAGAATAAAATGAAAAGACAAAGCCATTTTAATGTATTTTGAAGGAGATTTTTTTTACCATGTGTCCCCTCTCCTCAAAGTCCTTAGAGATCCCCAAAATACCTTCAGAACTACATTATGATTATTTTGATAATAACTGCATCCTGAATAAGAAATTGAAGGCTACATATGTTTATATTTTTATTTTTCATACTTTTTAGGGTAAAATTTATTAGTAAAACTGCAAATCAGAGAGACATTTAAAATACATCCTTTAAAATAAGATTATATTGTATAAAGTGGTTTAGTCTCTATATTTCTTTTTATAAAAAATATTTCCTTTTATGGATAAGACTTAGCACTGAGCCATACATGTGTGATATACTCCTGGATAGACATGGATACATGTCTACTTATTTCACATAGGGAACTATTGATATACTGGAGTCAAACTTGGTAAACCAATAAGTTTAATTGGGTTTACTTACAGGAGTAGAAGTGAATCAAAGACAGCTGCATCACTAAAGTCCACTCCAGTATGGGTGACAGCTCACAGAAGCTGGAAATGTGGAGTACACTCTACAGCCTGAAGGGAGCTCAACAAGTTGGAGAGTGTCCCTCTCAGATAGCTCATCTCATCTCTGCTTCTTTCAGGCACCTCAGCTTGTCTGAATGTTTTTCACTGGTCCTTAATATATATTTAGAAAAGGAGGGGCCTAGTCAATCTGTTTCAGGAACTTCCTGAAGCTGTTCTGAATTACTTTCTGAGCTTAACGAGCTTCTATATAGAATGGAACTTTTACCTTCCTTTTAATAAAATATTCTGTGTCTTAACCAGCTTCCCTTCAAAATGGAAGATTTTAATCTCAGAGGAAATTGCTAAACAACACTATGTGTGGTGGTGTATACCTATCTATAATCTCAGTGTTTGTGAAGTAGAGGTAGGAAAATTGTGAGTTTGAGGATAGTGTGCACTACATTAACAAGACCTTGCTTTGAAGACTTAGTTGTGGACCAAGGTATAAAATAAGGCATCTGCAGCTGTACTCAGGCAAGAGCTCCTTACTTACTCAGTATAACAGAGTTTATCAGATTAAGCTGCTAGTTGTGAGAAAGGTTACTTAATGATTTGAACTGTTCTTAGACTTGATATTGACTATCATATTTCTCTCTTTAGGGTCAATGAAAGATCACCCGCAGCAGCAGCCAGGAATGTTGTCTCGTGTGACTGGAGGTATCTTCAGTGTTACAAAGGGAGCTGTTGGGGCCACCATTGGTGGTGTGGCTTGGATTGGTGGAAAGAGTCTGGAAGTGACCAAAACAGCTGTTACAACTGTGCCTTCCATGGGAATAGGGCTGGTGAAAGGAGGCGTGTCTGCTGTGGCTGGAGGTGTGACAGCTGTTGGGTCTGCAGTTGTAAACAAAGTGCCCTTATCAGGAAAGAAGAAAGACAAGTCTGATTGAGAGAGACGTACACTTGCTCTCCACAGCATATGATGCCAGTGGCATTGAACAGCTCAATTACAGACTACAACCAAGTCAACCGCTAAACTGCTGTGTTGAAAGTATTGGTGACTGGCTGCATCTAAAACAAGAAGAGACCAGTACTACCACAGTGTCTGAAGGCTTCTCATCCTTAAGTTCAGCTTTTTATCTGGTAAAATGTTACACTTGTTCAGTTGTAACTGAAGATATGGTATGTTTAAATATTTGCTCTAAGTCTTTCAGTTTGACTAAAAAATGTGAAAGTTCAACTTAGTAGATGATTTTACAGTTCCATGTGTACAATGTGCCAGGTAACTCATATGACCCTTACAAAGGGACTCGAACTACATAAACTGTACCTTTGATGTGCCTAATAGTTTCAGATGTCTTAGTTTTTTATAACTATAGTGGTTTAGGCCAAGAGGCATTCTTATTTAAGCTGGCAAAAAAGTAGCAGGAATTCAAAAGTTTAGAAGACAAATGGTTTTATGATACTTTTTTTTTTGGTTAGATGAGCATTCTGTTTGTTTAATCATTGATGCCTTATAAAAGAAAACATCTTTTCTAATAATCTTAAATATGTGCAGTTCTTATAATTATCAGTGAACTCTTTTAAAGGTTGTAAAACTAGTTTCCCTCTTAAAAATCTCAGGAGTATTGAGGTAAAGGAGTTTCCTGGTATCAGTGGGTAAGATAGTGCTTATCAGCTGTTGTGAGTAGTTAACATGAAACATGCTTTAGTAGTTGGATTCATGGTCCCATCATTAATACATCCCACAGTATCTATGGAACATTTCTTAGCTCATCAAAAGCTGTGTGGGGCACTCGGGAGGCAGAGGCAGGCAGATTTCTAAGTTCGAGGCCAGCCTGGTCTACAAAGTGAGTTCCAGGACAGCCAGAGCTATACAGAGAAACCTTGTCTTGAAAAACAAAAACCAAACCAAACCAAACCAAACAAAACAAAAAGCGGTGTGGTAAGTTTCATATTGAGAAGGAATAAATACTAATTTTTAAGTTCTTATAATTATCTGAAGAATCTAAGATAATCCTTCATGCTTATTCTTTCTTTAGGATGTCTTAAATTATTAGTAGTAATTCCTTTAAAAATACAATAAAATCAACCATTAATATATGATGATTGACTCTTCAAATGAATGAGTTGGGCTTCATACATTGGCTTTGAATTAAAAAAAATACATGAGTGCTTTCAATGACATATTTAGTTTTTGTTGTTGTTGTTGTTGTTTTCTTTTGAGATGTGGTCTTCTAAAGCCCAGGCTGGTCTTGAACTGGATATGTAGCTGAGGATATTCTTGTGCTTCTAATTCTGCATTCACCTCCCAAGTGCTGGGATTACAGGCATGAGATACCATGCTTGGTTTATGTGATGTTGGGGATGGAACCCAGGGCCGCATGCATAGTAGGCAAGTACTGTACCAACTGAGCTACATCCGCAGTGAAATTCATTCATGGCTTTAAAACATGTTCTCTTATAACCCTTTAAAGCAGCTGTAGACATACCATTTCTCAAGCCAGTTTCAGGCAGGGAGTTGAAGGTTTTTGATATGGATGGTAAGTGTGTTGTGTCTTAATGTGTTACACATTCATTTTCACAGAATGTAACTCAGAAGTTCATTTCTTTTTGTCTTAATGCTTAGTTTCATGGACATTTATATGTGACATATATTTGGCATTTATCTTACAATCTATGCCTAAAAAAAATTCTTAATTTTCTTTATACCTAAAACTAGAATTCTGTCTCCATTCTGCCCCTTCTAACTCCCTGGTGAGAGGAAGGGAGTGGTGCCTTGGTGTAAGTCAAAATGTAGTGTTCCTGAGACCAGGAGAAGATCACCCGAATATGTAGGTTCAAATGTTTGGAACTCTTAAGAGGATTCTATTAGTAATGTGGACCAACAGTTGAATAAAAATATAAATTTAAAAAGTATTCATAAGTAACAGCAGGACTGTCAAACAAATCTACAAATGTTCTTGGAACTTTATGTTTATACAAAATTTAAAATCATTGAATTAAATTTAGAAGGAATTAAATGGTCATTTATTTCATGCAATATCATTTAAGAGACATTTGATGGTACATCTGATGAAATGTGTTAACAAATGGTATTTTTAAAGTTCCAAAATTAATAGACCCATTCTCAGTGATCTAAATAATGGTATTGGAGAACTTGATTCCTGCTATTTAGAAGAATTTATTGATTCATTGCTGGTTTGTATTTCTAACTTAGAGGCTCTGCTATGCTTTGTACTTGAATTAGTCTAAGTGTAGGCTTAGTATACTATATGCTTGCATATTTATTTTCAACTTTGCTTGTCTTTAAACTCACTTGAGGAAAAATGGCTAATTAATTTTTGCTACAGAAAAGCCAACTGGTAAATTTTCTCAATTGTCTTCAATGCTAAAGTACAATGTGGTTCAGAGGGGCTTTTATGATAGCAGAGAACTGTACAGATATACAGGTAGCTGTGGTTCTAACTGAAGTGAACTTGCCATTTGATGATGTGGACAGCTATATACCCGAGTCCCTTCTAGTTTACGTAGACTAGCAATTTGACCTGTTAAACAGGACTAGTTTATTTTGTTGTATACACCTGGAGATATCTGTTATTCGGCTCCATTTTTGAGTGGGTTTTGGCACAGTGAAGATAAATTTGTGTGACCCACTTGAATGACTGATCTAACAATGTTGATATGAATATTGTATTTAGTGAAATGTCAGATGAAAATACCTGATTGAATAATGCGGGGATTTTTGTATTAAAGGGATTGGAAAGAACACCTGAATCTGATAATAAAGGACTATGATCTACAAAGATGGAATGTTTCATAAAGATCTACAGAAATAAAGGGAATTTGTATACAGGATGATCTTAAAAGTTAAGATGACACAGTTCAGGATGTGCTGCAGTAACTTTTTTTGGTGATACTTTACAAACATGATATGATGATGACACACAGTAAAGTATAAACACAAACAACTACAAGTCTGAACATTCAGATGTCTAGGTTTCGTCATCTCAGTCTGTTGATTCTCTTTAACAACCTTTGTGGGTTATTCTTGGGCATACTAAAGTGTGAAAGCTGAAGGGCTAGACCTAGGAAACACTTTTCTATTGTATGTAGTTAAGGAGCCAGCTTAAGATTGCTGCTGCAGGGATCCCATGGCTACTTCACACTGGCATTTCTTCTGTGAGTTCTAAGAGTTAAACCTAACTTAGGTTCTAATGTCCCACATGCTTTGCTGACTGACCTGTGTCCTGAGCCCTTCAACGCACTCTACATTGCCTTCTCACTTCCCTACTCCAACAGTCACTCTGGATAAGTCAACCAGTGATTGCCCTATTCCAAATTCATCAGTCACTTCCCCACATCTTAGTTGCCTCTCTGTGACAATCTCATCTACAGCCATGACTCTAAATGCTATAGCAGTGCAAGTGGTGCTGATGTTTATCTCCACTTCTGACTTCTCACAGCTTCATTCTTGGCCTCTTGCCTGTTACTGACCACCTCAGAGTTGACAGGTAACTGTAGAGGACCTTGTAGCCTGTAATGTTTTCCAGACCTGCTTTAAGAAAGTGAGCCAGTGCATGTATTCCTGATAACTGCCAGGAAAAAGGTCTAAAGGTTCACACTTAGTATGAACTCCTGCTCCTTAGATAGTGATGCTTCTCATTTTGTGCTACACTGAATGAAGCACATGTTCTTGTTCTTATACACACATATGTATATATTCAAGTACACAATTGTGATTGAATTCAAGGTGAAACGTCAACTCTGCCACTAGACCACAGCTGCCAACATCTGGTCTTAAAGTTTTTCTTGACAGTCCTAAGTGCTTTGGGTAAGTGCCTTACTTTGAGTCTTATTGTAGAAGAGTTAAGTATTCTTAGCTTCCTGGGCACTTGTTACTATTCATTATCACAACTAAGGAACTGAACAGATTTGGATAGTGAGGGATATTTGCATTGGCTAAGAGAATGAAAATGTAAGATAAAGGCTGCATGCCTCATTATATTGAGAAGCTGTGCACACCACATAGTCAACTGTTGTGTATTACAAACAATGAATATTACAGTTGTTACAAACTCATTCTTTACTGGGTAATATTTATCTTAGAAGTAGAAGTGGAAATACTACATCTGAAGTGGTATCACATAAAGTAGATTTTCAGGCTAAGAAGCTACATTTAAGTGCATGAATTGAGTTTGAAATTAGTTTTCAGACCCCTCCCCTATAATATGTTTGTATTCCTTTCTTTTTCTGTTTAGGGAAAGGTGAGAATCTTTTCCTGAAATTAAACAGAATTCAGATCTTAATAAATCTGAACTCTGCTATGAACCTCATTTGTAAAATGAGGAATGGAATGAATGTGCATGTTTCTTAAGAGATTTCAAACTGACCACAGAAGTAGGCTCTTAATCCTTCTGGATGAGTAATACTCCTCAAAGATACTCATTACAATCACAAGGTGAAGTTAGCTCTCTCTAAAAGAATGGGTTGTTGGCCTGTTAATAACTCAAGGCTAGGCATAAGGATTTATATTTTGGTAGCAGCTCATGGAACAGAGGTGTTCCTGTACTCTGGTCAAGAGTGTGAACTGTTAATTTCTTCATAATGATTCATGTGAACTACCACTCTCCTGCCACTTAATATATGATGTTTTGGAATAATAGTCCCAAGATCAAAGTTACTGGTTTTATTTAAGTACAATTTACATTTTAAAATACAGGAAATAAGTCAGAAACTTCCAATTAAGAGGTAACTTGAACACAACTCAGAACCTCAGTAGGTCCTGAGAAACATTAGTGCTTATAAGCTGAATTGCTTAAGTCATTGTGAATCAGTCACTTTGCCCTGTCACTCTTCAACCTTTAATGATGCCACAGGGTTAAATAATGGCCTTCCTTGTTTGGCTTGCATTTTGCTAAAGTTAGCCTCAAACTCCTTTTTTGTTCCATTTAGACTTGCTAGATGTCCATCCTTTATTCTGTAGCCTAAAGAATTCAGCTTTCTTATCCTATATTGAATTATCTGTGGCGTCAATTCCAGAGCCATTGGTGACTCTCTTATTTGAGCTATGGAGATGCCTTCTTTCAGCAGTGCCTGGATTCTCTCTTCTAGGACAGAAGCAGGATAACATAGAAGGGCTGGGCATTTCACAACTAACTGTCGAAGGTCACAGTCTGTACACTCAAAAGTAGTTTTAGTGAAGGAAATACTGTTCTGGATACTTCCTGGCTGAAGTTGAAAAAGAAAACCTTTAAGTTTGGACAGAAGCTGGAGAACTTGAGAGTCTGTGAAGCCTTGTCCTTGAAGAAATTTCAGTATTTCATCTACAGCTGTAGGAGAATTTAACACAATGAATGGATTTTGGCTTAATAATTTGAGTAGCCACACTTTAGCATTGGCCTCAGATCCACCTAAGTTTAGGTAGCTCTCCTGGAGAACTCTTATCATTTGTTTATTGTTCTCTACAGGATTATGGAAAATGCTAGAGGCCGTTGTCAGAAACCTGCTAATCACCACGTTCTTGAGTCCCAGCTCTTGAAAGAACTGAACATTTAGCTTCTGGTTCTCCTGGTCCTTGACAGTAAAGAAAGATTCTGGAAACTGCTCTATTAACTGGATTAACTCTGCCTCGTTTTTGCAGACCATTTGCCAGAGTTTCCTTTTTGTGTTAACAGCAGCGGGACTGCAGACAATTGCTTCCGGACAGCGTTCTAATATACTGGCAATCACAGTTTTGTTGGCACCTAGTTCTTTCAAAATATTTGCAATCTCTTCAACGTAGGTTTCCTCCTCTAGAAGCACCCATCCTTTCAGCCTGCGGATTTTTCTAATGTCAACTGAGCATGCCCAGAGCTTTTCCACCGTTCTCTTGTTTTCTTTATCTGACTGGCTGTCCGTTCCGTAGGTGACACATGCTGAGGAGGGTTTGATTTTCAGAGCTGGTTTCGGCTTTCTAAGAAGACACAGTCTGCAGAGTTGGTATCCTGTCAGCAACCTCCACGACATGCTGTGAGCTCTGGTTAATTTCCACATCTTAAGGCTGAGAATGTCCACATTGTGCCTGCATGGAAGATGAAGACTTAAAAGGAGCACTGGCTTTTACAACACTTAGAAATCTGAGTTCTAAGCAGTAACTGGGAACAATTTAAGCTGGCAAGGAAAACTATTCCGTCATAATACATCTTATCACAATTTAAGGCATCTCATCCTTTATAAAAACATTGTATTTGAGCTCTGTATCCACCTTGTAAAGTAGGTGCTCCAATTACAGGTTGAAGGTCATGAGGTTCAAAGGTTCATAGGCCTCAACTGTTCTGTCACAAATTCCCTTTTCAATAACTGTTATGTCTTTTTTTAGGTGGCATATTACACAGGTAATTGTTTTTATAAGGTTTTACATTCAAGTTGATGTTTAGCTCAGGTAGATGCTTCGGAAGGGAGAAGTCATCTTTCATTCTATTTTCAAGTATTTTTGCTGACAATCTATAATCCAGACAGGTTAGTTTGTTTTATTTGAATTGAGTACATAGGGGCTGGAGAGATGGCTCAGCAGTTAAGAGCACTGGCTGCTCTTCCAGAGGTCTGAGTTCAATTCCCAGCAACCACATGGTGGCTCACAACCATCTGTAATGGGATCTGATGCCCTCTTCTGGTGCATCTGAAGACAGCTACAGTGTACTCATATAAATAGCAAACAAATAAAATTCTACTAAAAAAAACAAAAAGAAAATGAGTACATAAATGCATGTTTGCTTTATTAGAACTTTGGCAAATGCAACTTGTTTTTATAAAATCAGGATTAGAGTAAGTCTTAGGCAACATGAGAAGTGCTATGTGCTGGCCTTAGTGGAACCTCTGGAAATCAGGTCAGCTGTGTGGTGGTGATGGTGCTACTCCAGCTCATGAAGCAGTGTTGGGTTTAGTTCAACTAAACCCAGGAGTAATCTCAGCAGTGCCTCTCAGTCTACCCAAATGCCCCTTGCCATTTTCACCTATTAGGAGATGGCTACACTGTCTGAAGCCTTGCAGCCTCTGACGATATAAGGGACTGCAATACTCTACTTCTGACTTGGGGTCCTGGCTGGGTGCATGCAATAAAGTAGCGCAAAATAGTCAATAAGAAAGCATGCACGTTTATTGTCCACATCGTGGAAGCCCATACGAAGATAAGATGCAAGGCAGGATAGGTTACACTGAGGTGGGCAAAAGCAGTAAGATGTAAGGAAGCAACCCCACCATGCGAGGAACTTTAAAAAGTCGAGTGTTTCAGTAAGGTTTGCTCTCAAGTTATCTTTAAGAAGGATGTTACTCCTCTTACCATCCATCGTGAGGTTTTCCCCATGTAACTTTCACCCACTCTTGAACAGAAGAGAGTCAGAATGACTCAACATGTATTTTCAAGTGGCTTTAATTCAAAATAGTCTGTGTGTCATGGTGTTATAAGTATTACTATACCAACCCCTTCACCACTGTCTTCTTTCTGGTAACATGAACATGCTCTAGGGTTTGGTAGACTTAGTTCTTAGGACTGTTCTCAGTGTCGGCCCTGCCACACACAGTGCTATGTTTTCTACAGCTTCTTGTATTCATAGATTTGAAAGGGTAAGTGCAAAGAGAGCCCTTTCTGATCCTTGCCTGAACTATTGGTGTTTTTGCCACATAGGCTGATGACTTTACAAACCTGTCTAATCTGAATGATTACTCTGAGGAATGTTGATTTGTAGTGGTGGCTCACTGTTGGGCCTAATGGACACTAACACTTAGTGTTACTCACAGTTTAGTTTTCTGCAGGCCATTCCTAATGCCATAAGGCAAGATAATATATTGTAAAGCAACTTCTAAGAGAACTTATAATTTTAACAGGAAAGAGGTGGTAAGTATGGTGAAGCCCAGGCAGATATGGGTTGGGACTCTACAGGTTCATGCCTCTCGTTTAGACCACATGCTGGGAGGGTGAAGGTTACTTAACTGAACTGCCCATGCCCAGCCCTGGCTTTAATTTACAGAGTGATCCTGAAGTTTTTTTAGCTTCAGACAAAGCACAGTAAGTCAAACAATGCCTCAAAAACTTGTCAGCAAACATTAAAAACAGTACTGCTCTGTAAATGAGAACAGTATCCATACCTTACAGGAATACTGCCAGAGTCAAATGCATATCAAGTACTTAAAGACAGTTTTGACACATAGTTAAATATTTACTAAATAGTAGTTATTACTGGGAATAATCAGGAGCCAAAGTCTTGTAGTGATACAACTTTAAACTGAATTTTAATGTGACTTGGGGTGGGGTGGAGATCTGGAAAAGGAGTTTGAGTAAGATATGGGGGGTGAATATGACCAAAATATATTGTATGTATGTATGAAATTTTCAAAGAATAAAACTGTATTTTAAAAAGGCTTTGAAGAGATTGCTTGTCTTTTCATTGCGAGACACATAAAAGATGCCATCTGTGAGGAAAAAAGCATCCTTAGAGTCTGTAGGCATCTTAGCCTTGGCCACTGCAGCGTCCAGCAGTGATGGGTAATAAGCCTTCATTGCTTGTAATTAACCTTTCTATTTTCTTGTACAGCCCACATACATTAAAGCAAAAATGTTTTCTTCTGCTAACTCCAAATTCTAGGGTTTAAATAGAAGTATGACTTACAGAGGGCAAGTGAGAATGTTTAAATATGTCAGATTTCCAAAATACCTCCATAAAACAAAAACGCATTTAATGTAGAGTTGCTGAATTCTGAGGCACATAAGCAGAAGAACTTATAACCCTACTGCTTATCGATAACACTTCATTGTTTTTGAGATAAGGCCTTGCTACTTAGCCCTGGGTGGACTGATACTTGATGTGTAGCCTAGGTTAGACTCAAACTCATGGCAATCAAGCCCCAACCTCGAGTGTTAGAATTCCAGGCATGTGCCATGCTTGGCAGCTATTCATATTTCACTCTGTTCTGTACAATTCTTACTTGTCTTTAAATGTACAGAGCAAGCCTGCATGTGGGAACTATATCTGAATCCTGTCTGTAAAGTGAAATTGAAAAAACTTATACTCTAAGCAAGTTCCAATCAATCAAGGGTTCCTTGAGGATCAGGGCAGGTAACTGGTGCCAGTGTAGCTCAGGCACCAGTTAAAATAGCTCAGTTGGAGGGTCTCATCTTGCAAAAGGACAGACAATCAGAGCCACATTTCTATGGCAAGGCATTCCTACTAGCAGGCACCTATCAAATGAGACAAAGGGAAAGGCAGGCCATAACCCACTTTCTGCTTTCTTAAAGGTAAGTATAGACATCAGGACAGTCAAGGCTGTCCATCTTGCTGCCTTTCTGCTAGGCAAACATTGTTATCAGTAAAAATGGAAAGCCTGACTAATAAATGTACATTACAACTTCTTAGGAAGTCTAACTGTGGCATTAGAGTGCTGGACAAAGTGGAAGGAACACCATTCAGGATGAGTGTGCCGACTGCAACTCTTACTGTTGAGTAGCTATGCTATTTGCAGTTTTGTTACATGCTGAGCATCTGTCTGCCTGCATTTCATGGAGTTTCTAGAATCTGAGAGAGAGGGCTGGAGAGCCTATAATTATAGCCAGGAACTCCCATCTTAGACCCCCCCCCCAAAGAACACCAGCATATAATGATTCTTGTGTTATTCTGAGGTGTAGAAAACAACTCACTGGCCAAGTGCTTTGTTACCAAGGCTGACCTTTGGCTAACAGGTTATTTTTAGCCTTATCTTCTCTTTGCCTTTTTGTCCTTGATACGGCATAAAAATTAACATGTATAAACTTTTGTTATATAAGGAAAACAACTTAGTTTTTCTAGAATTGGCATTCTTTGATTCATTTTTAGTAGTTATTACTTTTTGGGGGGGAAGAGGAGGAGGAAGAAGAAGAGGAAGAGGAAGAGGAGGAGGAGACAGAGGTTGAGATCTTATGTTGTACTTCCTTCTGTTTTGGCTCCCAAATGGCTGGTGTCACAGGCATGAGTTAGAGTTGTCACTTTTTAACAAGTTATGGTAAGATGTTAATAAAGGCACAGTAGTATCTGGACCATTTTCAAGTATATAGTTCAGTGGCATAGGGTACTTTGATAACACCATACAACTATGAACCACTCCATCTAGGACTTCCTGTCAAACACAGATTCTATGTTCATAAAACAGGATGCATAACTCTCCACTCCTGCCATGGCACCTGGAAAGTTTTCCTCCACTGTCTCCATGTGTCTTTTAGATAGGTCATGTGAGTGAAACAAACCAGCTAACACATTTTTTAAATGCTTGGCTTATTTCATTTAGTGTAATGCTTTCAAAGTCCATGTTGTAGCAAGTGTTTGAACAAGGCACATTTCAGCTTTTTAGGCACATTTATTCACAATGTACTTGTATGCATGTGTGTGTGTGTGTTGAGGTGCACACCTGAGGTGGTCAGAGGACAACTCAACTCAGTAGGGTTGGTTTTCTCTTTGCACCTTCATGTAAATTCTGGACTGAACTCATGAGGCTGGCTCAGCAAACCATCTTGACATCTTGCTTAGACATCTTACCAGCCAATTTCTTAAAATAAGACAGTATGTGTGCTTCTTGATAGCATTTTCCTCAAACAGAATGGTTTTAAACACAAAGCCAGGCCTCTTAGACCCACTGCTTTATCAACTAAGTTTATGTGACCCTCCACGTCCTTTGCTGTCATCTTCACCAAGAATGGATTTCACCTCAAGTAACCACTTCCCAGTCATCCAGGCGGGAAGCAAGTCCACATCTGCTAAAGTTTGATGTGGTGACCGATGTAGTCACATCAATGAGTCTATCTCTAATCCTATTCTGTATTTCTTTCCAAGATTCCCCTCAAAGGTACCTGTGAGGACTGAAATCTGCTCCCTCCAACTCCCATAATGCTCATGTCTTACCCTCCCCCCTACACATTTTCAACAGCAGCTGGAGTAGTGAATCCGCCACACAAGATTTTCAATGAACTCTGCCCATATCCTGGGACTTTGTACGTCAACAAGGAAATGAAAGAAAAGCCATCAAGACAGGCAGCAGGTAAAGGTGCTGTCGCCAAGGCTGCTGCTCTGACTTTAGTTCCAGAAATGAACATGGTGGAATGAGAGTACTGACTTCTGCACGTTGCCCTCCAACCTCCATACATGCACCACTTTGGCACACACCTCCCCACCACCCCTAAATATCTTTTCACCTTATTAAGAAAGGCCAACTCTCCCCACCAAACACATAATCTATGAAGAGCAATAAAGATAATCAAAAGAGGTCACATTCACATTTATGCCTTCAGTTGCATCCACCTCTCTTTTTCTGCATTTCTGATAGTGATATCTTCCCCTCGGTCTCCTTTGTTCTAGCCTCTTAGATGATTCTTGCAGATTCTCCTTCCTCTTCTACTTCACAACTCTCAATAAAGGCAACTTCCCTGCTATTAGAGCTAAGGAGTAGTTTCAATTCCTACTTTTCTGGACTTTTGTAGCATACAGCAGTGTTTGACCATTTGTCTTTCAAACAGTCTCTTGTCTGACTTCCAAACTGCTCCCCACTTCTTGTTCTCCCCACCACTCCCCTCTGGCCACCCCTTCTCTGTCTTCTCTACAGGTTCATCTTTAGGCTTGGTAGCCTGAAATTCCAGCACTAGGAAGGCTGAGGCGTAAGTGTTAGGCCAGCCTGGTCTACCTAGAGTATTTTAAGCCAGTTTGGACTACAAAGTAACAACTTGTTAGAAAAAAAAAAACCCAAAATATTACAATTAAAGAAATGAGAGAGACCATGAATTTGAGAGAGAATATTGGGGTGTGTGTGTACTTGGGAAGCATAAATGATGTAATTATATTTTAATTAAAAGCATTACAAATGAACGAATTTTTCTAGTGAAAAACAAATGAACAAACAAACAAATAAATATGCTTTCCTTCTTACCTTATAGTCTCTCCTGAGCGATTTTGTCCCCATTCAGGGCTTCAGTCAGTCTACTTAGGACTTCTCTGTGGCTTCTAAAATGTGATTCTGTCACCTCTCTGCAATGGATCTCAGTGGCACTTTAGGACAGACATACAATAATTTGTAGGAAATACTCTTTGAGTTTTGCTGCCACCTGAATTTCCATCTTCCTTCCTCACAAACCACAGTCACTTCTCAGTCCCCGTGGACTCTAACCGTTCCCACTACATAGTCTCCAAAGACTGTACTTTTATCAAACAACTCCCAGAAGTAAGCGTCACTTTCTTAAGGAAATGCCTCTGATGTTTCAGAATAGATGAAGGAATTCACCTAGGTGCTCTTTAAGGGCGCTTTTGGCACCATGGACTGCAATGCTCCACCTGGGATGGCTGTGACCGTTTAGGTTTCTGCTTCACTATCCCACACTACCCACTTTGCAGCACCATGTTCTAACGGAACTGTCTCCCTGCCCTTCATGGGCTGGCAATACTGACTCTGGGAAAGAGAGGGGCAGGCACTTCCCAGTGTATATATATTTTTTTACTTTATAGTAGTATTTATCAATTGTCCATTAATTCAACTGTTAGGTTTGTTTGTTTGGATGGTAGGCACTAGCTCTCCTGGTCAACACTTCATATTTCTGTTGGGATCACAGACCATCTGAGAACTTGAGAGTTACAGACTTTACAAAAAATATAAGGAAGGCCCACACCTTTTTCACTTCAGAAACGACTTTAGCAAGAACCATGAACATCCCAGAGTGACTGTGTGCACAAGGGAGAGCAGAGACTGAATACTGTTATTTCCTGTAATGAGCAAAGGACACGATGCACACGACAATAACATCAAATTAACAAGTCAGGCTATGAAACAATGCAGAGGGTAAAAGCAAGTTACTTTAGCGCAACTACACTGCCTTGGAATTAATCTCCGATTAGCCGTGACTTTTTCTGGAAGTAATATCACCTTTCTGTGTGGGCAGTGTGGACATCAAGAACATGGGGACGCTACTCCTCGGTGAAAGGTCATGTTAAATGAGTTAATAGTAGTTCAGAGTATTAAAAAACAAAACAAAGCCCTCACATCTACTCTTTGTTAAACCACAATTCCTCTTAAAGATGAGGTCAGGATGCAGGTGTAGCTTGCCCAAGGCTGCCCACCTGAGAATGGCAGTCCTTAGCCT
Source organism: Mus minutoides (assembly GCA_902729485.2). NCBI lineage: Eukaryota > Metazoa > Chordata > Mammalia > Rodentia > Muridae > Mus > Mus minutoides. Next base: position 138,038 of record LR751205.1, on the reverse strand, counting down.
TGTGTCCTATGTACAATGATGCTCTTGCTAAAAAGGTCACACAGTCTGCTCTCTACAGCAATCCTTTCTTAAGCAATCCAGAGGCGCGAAATACATTTTTATAATTAAAACAGTCCTCTCAATAACACCAGTTAAGTTCTGATCTGACAGTTTCAAGTGAATCCCAATTTGAAGGCAAAGAACCACAAAGTTGGTCAGAGGAAGGGCACTGCCAGGACTGCTACCGTGGCCTCTTATTTACACGTGCAGCCTCCTTTTTTCGGTGCTCCGAGTTGGGAGTGCCTGTGGGGACGTTCTCGGTGGGCAGCTGCTAACCCTGACCCTGGTAGGCAGGCTTGAGGCTCAGCCTGAGTTGGAGAAATAGGGTGGCTCACCTGTGGGCAGCAGTGCAAGCACAGCGGAGAGCCCCTGGGCGTTGAGCTAAGTTCCCACCCTGTTCCGCAGGCCTCTCCACTCAGGAAACAGATCCTAGGTAACTGGCAGGGCTTCGCCTTGGCTGATAACCAATCAGAGCTCGAGAAACCGATGCGCAGGAAGTCACGCCTCCATCCCAGAGCATAGCCAATTAGAACACTGGGCACAGGCTCCCGTGGGAATAAGCGAGCCACACTCCAGGGCCTATTGCCACCAGCGCCACCTGGCGCTTCTGTCTCGGCAAACTGGTGGTTCGGTCGCTTTGTCCCTTAGAGAAGGTTACAACTCGGGGAGAGAGAGAGAGGGAGAGAGGGAGAGAGAGGGAGAGAGAGGGAGAGAGAGAGAGAGAGAGAGAGAGAGAGAGAGAGAGAGAGAGAGAGAGAGAGAGAGAGAGAGAGAGAGAGAGAGAGAAAAGAGGCAGGAAGGGCAGATCAGAACCTGTTGTCTGTAATGTGGAGCCATTCAGAATTCTCAAACGTTTAAAACTTTGAAACCTGACCTGTCCAAACAAAACAAACCCCTCACATCTGCTGTAAACACCAGGTCTGATTTCCTAAAAGCCATTCACCCCGTTTCCCGCTAGATGACTTTGCTCAAATACTGCTAAACGGCCTTTTGCTTTACATTCTAGTTATCCATGATGCCCAAACTCATAAACCAACCAACCAAAAGCCAGAATCTTTTTCATCCACCCTTCAAATAAATATTTACAGGCTGCCGCCTCAGCACCAAGCATGCGGAACTGCCGCGCTAGGACCTTGGACAGGGCAACAGGAACTGAAACACATTAACATGTTAACCACAATGAGAGTGAAGTGCTACCCAGGAAAGAGTCCCCTGTGCCCACCCTGTGTTGTCTGCAGTTGGAGCAAGGAAAATGGTGTTTCCTAGGCTGGTAGCCTGCCTCGTTTACCTTTCTAAGGGTCTCTTACACAGGCCTGGGCTACACTCAGGTTGATACCTCCCCTTCGTGTAGAGCAGAGGCTCCTGGCTACTGATTATGTCCTGAGCTAAGAATACTGCTTGGACCACAGTTTAGAACTCCAGAAATGTTAATCAAATCTGAAAACAGCCTTGTGGTTTACACTCTGTGGGCTTTAGAGGAACATAGTCCTGACTCCTCATCTCAAGATCAGTTCTGATCCCCAGGCTACTCCGGAATTAACTGAGCAGCTACTGCCTAGATGAGTAGGTTATCTATGTCCAATAACCCTTCTTGGCACATCAACACTCTATTCATGGATTTACTGCACACTTTCTTACAAGAATTTGGGATTCATGGTTAAGGTGTGCTAGTCTCACTTGGGAAAAGGAAATTACAGTTAAGTATAGAAAAGGAATAAGTCGTCACATCTTAGCATGGGAAAGGATTAGTATGACTTCAAAGACAGCCTGGAATTACATAGTAGTAATCCAGGCCAGTTTTGTTTACAGTTTCAGGTACTGTCTCAAAAGGCCAAACACCACCTCCCATCAGACAATTAAAAAGGGGGGGGGGAGAAAGTAAAAGAAAGTTATAGGTTTTAAAGTGAAGACCTGGAATTGCATGCTGTGCAATCACTTGTTAGGAGAGGGAACTGAGAATCACGGTGTGGGAAACTTGCACCAAGGCTCCACATAACCTATGCACTGTGATCAAAAGTAGATGCTAACTCAGCCACACTAACTGTAGCCAATGACTGGGCTCAGACTTTGCCATCTTCTTACAGTGCACTTCTAGGGCCTGACACTCAGAAAAGCCTTAGGAGGAACAGCTGACGAGACTACTACTGTGTATATTTTCCTAAAGAAAATTACCAAAATCAGACAATTCTTAAGTCTCTAGTTTGTAAGAAATAAAGTTATAATGGGTATAGTGGCTTGAATGAGAATGGTCACCATAGGCTTGTTTGAATACTTGGGCCCCAGTTGGTAGAACTGTTTGGGAAGGATAAAGAGGCATGGCCTTGTTGGAGGAGGTGCTTTGAGGTTCTTGATATTCCTGGGCTCCCTCTGAGCCTCTCTCAGTTATGGACTGAGGTGTTCCTGTGCTCTGTAATCATGAACTCTGACCTTCTGAAATACCCACATTAAATGCCTTTATAAGCTGCATTTATGTTTTCTCACAGTAACAGGAAAGTAATTAAACAATGGTTATCATTGTTGTACGTGTAAAAGTCACTACTTTAAGGGCATGAGAAAAACATAAGGAAGCTGTAAGTTAATTCAAAAGCGTGGTTCCTTCAATTTCTCAGTGTGCTGCGTGCACTTCGTGTGCCTTTCCTTTCCTATCAATCTACGGTACTTCTATTCCACGCTCAATCTAAAAGACACAACCTTTTCTCTTTCTCCTCCTGGTGCTGCCAGAATTTTTACCTAACCTGTATTATGTTTTCTCTTAAACTTAATTATTATTATTATTATTATTATTATTATTATTATTATTATTATTAAGATAGGGTTTCTCTGTGTAGCCCTGGCTCTCTTGAAACTCACTCTATAGACTAGGCTGGCCTTGAATTCAGAGATCCACCTGCCTCTGGAATCAAAGGTATGTACCACCCCACCTGGCTTAAATAAAATATTTTAAATATTTCAACCTCTGGTAGGACTTTGATGACTTAATTCAGCTTATTAGGGGGAGAATACTGTATTCAAGGATAGTGTCAAACTGGAACTCTGACTCCTACCTGGACTTCTTTACCTTTAGTGTTTCCTTTGGGCAGCTTTCAAGAAATCTCTGGAGAGAGAACATGTCACCCAACAACACCCAGTTGCCCACATGGCCAAGCTGTTCCTATGCCAAGAGGAGTTTCTATCAGAAATAAGTCAGCTCCCCCTGGGCGGTGATGACTCCCAGGCCTATGACTTGCAGCTCTGTGTAATACAATCAGGTCCACACTAATCAGGAATTAGTGAAAGACAACTGGGACATCTTGCCATTCTTATTGTTGGAGTCTATTGAGCATTATTAATTTGTTATCCAATACATATTTTAAAAATGCCTGTCATATAAAAACATGTTTCTGTTTCCTAAGTCAAACTTATACTTTTAGTTACCTTTACAATAAAATTATACTGATTTTGTGTGTATGTGTGTGTGTATATGTGTCTGTCTATGTACATGGTAGTGAGGATTCTGTCTGTCTGTGTATGTGGTAGTGAGGACTGAATGTAGGGCCTTCCTTATACATTCTAGGCAAATGCCCTATTATGACCTAGCTCCTATATACTGAGTCATATATAAATGCCCCACTACACTGAGTGTTACTACTGAGGACAGGAAAAAGACAAGCCAATAGTTAGTCAATATAACCTTTAGTATGAATGCTTAATCAGCTCAGTAAGGACAGTAACAGTGAGAACAGTGGCAGCTAGCTCATGTAATCCAGGGCACATCCAGCCTGCAGCTGACACATACCGGGCAAGGTTGTATGCCCTACAGTACTAAGAGCACTTCACATGAAACTGGACTATGAAGCAGATACTGTCCTTACTCCCATTTAAGATGGAAAACTCAAGATAGGTAAAGTCTTGTCCAAGATCTCCAAGCTAGTAACTGGAAGGCTTTGATTTTGAACCCATACTCTTAGCTGCTGCCTCACACGGGCTGACTCACAGAGACAGACCCATTATGTGAGAACACACAAACCAGACTGGAAAGCTGCCTTCCAGATAATTCGAAAGATACTATCTGCTAGTGAGAGTACCTATTCTTTCATTCCGAATGGTGACAGGCATGTGCCTTCTATATTCTTAATCTAATCATACCTCACATAACAATCTCTTACCAAGCAAACAAAATGAAAAATGAATACAAGTACACGATATTCCATATTTGCATATACTTTAATAACAAAGTCACGGTGGCTGTAAATAAAGAAGCAGAGAGACAAAGGAGCTCAGCACAATGCACTGCGCGAGTCAGGAGGCTGTAAGGCAGACTGTCCTCGCTGACAGAGGCCTATGCACTGATTACATGTATTCTCTAAAGCATTATTATCAAAGACTGCAAAATTAGATCAAACAATGATGTCTGGAAAATGTGTCCTAAAATTTTAACAAAGTCTTTTAAGAAAGTCTAAAAACTTCCCATTTTCCTGCAATGACTCTCAAAACTCTTGAGATTTATATCAGAATATCTGTTAACTTTAACTTTTACCATACATGAAAAATTATCAAAAATATACTGATGAGTCTATTCTAACTGTGGCTTATATTTACATTAAGCAAATCTCTTACCAAGTTCTTTATATACAAATTACCACTTGTCCTATGTGACAGTCATTAAAAAGTTAAAAACCACAGAAATATTATTAGAAATAATATGTTTGAAATGTAACTGTTTTCCATGAATGAATGACATTTTTAAATAATTTAAATGAAAAGTACTGACTTTCCCACCAACTTCAGTTGTGAGGACTCTTCCCGCACGCTTTCTGTGATTTAAAGGGGGAAAAAAACAAGTAAAACTTCATTGCAAAGAACTAAATAATAATAATAAACTGACTTTTACTTCAAGAAATGTATAATACAGTTGGCATAAAAACTAAGTGATAATGTAAACAGTTTAAGATAACCAAAAATATGAAAATCTTTAAAAACTGACAAAAGTAGGATGTAAATACTTTTCTTAATGACTTAGTCACAAAACAGCATCATAAATTGAATTATATTGAATGGAGGCAGGAGTTTTGCTACTTCTAACAAGGCCCAGCACTGATTAAAAATTAATGAGGTTTTCAAAGCAGCGTGACAGAAGATGAAAAGATGAACATTGGAGAAGATGGCTCAGAAGGACCGCTGCAGTGTGAGGCTGGTCTGCATATAACCTTGTCTCAAACCCCTCCCTCCTTACACATCCATACTTAGAATAAAGGTTTGGGGGAGGGTTTTAGAGGGATCTTATTAGCTTATTGAAAGGAGAAGGCTCATAGTTCTATCATAAGAGAACCATGTCTTCTTCAGAACCACAAACTCCTCAAGTTTAGGCAGACTGTGTGGTTTGGGAGCATGGCGCTGAGCTCAGTGCTATGTCTGGTACAGGGCTCCTCTCCTGTTCAGACACTCACTGCGTTTATAACAACTGCTCATGATAGAGAACGAATCCATCCTCACGTAGAAATTACTAAGTATTTACCATTTCAGTTACTGCTCTGTCGCTGGACTTTGGGGCCGACACTTTGGGCATCCTCTTCCTGACTAGGGCGCTTCCCACTGCTGAGGCCGGTGCCCATGGAGCTTCTCCCTACACATTTACAAAGGCATGTGTGAGCTGGGCCAGGAGGAGAGTCGCCGGGCTCGAGCGCACTGTCCTTACCTTGCTTCAGTGGGTGAGTCTGCTGACTGTCTCCATGAGTGTAGTGTAAAATACCACTTCCTTGAGAGCAATCTGGATTTAAAACAAAAAAAAATTATTTAAAAACTTAAGACATAATTATGTATTAGGACTGTAAAGCCAATTTTTAGCTTTTGTATTTAAGTTTAATTATATACTTTTCTCAATTTTAACTCAGTCAAAAAATTACAATCTCAAATCAAGAAAACTGTTGACAGTTCAAGGCAAAAATAAACCACTGGTTGTCTTTTGTTTTCACTTTGAGTGCAGTTTTACATGTATGTATTTTTGTGTATAGTACATGTCATGTATGTGTGCAGGCCAAAGGTTGATGTTAGGTGTCTTTCTTGACGGCTCTCCAGCTTAGCTCTTTAGACTGCATGACTAGTGGGCTCCTGGTCTTCCCATCTCTTGCCGGTGCCAGCATCATGGATGTGCGGTGCATCACCATACCTAGTTTGCACACGTGGGAGTCCTTGCACAGCAGGCACTCTGCTGAGTGAGCCATCTGTGGTTTTAAAAAAGGTTTACTGTATTTTTATTTATGCCTTTATATGTGGGTATGTGCATGTGAGTGCAGGTGCCCACATAGGCTAGGGGCATCCCAATCCCCTGGAGCTGGAGTTAGGGGAAGTTATGAACTACCCAAAGTGGAGGCTGGGGACTGAACCCGGGCTCTTTACAAGTGCAGTGTGTTCTTTTAACTGCGGAGCCACCTCTCCAGCCCTAGCACAGGCTTTTTTTAAACCAGGCGATACCTAGAAATGCGACTGTGATGGTTTGTATATGCTTGGCCTAGGGCGTGACACCACCAGGCCCTGAGGGAGTAGGTGTGTCACTGTGGGTGTGGGCTTTAATACCCTCCTCCTAGCCGCCTAGAAACCAGTCTTCTCCTAGTAGTCTTCAGATGATGTAGAACTCTCAGCTCCTCCTGAACCATGCCTGCCCGGATGCTGCCATGTTCCCCCGCCTTGATGACAATGGACTGAACCTCCAAACCTATAAGCCAGCCCCAATTAAATGTTGTCCTTATAAGAGTTGCCTTGGTCACAGAGTCTGTTCACAGCAGTAATACACTAAGACAGTGACCATAGTCCCCCTTGGAGATGGAACAGTTTCTGTCTAATCAGGAACTTGTCACAATTTCCTTTCATAGAGGACTTCATAAGAAATTTTCTATTTCTATCATGTTTAGTGTTCCAACCAGATTTTTTTTTTTTTTTTTGGTTTTTCGAAACACAGTTTCTCTGGATAGCCCTGGCTGTCCTGGAACTCACTTTGTAGATCAGGCTGGCCTTGAACTCAGAAATCCGCCTGCCTCTGCCTCCCGAGTGCTGGGATTAAAGGTGTGCGCCACCATGCCCAGCTTCCAAACAGATTTTTAAAACTGGCTTTAAAAAAACCTTCATATAATAATTTAAGATTTAAAAATAATAATAATGTAGTATTTCACTTAGTAAATGTTCAATATTTCTTTGCTTACAAGTATTAGATTTCCTTAAAAACAAAACGAAAACAAAAACATTTATGTCCATAAAAAAGAATGAAAGAAAGAAGCACTCCTACTGACACTGTAATTCACAGGCTTTTGTTTTTGAAATGTTGATACTGTCATTCTCTAATTGTATTGAGAACCCGAGTGATAAGGGTCACCACATTTAGGAAGAGTTGCCATGCATGACACTGTCTAGCCTTCTCACGAATGAAGTTGAGGGCAGCCTAAAACAAAGCGCCAGACTGTCTCAAATTTTAAAAAGGAGCTGGGGCAGTAGCTCAGTTAGCGGAGTCCCTGTCAGGCACACAGGCAGCCTACATCTAATCCTCAACATCTCTTTAAAAACTGGGTCCATGGCTGTAATCCCAGCTCCCAGGAGGCAGAGGCAGGAGACTACAGTAAAGCAGCCCAGGCTACATTAAAACCCTATCTTCAAAGAAACAAAGGTTCTTGAGCTTTCAATACCACAGTTATTAAAATCACTATTCCTAATCTTCTAATCCTATCAATTTCACCTGCCCACAGAAAACAAAAACAATTGCTTCTAAAGAATTATTTTTGCTATCAGTTTTCTAGATTCTAAGTTTATTTCCCTGAAACACATGACAAAAGCAAGCAACTTCTAGAAATGAAGTAAGTGTCAACCCATCAGGGTTACAGTGAGTCTGACAAGCACGAGTGCATTATCAAAGCCAAAGGTGACCTGTGAGGCAACTCAACTTCACATGCACATGTGTGTCACCAGAGAAGACCCATTCATCTACACACACACACACACACACACACACACACACACACACACACACACACACAACTACTTTGAGCAACTCACAATGAGTCCTTGCTATGTAAGGGCATGTTAGTGTCTGCCTAGCAGGGATGCGTCTACTCAAAACACACGGTACACAAAGGCTGCCCCCAGGATATTCTGAGTACTTAAAAATTCTGCCTTCAACTCTCAGCATCATAAAAAAGGAAAAAAAAAGGGAAGAAAAAGCTTTATTCTTAATAACAGCTTAGAACACACCGAACCTTAAAATAAAAAGCATTTCTGAAGTGATGTTTGTTTTGAATCTCATTACTCAGCCTCACATGAGTTTTGGTTGTAGCCTTAGAAAGCTAATGTAATGATTCAAATTTCCAATATACATTGTCTTCTAAGGAATACAGATACGTATTTTTACATTACATTTGTCTGCCTGCTTGTTTTTATGTACATTGTGTGTGTGTGTGCACACATGTGCGCAGGTATCTAAAGAGGCCAGTACAGGGTGTACAATTCCTGAAGCTGGAGTTACAGGCACCTGTGAGACATCTGGTGTGTGATCTGGGAAGCTGACTTGGGTCCTTTGTAAGAGCAGCAAGCACTCTTAGCCACTGAACCATCTCTCAGCCCATAGAGGGACTTTTGACACTACTACCACACATATTGAAAACTGATTAAGAAACTAAACAGTTTCTCAGACAAGACTTTGTAAGACAAACTCATGTGCAAAAGGAAGATGCACAGATGCACATTTAGGGTGAATTGTTCAGCTAGACCTGCAGACTACCAACCTTTTAAACTAGCTTCTAGTGGACGTATACCTAGTAAGAGTAAAAAGGAATGAACATTCTGAAAATAGGTCTGAGTTTCACTTTATACTCAAGCTGATCTTGATGGTAGAGTTACTTAGTGGGGGACCGCTTACCTGAGCTTGTTCTCAGAGCCACATAAAAACAAAACAAAACCCTTATCATTCACTTCGTAAGACTTTTAGCTTGACTCCATATCAACTACATGCAATGATATTTTGCATCTTTAACATCTTTACCAAGGGAGGGAGGGAGGGAGGGGATGTATACATGTACACTTGCATACATGAACATAAACAACTTGTAACTTTAAAAACAGCTTTTCAAAAAGTCAAACCTATTCCAACAAGGCTCACTAAGAGTGGATTTGGTCATTACCCTCTTTATGTTACCAAGTCCAGAAACAGCTCACTTACTTCCACCGCCGCCGCTACAGCTTGCGACAGTCTCTCCAGGAGCGTAGCCCATGAGCCCTCCATTCCCGCCGCCACTACAGCTTGGGACATTTTCTCCAGGAGCATAGCCCATGAGCCCTCCATTCCCATTAGAGTTAGAAGGGACCGAGGCGAGAAGACCTGAAGGGAAACATTTGCCTGTTAAATTATGACCAGACAGCAAAATCTTGCTGGCATATGCAATAACACAGGGCCCCTAATGAAGGAGCTAGAGAAAGTACCCAAGGAGCTAAACTGTAACCCTATAGGAGGAACAACAATATGAACTAATCAGTAACCCCCAGAGCTGTGTCTCTAATTGCATATGTAGCAGAGGATGGCCTAGTCGGCCATCAATGGGAGGAGAGGCCCTTGGTCTTGTGAAGATCATATGCCCCAGTACAGGAGAATGCCAGGGCCAGGAAGCAGGAGTGGGTGGGTTGGGGAAACAGGATGGGGCGGGGGAGGGTATAGAGGACTTTGGGGATAGCATTTGAAATGTAAATGAAGAAAATATCTAATTAAAAAAAAAGTGCCTTAAAAAGAAAAAGAAAAAAAAAAAAAAAAAAAAAAAACCTATGACCAGAGCTGACAATGAGACACGTCTGGGTGACAGGGACCAACATACCTAACCCTCTGTACCGGGAAAGCTGTTGATAGATCTGCTTCATTCTTTCAATATTCAATCGGCTTGCCTCAGCATGGTTCACCATTGGTTTGGGGTAATTAACTCCTATCAAACACTTGGCTACCTTCTGGATGCCTTCTGGTGCATTCCAAGGATCGTAGATATATTTTGCAGGGAAGCCTCTTAGGACAGGCAAATAACGCCTTTTGGAAGAAGGAAGAAAATGTTTAATCAACGGCACTATAAGCACATTACAATAAAATATGAATCATGAATGAAAAAAAAAGCACATCTATAGCCCTGAAATGATATGTCACTCCTCTCAGTCCTGCTGCCCACCGACAACACAGAGTATCTTGAATTCAGAGATAAGCCTGCCTCTGCCACCCAGGTGCTGGGATTAAAGGTGTGCGCCACCATGCCCTGAAATACTAGAGAATACTAGTGTTGCTTAAGTGTTGCTAAGCACGAAGAGCTCTTCCTTGAATTAGCTACTTCAAACTGAACAATAACCACCCTTACCTAATATAGTCTCCATTGGGATCTGTCCTCCTACCAAAACCCACAGGACAGTAGCAGTGGAAAAACTGTTGAAAAAAGGAACTGCAGGACAGCCACATCCAACTTCCAGCATTTATGCTCCAATCTGCATCAAGCAGTAACTCTTCAAAGACCTTGGGAAGAAATAGTAAACAAGCAATGTACATACACATTTACCCAAAGAGCATCTCTAAGGTCACTGTAGAGCAAAACTCAAGACAAGAAAATCTAGATAGAACTGAAAATTAAACATTCTAAAATATTCATTGTGTTCTAATAAGACATTTCTGGGAAAGAATACACAAACAATATAGCTTTCTGGATAGAATTTACTTCTATAACTGTGGAGGTTTGAATGAGAAGAGGCCCCACAGACACATATACACACACACACACACACACACACACACACACACACACACCCCTCGCGCATGAGTGTGTGTGTGTGTGTGTGTGTGTGTGAGATAGAGACAGGGACAGGGAGAGAGAAAGGACACACACACACACACACACCCCTGTTCTGTAGTTGCAATTGTTTGGGAAAAATTAGGAAGTGTGGCCTCTTTGGAGACAGTCTCTGGCAGTGGGCTTAGGGTTTCAAAAGCCCATGTCATTTCCTGGATGTGCAATCTCCCTCCCTCCCTCTGCTTTGTACTTGTGGCTCAGATGTAAGCTCCTGACTCCTGCTCCACATTCATGCCAGCCTCCCTGCTGCTATGCTCCCACCAAGATGGCCACAGAATCTTATATTCCTTGAAACCATGACCCTAATTAAATGTTCTTGTTTATAAGTTCCCTTGGTCATGACAATAGAAAAATAACTAAGACAATATCCTTGGAAGTGCTACTATGGGAAGAGTAAAAAATTACTCAAATCATTTGAGTTTTAAAGAGCTGTAAGTTATTAGTAGAATAAAAAAGGGTAGTATCCCACTTGTAAGAAAGCAAAAATATGCCGGGAGTGGTGGCACACGTATTTAGTCCCAGCACTCAGGAGGCAGAGGCAGGCGGATTTCTGAGTTCGAGGCCAGCCTGGTCTACAAAGTGAGTTCCAGGACAGCCAGGGATATACAGAGAAACCCTGTCTCGAAAAAAAAAAAAAAAAAAAAAAAAAAAAAAAAAAAAAAAAAAAAAAAAAAAAAAAAAAAAAAAAAAAAAAAAAAAAAAAAAAAAAAAAAAAAAGCAAAAATATCACCAACTAAATCACAAGGAGAAATATAGAAACTTGGATGTACTGCATAGTCAAAGGGATCATGCCACTATAAGGTACCATAAATGCAGTAGCATTATAGTTTAAATTTCACATTTTCTGATCCAAAGAAAATATAACTAAATAATGTATTAATAAACTTGTTAATTAGGTACTAGGAGATACAAGTGATAGAAAACAAATCCTTTAACAATTAAAAATCAAAGAACAGCATTAGAAACAGCCCCTAAGGAGATGAGATGACTCTCTGGGCAAGGGGGCTTGCTGCCAAGTCTCACAACCTAAGTTCAATTCCCAGAACCCACATGGTGGAGAGAAACAGCAAGTCCTCTAACCCACCCACCAACAGATACATTTTTAAAAAGTTTTTTTTTTTTTTAATAAAAAGAAAGAAATATTCCTTGAATTGGAAAGATTGATGTAGCTAGATAGGCAACACATGATACAGGTGTTAAGTATAACTTCATGGTGATGTTATGAAATGTAGTATGCTTCAAAATATGCATTAAAGGATTAGTAAAATGGTAAAGTAAGGGAAGATGATATAGCTTACAGTTCATGTAATGTGAACTCACTATTTCTTTTTTTTTTTTTTTTTTTTTTTGGTTTTTCGAGACAGGGTTTCTCTGTATAGCCCTGGCTGTCCTGGAACTCACTCTGTAGACCAGGCTGGCCTCGAACTCAGAAATCCGCCTGCCTCTGCCTCCCAAGAGTGCTGGGATTAAAGGCGTGCGCCACCACGCCCGGCTGAACTCACTATTTCTAAGTGCTTATGGGTGAGTATGACAGAGATTGCCATATAAATATATCTACCCAATCAATTACTTTTCTTACTCTTAAAAGTAGCCGACGATGTAGCCCAGGGTGACCTATAGCCAGGTCTTCTCATGTCTATCAAGTAGTATCATCAGACTGCAGGCCTTTACTACCACAAGAGGCCAGACTGCTGAACAGTAATAGCTCTCTTAGTACATGGAAGGTTTAACTGTAGAAATGACTCTTGGTTAAGCAATTTAATGAGCCCGTCTGAGTTTCACACCTTGCTCTTGAAAACTGTGTCTCTACTGTGGGCATCACATGCTTATCCACTGGATAGCCTGCAGAACAGACAAGCACAGCCCTGCAGCCCACAAGCCAAGCTCTTCCCCACCTCACACTGCAGCCCAAATGTGAAGCTTCCCTTACCCAGCTTCCCGGGCTGCTCAGATTTCCGATGTGCACGAGCACACCTCCGTGAAGGCACAGACTCCTGCAAATGCTACGTCAGTCAGAACATTTACCTTCATCCCTTCTTCCCAGCTGATCCACAGGTCACCACGAGTCAGGAAACACGCAACTGCGTGTCTGGCTAAATGGTGGATCCAGCCCTCCTGACGAAGCTGGGTCATGATGGCATCAATCCACGGGAAGCCTGTCCGACCTTCTGCCCATTTGGCCAGAGCCTCGGGGTTCTTGTCCCAAGGGATCTGAACACAGATGGGGTTTCCTTCCATTTTGTCAAAGCGTGGGTTGTTTGTGGCTGCTGTATAAAAAAATTCACGCCACAGGAGTTGCCCATAAAGAGAAAGGGGAGGGGAACTATTCTTCTTTACCTGCGATTAAAAAACAAAAAGTATTATCAGAAAAAAATTTTAAAGTATTTCAAAAAATATACTCTAACTTCAGATAATACCTTTTTGTAGAGATCTGTTAGTTTGAAATAAAACAGCCGACATGATAAACAACCAAAGCGGAGATAAGGGCTGAGTCCAGTTGGGCTTGCAAGCAGGGAGTTTGCATTCATTCGAGGTCTTTCAAAGTTTGCCACCCAGGCCTGGAAACACAGAGACAATTAAATTAACTTCTGTAATCACACTAAAAGAAACGTTAAGAGTTACCCCTGTAAGACAGCTCAGCAGTGTGTAAAGCACCTACTGCCAAGCCTGAAGACATGAGTTCAACTCCCCAGCACCGCACGGAAGGAGAGGACCTACACACACACACACACACACACACACACACACACACACACACACACACACACACCCTACCTCAAAACTGAAGATTTTGAGGACTATGTTATTATCCCACTATAGATCTCTGATTTAGTAACTGGAGAAAGGGACTTTAAAAGGTGATTGTGAAATAAATGAGTGTGATAAATTTTCTGATAGTAAGCATTTTTGAGCTAATTAGCCAAGCTATATTAGCACTCATGTGAAATAAATGACCATCAGGTCCCCAACATCAGGAGTGAAGCACCTTCACCCTGTCTCTTTGAACACTGGGTCAAAGTGGAATACAATGGTGTGCCTTGCCTTTCAGAAAACATAAAAGAAAATTCTACAAATAACTTGCAGGTTTTAAACAACTTATTATAGTAGATCACAATTATAAAGTAAATTGTAAAGTAAGGGTGCATCTAAGTTACAAACTAAGATTTATTAAGAGACCAAGAGTGCAGGATGAGAGTCATCTGCAAAGGGAACAGTATCTGAGGGAGTGGTGGAACATGATCAATACATGGGAGTCTTGTTAATTTGTACAATCAATATGCATTAACAGCGATACTAACAAAACAGACAAGTGAAACTGTCTTATGGGATCCACTGAAGTCCCAGACAGAGCAGCATGGCTGCAGGCAGAATCCTGCTCCAGCGGGTTAGCCAGCTGATACAGTGGAAAGACCAGGAGCCACAGCCTGGCTCCAGCAACAGAAAAAGCAGAGGGAGGAAAGGGCAGAACCCGATGGCCGATGGCGACTTCCAAACATTAGATTTGTGCCGCTCTAACTATTTCTGTCGGTCTTCCTTTGTCAACAGCATATTTTGTTTAAAGCTTATGGGTAAGCCTCCCTGGATGTCCCTGATCTCATCTAAATAGGCTGAAATAATTTCTGAAATGTTTATTTGGAATCTACATTGTACCTTTCTTTCCAAATGCCTTTCCAAACGTGTTAGTGCCTCAGTTTCTCCTCCTGGCCACACTGCAGAGGACAGGCCATCTGTATCAAAGCCTATGGAAAAAGAACCAAAGAAGTGAAGGAAGGAAAAGCATCAGTAACATTGTTATTGTTGTAAAACAAAAAAAATAGCTGTTTTCCTGACCACACTTACTTGGGAAACAAATTACTCTGCAAAAATAAAATAAAAATAAACAAATAAATACAACTCCACAGGCCTACACTGGCCTCAATTGGCCTACTCTGGCCCCACTCAAAGTCAGATTCCTGCCTCAAACACCACAACATGGCTCCTATCTTCAGGATTCGCATCTTCACCTGATAGAGGATCACATTTTAAGAATGCACATGAGATATTTTTGGTTACTAAGTTTTTCTTTTATTTTCCCCTTTACTCTTCTCTTCATCCATTAAAATATATTAGAAGTGAAATTTCCAAGTGATTTATGATTATTAAGTATTTTTAAAATATATTTTAAACTACTTGGTAATTTCATACATCGTATTCTGATCACAATTCCTTTACCTGTCCCCCTAAAGCTTCCTATATCTCCCCAGATCTCCCTACCCATCCTGACTGTGTTCCTTCTGACTTTTCTTAGGCAGCCCTTAGTCCACTTTGTGCTGCCATGCACTCTGTGTGCTTGTCCTCAGCGGCTGCACCCACCCAGCTCTTCCAGGGAAGGAACTCCGTATTTCTCATCATGGTCATCAGACAGAGGCGTCATGCACTTTCCTATCACATCGGATGTGATGGTGTCTGCTGGCATCTCCAGTGGCTCCATCTTGCTGACGAGAGTCTGAAACCTTTTATATGTTAGAGGTGGCTGTCCACCATTGAGTTCTATGATCCTGTTATAAGAGTGAGTAAGATACAGTTAGTAAATGCTAATATAGCTTGGCTAATAAGCTCAAAAATGCTTACTATCAGAAAATTTATCAATTAAGACCTTTTGAATGTTAGCTTCTGATAAGACCAGAAAATGTGTTCAAAAATGGTTAATGAATGTAAAACCATTCTCTTGAATTCCTAGATGTCTACTAAGTGTCAAATAATACACTATGCAAACATCAAATCATTGATGTCAAGTATTTAGGATTATGGCTAAACACTAACAAAGTAGTTCAACTAGCCTATAGGTTATATATAGAAAAATTAATATAGGGGGCTGGCGAGATGGCTCAGTGGTTAAGAGTGCTGACTGCTCTTCCAAAGGTCCCAAGTTCAAATCCCAGCAACCACATGGTGGCTCACAACCATCAGTAATGAAATCTGATGCCCTCTTCTGGAGTGTCTAAAGACAGCTACAGTGTACTTACATATAATAAATAAATAAATCTTTTAAAAAATTAATATAAATGGACAAGTAAAAAATGAACCAATTTAATAAACTTCAAGTGGCACCAATAAAACTAAACTAGGCTGATAATTATAAGGAGAAATAATCCGTGAAAGTAAACCATGGTATCAGTGGTGGTACACACCTTTAATCCCAGCACTTCGGGAGGCAAAGGCAAGTGGGTCTCTATAAATTCCCGGTCAGCTTGGTCTATACAGAGTGAGTTCTAGGACAGCCAGGGCTACACAGAGAAACCCAGTCTCCTCTTGCCCTTTCTCCTATGCCCCAATTTCCTCTATGGACGTGAAGACTATACAGCTGTTTTCTGTTGTGTGGGTCCTTGTTACAGACCTCAGCACATGTGTATGTGTTCCCAGCAGCAGCCCCTAGCTGACCTTTTGTTTTCCGTGGTTTCAGTTACTTGTGTTCAATTGTGAAATAAAAATATTATGTTTAGACTCACATAACTTATTGCAGCATACTGTTCTAAATGTTCAATACCATTGTTAACCTCCTATAGTTTATAATTTACAGCCAAGCTTTACCATGCTGTTCTCTTTAGACATACAGCACAGTGAACATGGGTTCAACATGATTAGTGGTTCTGCACAGCCACCAGGGCTTTTGGAATGCTCTCATGGATAAGGAGAGAAATATTATGCATACATGCACCCCAAATTTCAAGTAATTTATAGTTAAGTATGGTCATTAATATTTAAGTATATTATGTAGTTATTGCTGACCACTAGGTACCTCAATCCTACAAGACTTCTAGGAAAAGATGCCAGCAGCACTTCCAAAGGTTTGCATTAAGTCTAGACATGGTTTCAGAGT
The DNA here is from genome assembly GCA_902729485.2 of Mus minutoides. NCBI lineage: Eukaryota > Metazoa > Chordata > Mammalia > Rodentia > Muridae > Mus > Mus minutoides. The sequence goes on along the minus strand of LR751205.1, from coordinate 121,310 downwards.
AACTAATCACATTTTCATTACAGCTATTTGCTTTAAAATCCAGCTTTACCATCTATAGGTGTAGAAATGGAAGCCTTTCATAGGGTTAAATGAAGTAGCCATGGTCATATAACTAATAAATCTGCTAATCAAGTATTTCTTCATCCAAAACATTATATATTTTTCTTTATACCCTGTATATTATTATGTTTATAGGAAAAAAACACAGGAAAGCTATCCTCCCTGCTATTAGTACAGTTTATTTTGGTTTAATATCTTGTTATTACATATAGGGCTATAATGAAGCTTGTTGAATTCAATAATGCTACAATGACACTATTAAGTGTCTCTTAATTATCTACCAGCAAACTGAAACTCATAGAAAAGATTTTTACACACGCATGCGCGAAGACACAGTCAGACAGACAGACAGACAGACAGACACACACACACATACACACACAGTCTTTGGTATGTATTCACAATCAACCCAACAAAAACTAATTTTACAATATGGCTGAGTCTCCCATTTAGAAGCAACTTCTCTTATCCTATTCTGTCTGCTCATATTCACCCACTGATGTTAAGAAAACTGGGACCAGACGGAAGTGTTGGTACCAAAAGGACTAGCTCATGTAAGTCAACACCAAGGGAAGACGCATGTCTGGATCAAATAATGGTTTTATTCATTTACTTGCAAACACAAGTAAAATCCATTTGTTGTGCTGTTTATAGAATTAGAGTGAATAAAAATCACAGCAACTAAGTAAAATGCTAAGGTCTTGATATAAACCCATTTAATTCTTAAAATTCTGATTCAAATATTTCCCATTTTTACAACCTTACTCAATTATGTACTTATATCACCCAAAAGTGTACCTAAAATGTCTAAGATGGCAATGTCATTACATAATTTCTTGTAATAAAAATCCTTACTTGTCCAGGTCATACAGTGTATGTGAAATGCGCACGATGACTTCCACGCCAGCCTCAGTGGCCAGCTTCTTGATAGCTGCATCTCGTTCCTTCCCAAAAGGCTCAGAATCATACTCAATTGAGAGTTTGGTGATGTTCCATTCCTAAAACAAGACAAAAGGGGGCAACAACACATTACAATTTTATAGTATTGTTCTTCTTATAACAGTAAATAAGTTCAAAATCTACATCAAATGATTATACATAAAATCAGATTTCAAATATGAAGACAATTACACAATTTATCAATGTGAAAATATGCAGGTAACATACATATGCCAACGAGATATCTGGCTTGTGCTTGGCACGAGCCAGTCTAGCAATATACTTACAGCATACTCTTTATATTAAAGTGCTTAGGTAGCATTCATTTTTTAAATTACCTACACTACCTTATTTAATTCTGGATGAAAACCATCTAAGTTTGACATTTTGCAGATAGTTATTACTTTTTTAAAGAGACATGATCATGTTCACAGAAACAGAAAACATGAACTTATACCTGCTGACTCTAAGAACCGCTCTGTAACAAACTTTTGGTAGCTGATGTGGTATGAACTGTTTTTTGCCAAGAATGAGTATTTTATTTCTGATCATTACAAATGTTGGCAGCAAAAAACTTGGAACCAGGAATAAAAACAGCAACTTCTGACAGATGCTGTATATATAAAAAAATGTACAATACACATACAATTGTATATATAGTTACTATAAACAAGGAAACTATAACTTAAGATAATTAAATGATTTTCTCAGGAAGGTAGTCGTTTTGTTGAATTCTAAAATCTATTCTGATTAGCTTCAAAAAGAAAAAGAAATACTATAATTCTACAATTCCTTAACTGACTATATGATACCAGATTGTAACAGACCAAAGGTGTTCCCAATAAAGCCTTCTAAATTCACGTTATACATTTTGCAGTTGGTTACTTTCAATTAATTTTTTTCAAGTGTGTGTGCTCATATGTGTGGATACCATGGAAGGCAGAAGAAGGTATCAGTTCCCCAGGAGCTAGAGTTATAGACCACTGTTGGTATTGGGCTCTGAATTCAGGTCTTTAGAATAGCAGCAAGCTCTCTTAACTGCTGGGCCACCTCTCTAGCCCAGTACATACATTTAAAGCATATTTAAACATTTATTCTATTTCTTCCTAGAAATCCTTGAGAAATAATCAATGAATTAAAAATAAACACATTTAAAGTTCTGATAGATGGGCACATTTTCAGCTATGTTGATTTACACCCCATCAACACCAGTATCCTAGAGTGACTGCCAGCTGCGTGCATTAGTTATCTTACACAGATGTCTGGGAAACTAAGAGAAAAGTAAAGATTTAAAAGGTTTTCTTTTCTTGAAGGTCTTGAATGTATCAACATTAAGAGCTGTTTACCTTCAAGAAGAACTGAGAAAAGGAAATAACTATTTTATTGCCTTCTTCCTATTTGTTAGTACTGACATGCTATTTTTTAAATTTTTAAAAAAGATTTATTTATTTAATGTATACGAGTGCTCTAACTGCATGTATATCTGTGTGTCAGAAGAGGGCATCAGATTGCATTACAGATGGTTGTGAGCCACTATGTGGTTGCTGGGATTTGAACTCAGGACCTCCGGAAGAGCAGCCAGTGCTCTTAACTGCTGAGCCATCTCTCTAGCCCGCTATTTTTTTAATTTAAGAATACAATGGAAACAAGGGTAGAAAAAATTGTGTATATATATTTATGTATATACATTTGTCTCATGGTAAGGCATACAGACTAGTAGTAAAAGACACAGGATTTGAAGCTGAGAGTCCCCTGGTGAGAAGACTGCTCTCTTTGCTAGACACACTGCAAAATGCCCCTTGTCTGCATTATGCATTAGTGGGCAGAAAGCTTGGAGTGTCCAGTGGTCCTGAGCATCACAGCTTCCATGTGTGCACTTGTGTGCATGCTAGCCGATGTCCTCCTGATTCTGTTGTACTTAGCTGTGTTCCTTAGAGCTCCTTGTAATTTGACAACAACAACTCTTTATTGTCTAAGTCATGAAAACCTTTTGCCTAATGAGTATCTTATATGTTACCCATCCTGTCAATCATGAGCAGCACTTCCTTGCACTAAGGGCTATCTATCACTCTGTGTACAAGCAGTGCCCAGAGGAGAATGCGGTGTATGGGGGGCAGAAAAGGAACTGTCTGAGCCACACTCACCAGCTCTTTCTCCTAAACTCATTAAAGTCTCCATCACTTGCTTCTTTCCTGGGAATGAATTAATGAACATCTCTCTACAAGAAAAACTGAAAAGCCAGAGAGAAGAACATTCCCTGAATATTCAATATGTTCACACACCAAATACTTCCAGGAAGGTCCTTCTCTGCTATGTCTTTTTGTAATTGGCTTAATTATTCCTTTTCTATCTTTGAGGTGAAAAGTTCTTTGATTTCTTTCTTTCTATAATTTTGAAAACTATTAACTTTCCCCCAGAATATTGTTGGAGGTGACTTATACATATTTGGTATTCTCTTGCTATTGATTTTTAATTTAATTCTGTTGAAGTCAGAAAGTACAATTTGTGAGACTTCAACTGTCTGATACCTATTTTATTAGTGAGTGTGGTCCGTTTTGGTAAATGTTTTTTGTGCATCTGTCTACTGTGTAATTTCTGCATGTCCTGTTCTACAAGTACCAGGTACAACAAACTGATAAAAGACATAGTGAATAAACCCAGCAGAGTTCTTCTTTTTTTGTGTGTTGCTGAAGTAAATGTTCCAGAATAAATGGAAGCTCTCTCTTTCTGTGTATTCATGTACCTATATTGCATTCATTAATAAATATATTGATTAGTATGTGTGTGTGAGAGCGTGCATGCCTCAACATCCATACGGAGGACAAAGGATAACTTGCAGGAGTCATTTTTCCCCTGGACCATGTGGTTCAGAGAGGTCTGACAACTGACGACAAGGGCTTTCCCTGCTAAACCATCCACCAACTCTGTGTAAGATGGCTTAAAACAATAAGACGCTATTCTATCCAGAAGAAAAAATTTTAAATGCGCTTAAATTACTTAGTTTTATTTTGTATGTATGAATATTTTCCCTGCATGCGTTAAGTATTTCACAATGCATGCAGTGTTCTCAGAGGCCAGAAGAGGGCACTAGATCTCCTGAAACTGGAGTTCCAGATGATTCTGAGCTGTTACATGGGTTCTAGAAACCAAATTCAAGTCTTCTGGAAGAGCACTAAGTGTTCTTAATCACTGAGCCCTCTCTCCAGTGTTAGAGCAGAAAATTCAACAATGTAAAAAGGATTACTGACCTGAGAAAAGGTTTGTCTAGAAACAAAATAGAAATCCTGGTATTTATTATAATAACCAAAATCGTGTAAGACATTTCCTTCTCCACTTTTTATAAGCTGTGGATGAGGTATTACCATTATTTTCAGGCTGCTTTCCTGTTAAAACTCTCTGACACACCTAGGTTAAATGAGAATTCTACTGTAGTGAGTACTTTCTACTAGCTAGGTATTAAATGTTTCTATCATACTAACAAAGAACAAAGAAAGAAAGGGAGGGAGGGAGGGAGGGAAAGAAAGTTAAGTAATACTGATTTGTTTCTAGCACTGGAGTCCTTCTCATTCAGGAAAAGAAGTGTCTCTTTTTCATTAGAAATACTGCTATTTTTGCTGGGCATGGTGGTACAAGCCTTTCATTCCAGCACTGGGGAGGCAAAGGCAAGATAAATCTCTGAGTTTGAGGCCAGCCTGGTCTACAGAGAAACCTTGTCTCAAAAAAACCTGGGGGGTTGGGGAGGAGGCAATTTTACAAAAATATGATAAATCAAATAGTTGTAACATATGCAGATCTGTAGTTAGGAAGCATATATGTAGTAAGCAGGAAGGAAAGAATATAAAAGGGTAGTTAGGAAAATCAGCTTCTATCTGTTCAGAGATACTGGGATGAACTAACTGTATGATCTTGGGCAATTCATTTCATTTCACTTAGACCAAATTTTTCCTTTGAGAAGTTTTCACTGGACTAAAACCAGGAGATCAATAAGACTGTTCAAATTAAATCAAAACAAACCAGAACTCCCAAGTACTATAATATTACATTATCAGTAAAGTTTCAATGTTACAATCCCTCGATCCTAGATGTCCTTGTCTTAGTGTCTTTTCCTGTTGTGATAAAAACACAAGCAACTTAAGACCGAAAGGGTTTACTGTGACTCACAGTCCCTTGAAACAGTTAGATCACATGACATCTACAAAACGTAGAGACTGATGAACCACGCTGCTTCTCAGCTCAACTTCTCTATTCACAGTCCAAGATCTCAAGCCAGGGAATGGTGCCACCCACAGTGGATGGCTCTTCCCACCAAGTCAACACTCAAGACAACCCCCCACAGCCATGTTCACAGGCCTATCTCCCAGATAATTTTAAATACCAAGTTGACAGCCAAGATTAGCCATTGCTGCTCTCTTTAAATATATATAGATATAGATAGATATAGATATAGATAGATAGATATAGATATCTCACAGGGCTACAGGGAAGGCTCAGATGGTAAGAACACTGACTGCTCTTCCAGAGGTCCTGAGTTCAATTCCCAGCAACCTGGTGGCTCATAACCATCTATAATGAGTTCTGGTGGCCTCTTCTGGTATGCAAGGATACATGCAGGGAGAACATTGTATACGTAACAAATAAATAAATAAATCTTTAAAAAAATTATCTCAGAAGGAACATAAATGTGAACAAAGATGTTCATTGGCAATACCTGTATTAGCAAGAGACCTAAATGAAGATAGACAAACATTCAATAGGAAACCAGGAAAAGAAATAATAATACAGCTATATATGTTACTACAATAGAACTCTATGAAAGACTCAAGACATAATATTAAATGATTTCCAGCATGTGAATAAAGCATGGAACAGAAAGTAGTGCATCACACGTTCTCATCTGACGGTTAAAGTGCATCACATGTTCTCATCTATAACATGTTCTCATCTGACGGTTAAAGCAGAGTACAGTCAACACAGACACAGACATAGATATCTAAACTCTCAAACTCTTGTTCGTTCGAAGGGTGTTTCTATGTGCATAATGTGACTAACTGCTGCTCTGCGGGGAGAGAGGTAGTCACAGGTCAAAGAAGGAACTTGTCTTCTAAAATTTTCTCTACTATCTAATTTTATTATTGGCATTTTCACTGAAGAAAAGAGCTTCAATTTTATTTATTTTTTTTTTGAGACAGAGTTTTTCTGTGTAGCCCTGGCTGTCCTTGAACTCAGAACTCTGCGTGCCTTTGCCTCACAAGTGCTGTGTTAGGATTAAAGGTATGCGCCGCTACCTCCTGACCAAGTGCTTTTATTTTAGAATACTATTCCCTATGCTATCACCATTTAGTTACCAAATATGTTTATTTACCAAGTATTTCATTTTCTCCAGCAAAAAAACATTATTTATGCATATATGTTTCAAATTACCTTGAAAAGCCTGGGAAATACATCAGCTGGCTGTCCCCGAATTACAAACAGACGAGAATTTAATTTTCGTAGATTGGCATCAAGATCTTCAAGACACTGAAGCAAAAATCTAGAGAGAAAATATTGTAACTCTTTAAGATATGCATTTAAAAGGTATAAAATATTGTAACATTGGATTATTCTATACATGTAAATGCTAATTTGTCATTCTATTTACTGGTAGCTTAGTATTTTAAGAGACCATACTTAAAAGAGGTTTTTTGTTTTGTTTTGTTTTTTTCTGGTTTTTCGAGACAGGGTTTCTCTGTATATCCCTGGCTGTCCTGGAACTCACTTTGTAGACCAGGCTGGCCTCGAACTCAGAAATCCGCCTGCCTCTGCCTCCCAAGTGTCGGGATTAAAGGTATGTGCCATCATGGCCAGCAAAAGTTTTTTTTTTTTATTACATCACAATCTCCAATATTTTAAGCAAGTCTTGAATGAAATCACTAACTTTCATTTAAATAATCTAGTAAAAATTAACTTGTAGACAAAAATTACATCAATTAAATGAACTAATTTCATTGTTCAAACCTAATAAAATTAATTTTTCTTATAAAAAAGTCACTTCAGTAATCAAACAGTTAAAGATGGCTGCAGGGCCTCAAATTCAAGGTCAGCCTCAGTAGGCAACAAGCGTGGGGTCAGCCAGGCATACATGAAAATCTGATTCAGAAAACAAAGCAAGCAAGCAAACAAACAAGGATGAATATTTTTCTAGAGAATATTGCAATCACTTAAGTGAGAGAAACCATGTCCTTTTCTGAATTAAGAAAAGCAACAAATAGACACTAAATCTTACGACATTAGCTCTTAGCTGTGGAGAATACTAGATTGAGTTTTACGAAGTGGGAGAGACTACACAGACCTTTTCAGTGAGGTAAGCAGAAATGAGGTTTACATATGAGAGACATTGGGGAAACTTCTGGAGCAGTAGGGAAGACTGCTTACTGTGCATGTTCTATTGTGGGGAAACAGCGTTTCCCAAGAACAAATCCAAAGGGATGCCTGCTCTGGAGTTCAGTCTGTCTGTCCAGTTAACTCCATCCAGATTCTGTTCCTCTCAGGGACAGATCTCAATTTGTGTCTACTTTGTTTCTTCCATGTTCTTATCTGTTTGCCTTTCCCACAAGCTACATTCTCATTGAGAAGAAACTGTGAGGGAAAACACCCAAAAATGCAGATCCAGTAGGTAACCAGAGTTAAGTGACCAGCCACATGTCCAGTCTTCAAGGGCAGCAGTCACCACACTAGCAGCACTGAGGAGACTGCTTCTGTTCTCTCAGGGCTGCACCACACAGCACTGTGCTGAGGGTCTGGATAGTATCCTGTGCTTTCCTCCATGCTCACGCCACCAACACCCATAGTCTTGCTACTATGACTATAGCTGTAGTTATTAGTGACATAAGTTCTGTCTGACATCTCCTTCTTTAGCAGGTACCCTCTCCATAGCTTTGAGGGTCATCATTTCATCTTAGGAAGTCTCACTGTTTTGTTAAACCAACAGAAATAAAACATCGTTCTCACTTTTCTATCTTAACTACCCCTGAACCCACTCTAACTCACTACTACAATGTCTAACTGTTTGGAGAGAAGGCTGTTGTTAGTAGATGCTCACTGAAACAAAGACATGTGAGGCTCCTAAGAGTGTGCTCAAGTGTGCATCCTCTAATAAGTGACAGGTGTTTATGGGCACTCGTGGAACTTCATGTGCTTTCTTAGCAAGATTGTTTGGGGGTGTGGGGACAAGACACATGGTCTTGTGTAGTTCAGGCTAGCCTTGAGTTTGCTATAAAGTCAAGGATGGCCTTAAACTTCTGATCCTGAGTTCTGGGATTCTAATTATGTGTCACTGTGCTACGTTTCTTTATATGGTGCAGAGACTGAATCCAGCACTTCTCACATGTGAGGCAAGAACTCTCTCAGTTCAGCAGCTGTAGCCCCAAAAGAGATTTTATTTTCAAAAAATAGTTGTTAAAGATTATTTATTTGTAAGTGTGTGGCTGAAAGGGTGAATATTCATGTTTGTGTGTGTTGGTGTGTGTGTGTGTGTGTTGGTGTTTGTATGGTGAGGAGTGCCTGTGCATATCAATGGAGGACAGGAAAGGGTCAGATACTCTCGTCTATTACTCTCCACCTATTCCTCTGAGGCTGGGTCTTTCCCTGAACCTGGAGCTCACATTTAGCTCTGCTATACTGGCAGACAGCAAGCCTCAACAACCCTGCTTTGATACTCTAAGGCACTAGTATTACTGGCATTCGAGGGGCACCAGGCTTGCTAGGTGTTTGCTAGGATCTGAATTCTGGTCCTCAGAATTGGGCAGTCTTTTAACTAATCTCAAGCTCATCTCTTGGCAAGGTATATTTGAGATAGCTTAGATGTTAATAAAAATCAAATAACATTTTGGTAAAAGAAATAGAATGAACTAGCTTGTTTAAGTAGAAATAGCACAAAGCTCACATGTCCTGTAGAGTAAATCTAAGGCAGAGGTAATCTCTGAATCTTTGCTGTTATCACTAAGTCCATGTTCTCTAATGAAACTCGCAAGAAGAATTTTTCATACTAAACTTAATGGTAGAGCCATGTCTATAAGAGGTAAGGTGAGAAAAGACAACACCAAAAGGATATAACTAGCTTATTAGATGAACAACCAAGTCTCGATTAACATCATGCACATGAATTCATATTCACACACCTACAAGAATTTTTCTTTGATCAAATAAAATTTATACTACATGTGTCAATTTATGTTTAGATGTGCACAAGTAACTGGAAAGAAACTTACCAAGACACTTATTATATCTACCCTTGAGAAGTGAAATTTTGGTTAGAGATAAAAATGGACATATAGCTTCATTTAAAAAAAAAACTCAGAATTGGCAACCAGCACACATTCCTTCAGAGTAGAAAGGGTGGGACTGTATCTGCACTTGTGAAAAACCTTGAATTTCCCTGTCTATAAAATGGAAGTATATATAGGACCCATATCGTAGACACTTTCATGAGAGCAGAATCAGTTCACACATGTGGCTCACAGAGCAGTCTCTGTACACGGTGAGCACTAGTATGTGTTATTTAATACTTTTCAGTTTCCTCCTTGCTACCGACTTCTATTTTTACTACAATAATTCTAGTTTTATCTCTTGCTTGTATTTGCTGCAGTGTCTTAAAATAGATCTACCTACCAACAATCTCTATCACCATAATCCAGTGCATTATCAAATCACTGTGAGACATATGATCTTGTACAAAGGTCTTCAAAACTCACTCCTTATATAGTAAAGAGCAAAGTATGTTCTCAGCTGCCATCCAATGATCTCAGGGCCATTTTCTACCCTGCTCCCTGCTGCTCCTCTGTACTAAGCTACTAATATGTGATCTTTCTTCAGTCTGAAATAATTTTGCCAATTCCTATCTCAAGGTTATATCTTATTGTCTTAAGTCTTAGAGTTGAAGGTACTTTCTCTATTCTCTCAATTGTAAGAGGAGAAAATTCAAATTGTTTCTTACAGCACACATAACTGCATACAAGCATGTATACACATGTATACATATACATATGTACACACACACACACACAAACACACACACACACACCATTAGTTTCTGTGGATTTCATATTAAGTGCCTGTGTCTGATTCTTAACGTATGTTTTAGTTTCTACATTTGGTAAATATCATCACAGGTCTTGCATAGTCTATTGAAAAGACTTGAAGTAGGATAAGATGTTAGTGGGCTCGTTTTCCATAGCTTTTGAGGGGATTAGAAACACATAAAACCAACTAGTAGCACAATGGCTAAAATCCATTAAATAGAAGTTATTGTTACTTTTCCTTCAGAATAATTTCTATTCTTAAGGTAAGCGGGGAAGTGTAAACTCATAATTCAAATACTCAAGATGTGGAGCAAGAGGATCCCAAGTTCAAGGGCTATAGCAGACCCATGTGACCCACCTTAAAAAAAAGATAGAAAAAAAAGGGTATAATACCTGTTTTTGAAAACAAAATCACATGTATTTAAATATGTAAATACTTGGGCACGACAGTAGGAAAGACTGAATTAGTTGGATGCTCAACTTATTCAGAATCTCACTAAATGTGTACCTTTCCCTGAATGTGACTGTAAGCCAAGGTTTGATTTTCCCCAGTGACAAAGCCAATGCTAATATAAAAATCTATTTATTTAAAAGGTACTATACAATAAAAACTCAAAATTAATCTTAGAGCCAGTGATTCTGTGGTAGTATAACAGAAAAATAAACCTTCAATAGTGTCAAGTCACTGACCAGTGAGATTTCTTTTTAGTGATAAATAAAAACTATTATTTGAAAGCTATACAAAAGTTAACCCTTTGTCCTTTGCCCTCAATTTAGAAAGGGATCAATCATTCAGAGTTCAGACTGTGTACTCCAGAGAATATCATTTCAACATTCATATATTATAAAGATGTGTCTTAAAACATCATTCAACACTGAACAGGCAAATTTGGCATACACACTACATAGTCATGTACTCCCATTTGAAGGTCTGGCTAATAAAACAATAGAATGGTTTTTAAATAGGCCAAATAATAGTAATACTCACTACAATCCTTAATGCATAGAAGCACAACTTAATTATAATACTGAATGAACCACTCTGAAATGAAGAGATTAATGCACTTCTTCATTTTAAACATTTTAAGGAATTTTCCTCTAGAAATCACTACCTTTTACTACTATAAAAACGTACATGTAGTAACTTCCTTATGCCACTTCCAAAAGATGATTTCAACATGAATCAACAGAAATAGTTTCTAAAGTAGGTCATCGCTATAGCAACCAGTGGGTGGTTTAGCATACTCCCATCACAATGACCTACTTTCTAGTCTGTGCTAGGACAGCTTATATAACTAGTATTTCTAGTTTTGTCTATAAAATAGTCTGAAAAAGGCAATGGCAAGATACAACATAATCCCACTGCTACTGAAAACAAGACATTATGAATTCACATACCACAGCCATCTGCCCTATGCCATAGTTTCTACACTGTGTCATATACAGTCATCAGTGGGGACTACTCTTAGATTTCCTAAACCAAAACCATGTGTTGACCTTAGAGATCTGACTTAAAGAATATATACTAAAATTAAAATCACATGAAGAACATCTCCATGTATTCTGTACATATGAAAAAAAAGATGTGGACCTATTATCATAAATAATTTAAAAAAAGGTTTTCAGCCATACCCCAAAGTATTTGATTAGAGATTTTAAAACTATAAATAGTAATTTGTGTGTCTCTAAGTATGGAATAAGGTTTTTATATGCTCCATTTTAAAAATTTCAAGAAAACTCTTAGTGCTTTCATTTATTCTGTCAACTGTGATATACATTTTCTTAGCAGCCAATACTCAAGCATTTAATCCAGATGAAGTACACATCACGAAGGTGAATTCTGCACTTGTCGGGCTCAGAATTAAAAGCACAGATCCAGAGACATAGCACAACAAAAAGTTGTTTTTATAACAAATGTTTTGCAACGCTTTGTTTAAAATCCAAAACAAAATTTATAGGAAACCTTCTCACAACCCCGTCCAAAGAAACCAACAGAGGCAGAACAGGGTTTAATGTGGTTGCTCAGGTGTGATCCAAGAAAATGATTATGTGCGCAGTCTAACAGTAGAACACTCACTTAGCATGGTCAAGGCTCTAGGTTCAGTTCTCAAACATCAAAAATTAAGAAATTAAGTAATGAAAAAAATTGAAGGCCAGGTCTGGCAGTGCATGCCTGTATTCTAACATTCTAGAATCCTTAGGCTACTGATACAGGAGTATCTAAACTCAATGCCACCTGGCAAACACAGCAAGAGCGTGACTGAGAAAATAAGACATTATATAAAAATTTTTAAATTCAAAAGCTGCAAACCCAGCAGACTGGTGAAGTTGTGTGACTGGGTATCTGGCCCGCTGGGGCAAGCATGACGTATTGAAGTGCTTCGGCTTCTCTCGATGTGCACAGGTAATAAGTGAACCCAGAAAACCTCTATATAAACTAGTATTTCAACACCCCTGGTTTGATACACAATGAATTTGGACTTCCATTCAGAAGATGAGAAACTCTGTTCTGAACTCAAGTCTGAGGCTACACATTACTGTCTGAGGCACCACAGGCTACACTAACCACAGTGTCCCACTTCTGGCCTCTCCAGGTCCTCTAGCTTCCTTCAGCCATTTTAACAATTAAAACTGCCTCAGAACAATTCTAAAATGCCTGCCTTCCTTCCAAGGAGTGAAAACTAATTTCATCTACCAGTTTATGAGAGCTAAACTGTGATGCTGTAATGTCCACAGAGCTAGGAAAGGCACTTGAACATGTGCACCATATACAGAAACTCTTTACAGCCTTCTAGGATAAAAGACAACTGTGTAGCACAAATTTGTAATACTGACACACTATGAAAAAGCAGAAGGAAAAAAGCATTTCTTGTCTTTTCCTCCTTCTCTAAGGTAGGAAAGATATTAAAAAGTTAAGGATACAGTGAAGGTAAAGAAGAACCTTTGACTATCTATACAGTTCAATGGCGTGGAGAAAGAGATGGAGAAGCACTAGCCTCTGGCCAGCAAGTTCTGAGTAAGGCTAGACTTAGCACTTTCCAGTGCCCACACAATTCCTGAATATAGCAGAAGTGTTATAGATTATCTACCTAATTAATCACCAAACAAATTAATTATGTCATGAAAAGGATTTTAAAGCTTGACTCAATAGTCAATGCTGAAGTAGGATAGGAAAAGAATATTTGGTGAATGTTGATTTTTATAGGCACAAAGGTATATGACCCTTTATCACATTAAAAAAAAACCTACAGAGTCAAAAAACTTATTATGTATGTTTTCTAAAACTCAGCTATGAAATGAAATAAGAATTTTAATTTGGGGCTAGTGAGATGGCTCAGGAGGTAGAGGCACTTGCCACCAAGCCTGAAGACTTGAGTTCAACCTCTAGGATCCACATGGTAAAAGGAGAGAATAGATTCCTGTAGTCATTCTCTGGTATCCAAACACAGACTATGTAATGTATGCATGTATATATGTGCAAGCCTATGCAAGCACGTATGTGTGCAGACACACACAAATAAATGTAAAAATATTTAGATTTAAAAAACAATTTAAGGGCTAAAAAGATGGCTCAGCAGTTAAAGGCTAAGTTTACAACCAAAACATCAAAGAATTTAATATGAATATGTCTGACTCCAAAGCTGTGCCCTCTGTATTATATAACACTGCTTTTCTATAGAGCATGCAATAATATAATGCTACCTTGTCCTGACTCCATTTGGGTTCACTTAGACAGTTCTTAGACCTCTACCCACAGATGGTCACATCTGCCTTGACCTTGACCATAGTCCAGATGTATTAAACAAGTAATTATTGTAAACTAAAATAACTAAAAGAAGGTATATGTCAAAGATAACTGTCATGTTATATCTGAAATAATTACTATGCTCTTCCAGGAATAAATCTTTCAAGGTTACTCTGACCCTCACCTAACTCTAATATAAATTATGTTCTTTGTGGGTTTTGCCTTTTAAAATGCTCAATCCCTGAGCTTCGGCACTAAGAGACTCTGAGGCATGAACCCGCTTTTGGTTCCTGGCTAATAAGCAACTCATCATTTTTAATTGGCTTAATCAGCATGGTTGTCTGTATCTTTCTCGCATGAATTATTACAAGAAAATGTTTTAGGAAAAAACTAATGAGACAGCTTTGGATACAAGGCCGACTGGAGCCGCTCTCTTCCCCCCACGGTGAGGTGAGAACGCACTGCATTAGTTCACTTTTCCTTCTGTGCAAAAGGAACTCACAAGAGGACGGCTGCATCGTAGCCCACAGTTCCAGATTTAAGTCCAGTCCATGGGCATTTTGCTTAAGTTAGAGATTAATGGTAAGGAACATGGGGTGAAGCAAAAGGGCCCACCTCCTGGGGGAGGGAAGCAGTCAAAATGAAAAGACCTATCTCTTCAGGGGCGGCTCACCCCTACTTTACTAGGTACTTTTTCTAACTAGGACCCACATCCTTGTTTCTACTATTTCCCATTAATGCCATCAATGCATGAATCTGGACTATGCCACTTACAGAAGCACATCATGATCTACAAGGTTTTCACTAGTGTCACAAGCCAGAGACTGATACTTCAACACCGCCTAAGACACAATGGGTCGGGTAAATGGGAGTGAAGACTTTCAGTCATTCGATGGAAACAAGCTCCTCCCAGACTCTAAGAATTCCACAGGTCCTGATTCTTCACTCTCACAGATCCACTGAGGTAGTTCTACTCACAGAAGAAACCTGAGTGTGTGCTGGGGTAGGAGAGAATCATGCGGGTCAATCAATCAAGAAAGGCAATCAGAGAAAACAACATGCCTAAATCAAGAACACTCATAAATACGGAGAATGGTGGGGGAAATGTTATTGAAAAACATGACTATATTAAGCATCATACTTTCTAAAATGTGCACATCCCTCCAGTTTTACCACTTCAAAATGTATTAAACTTCAATGACAAATGAAGCCTTTTACTAACCTTGTTGATAGTACAATGGATTAAGATATTCTAACAAAAATAGTTAACAAGCTCACAAACAACAGAACTGAACATTTCTTAAAATAATTCCCTAGGCTGCTCTAAAAGCAGGGTGCTAGAGTCAGCATTAGCCTGAGGATTTCTACAAAGCCCTGGAAAACTTGAGCTTAATCCACGTTAAGGAAGACAGAAAATAAAAGCCCAAGGTTCATCAGAGTAAGGAAGCTAATAATAGACCCTACTTCTCTAGTCAGAGCTTCCAAAAGCTTCATTCCCAATTCAAATGTAAATATGACAAATGTGAAGTCACAGAATAAGTCAGTGTACAAAACTGCCTACTTCTTCCTAGCCTTGGAAGGAAATAAAGTTTACCCTTGAGTAGAAAGAGTAAAACATCAAATTTACATGGGCAACAGTGGCAGGCTCATAGTAAACCCTGATCAGAAAAAGCAAACCACACTAAGTCATGTCAGTGTCACACACTCTGAGGGGAGGTGACAAGAGACCACTGTGGTAGCTTTCTCTTGTATGTGTGAGGGTGTGTCTGCATGTATGTGTGTGTAGTATGTGCATGCCTGGTTTCCAGGGGATCAAAAAAGGGCACTGGATCTCCTGGAACTGGAGTTACAGACAGCCTGAACTCCCACGTGGGCACTGGGAACTGAACTTGGGTTCTCTGCAAGAGCTCCAGGTGCTCTTAACCACTGAGCCATCTCTCCAGTCCCAAGAACACCATTTTAATAGGGATTTTTTTCCAAATCCTATGACTCTAGTCTAATGAAAAAAAGAAAATCAGACAAACCCAAACTTAGGTTCATTCTTCAAAATAGAGAAACAATATTCAGATCCATGAAGGTCATAAAATGTATGAAAATCCTGAGAAACAGTTATAAAACAAATGAAAGAAATATTTACCATATCCAATGTTATACTTTGTATGGAATTCTAGAACAGAAAAAATAGTGAAATCTGAATAATGTCTAAACTTTAGTGACTAATAATAGACTCTCAGTTTTGGCAAAAAAGATATATTAATATTAGAGGGAACCGGAGATAGTCTAGGAGTTTTCTGTGTGCACACTGTCTATATATCTAAAATAATTCAAAATGTTTTATTGACAAATATCTGCCCTGAGAATATATTGTCTCATTGAAAATTCAAGGAATTTACAAGATAGAAAACACTTTCCAGCAGAGCACTGCATTTGAAGTAATGCCAGGTTTGAATTAATCTGAGATAGCTAATCTCTCTCTATGCCTTCTCATGACTTTCCCCAAAGTAGAAACACATATGATTCCCATCGTCCCCTACAAATAACAAATCCTTTCAGATTCTTAACTTGAATACATACTCCAAAGAAATCCCACCAAAAGTTCCACTGTAAATCAATCACAAAATAGAGGAGAGTAACTTGAGCTGCACTTGTTCTGAAAACATTTGAGAACTTTTTACAACCCATGAAAAGTACTAATTCAAGAAACACATGTATCTTAAGCAAGGTAACAAGGAGAAAGATTTAGGTAGGCTTTTGTGGGAAGGGAAGAGTTTAAAGAAAGAAAAAGAAAACAAGAAACCTGGAGAGGGAGTGTGAAGCCATGGAGATAATGATTTTAGAAATGCCAAGAGCTGAAAAATAGTGAAGACACGGCTAAACCTTGCTGAACACACTAAAGTGGCCCTGTTAGTCTTGCCTTACTACAATAAAATGCCTGAGATAACTAACTTTATCAAGAGCAATAATGAATCTAGATCGTAATTTTGGAGGTTGGAATATAGGTTGGATGACCTCTGTGCCACAGGTAATGGTGAGACTGGAGGGAAATGAGTCACTTCTGTAGCTGGGAAGCAGAAAGAATGAAAGGATGGGCGTGGCCCTTCTGTCCCCTTGAGAGCACATTAAGGACCAGACCACTTCCTCCGAGACTCCACCTCCCCTGGGGTCCACCACCTCACAACAGCACTCACTTGTGGAGTCGTCAGCCACGGAACTTTGGGTAACACACAACCCAATGCCTAAACCACAAGAGGAACTTAGAAGGAAATATATTGGGTTAAATACTTACTAGAAAGAAGACTTTAAATTAAGTTAGAAAAACAGCAGGAACCCCTAAAAAAGTAGAAAAAGGAAATTATAATGATGTGAAAATAGAACACAAGTTCATAATAGAAAAAGGTCAAAGTTACCATTTAAAAAAAGTAATATAAGCAGGAATATAAAAGTAATATAAAAAGTATGGTATGAGCCGGGCATGGTGGCTCATGCCTTTAATCCCAGCACTAGGGAGGCAGAGGCAGGTGGATTTCTGAGTTCGAGGCCAGCCTGGTCTACAAAGTGAGTTCCAGGACAGCCAGGGCTATACAGAGAAACCCTGTCTCGGAAAACAAACAAAAATTATGGTATGCCTACAATCCCAGTACTTGGGCAGCTGAGTCAGGACAGTTACTCTGAGTTTGAGGCCAGCCTGGGCTACAGAGTGAGACCATGTCTCAAAAAACCAAATAAAAGAAAATAAAACAAAAGAAAACATATAAACTTCTTGTAAGACTGATTAAGAAAATAAGACAGGGCAAAATAAGCAATATTAAGAGGAAGGGAAGGCATACTCTCAGATCCTGATGGCTTTAAATTATTAGACAGTATGAAGAAATGTTATGCAAATAAATTAAAAACTTATGTGGGAGATGGCTTATCAGCAGACATGGAGACCTAATGCTGATTCCCAGTATCTATGTAAAAGTCTGGCACAGTACTGTGTGCCTACAATCCCAGTGCTGTGGAGGTGGAGACAAGATCCCTGGGGCTTGCTAATCATCCTCATCCTGCTTAACTAAATTAGTAAACTCACTAAGACCCTGTCTCAAAAAATAAGGTGGAAAATAATTTTAAGACACTCAACATTGGCCTTTGGCCTCCATATACATCTCTCTCTCTCTCTCTTACATCTCTCTCTCATACATCTCTCTCATCTCTCTCTCTCTCTTTCTCTCTCTCTCTCTCTCTCTCTCTCTCTCTCACACACACACACACACACACACACACAGTTCTTGCAAACAAAATAAAAAACTTAAGATGAAGTAAGTTCCTTTTACCACACATGTTGTGAAGAAATACAAAGTTTACCAAAATGGACTCAAGTGCAAAAGCAATGCATGAAATGATCCTAATAGCTACTAAGAACACTGACCTCAGGGGTGGTGCTGCACAGAGGCAAGAGAACCGTTGAGACACTGGCCCGTGGGGGCTGTATATTAAGTAGGGGACTATCCAGGATCACACAGCCAAGCATACAATACACACTCAAAGCTGGCACGGCAGTGCATGCCTATAATCCCACTACTCTAAAGCAGGAACGGAAGGACCAGGAGTTCAAGGTCAGCCTGGCCTTCATGAGACTGTCTCAAAAAATAGGGCTGGGTAGGGAGTGGAGGGTGGATGGGTGAGAATCAATAGCTAAAAGGGTACAAAGAAATCACAGCTTTACAGACAAATTTCTATTAAACATCCAAGGAATGGATAATTTTAATTTTATAGAGGTTCTTGTTTCATAAAGAGGACAGATCAAGAACTAGAATTTCCTTATTCCTCTTTGAAAAAAAAAAACAAAAACAAAACAAAAGCCATAGCTATTTATAATCTAGAAATCATATTCCTTGTCTATTTTTAGACACTCCTGTGTGTCACTCCACAAACTCAGGCTAAATCAAGTGTAATATATACTTGTAGGCTTTAGAGGACTTACATATAACTAAATAGCAACTGCCTAAAAGCATGCTGTCCTAGATCCAGGTCTGATCTTTCTGTAGTCTAATAGTCTTACTTCAAATTGCTGGTCTTGAAATTAATAACAGTAAAAAAAATTTCTACGTTAACAACAACAACAACAACAACAACAAAAACAACCCTCCATAACCAGCATATGTTAACTATTCAGGTGTGCTGAAGATCTGACCAATGACCAAGATCTTTCTTCATATGGACAGTACTACAAAGAGTGACAGCCACATAATACCACTAACTATCCATTCATCAATCTGCCAGAAACTCACCGAGAAGATTCTCAATCACACACTGATGTGGTCTCTGGCAATAGAGGAAAACAACAACAACAACAACAACAACAACAACAACATATCTAGTGTTACAAAGCTGGCATGTTAGAAAGTGTCTATCAATATTAGGAATCTCTTTACATATACACAATACCCTTTTGATGTAAGTAGTATTAAATTCCTAATATTGGACAACTGAGGCATGTAAAAGCTAAGATTTCCTATATTAAAGTGGCAAAGTCAGGACATTAAACCCTGTCTACATGGTATAAATTCCAACCTCTTGAAGCACCACAGTAAATGTTAATGGCTATAATAGGGGTAGAGGTGGGGTTACAACTTTATATAGCATGTTACTCAGTTTTTAGTGTAACAAATACCCGAAGTAAATAAATTCATAGAAGGAGATGCATTCTTTGGCTCGCAGGTTGGAGGCCTCACTCCCTGGTCACAGAGCCTGTTTGCTGCTTTGCTGCTCTTTAGGTACAGCAGCACATCATGGCAGAAGTGTATGGCTGGAACAAAACTGCTTTCTCCATGATCCAGAAACAAGAGAAAGAAGAGACTGGAAGGTAAAGGCTCCACAGTCCTCTTCAAAAGTATACCCCCAGTACCTCTGAACCCCAAACTATTAAAGGTTTCATCAATTCCTATAGCTGTACTGGCTGAGGACAAAATCTTTTGCTTAAAGGGTGGCCTTTGGGGTACATTCCAGACACAGCTGAGCCACAGAAGCGTTTGTGGATGTTATGCCACTCACCATCCAAACACCTATTTTAGAAGGTGACGTTTTAGACTCTCCTTCCAAATATCCCTACCTCAGTAAGCTTCACTTACTTGTTGAAATATAATAGGCTTATATCAATAGCTACAGTAGCTACCAAATCATGACTTTTTATTTTGTTTATACTGTAGCTCCAGGCAGTTACCCTTTAAATAGTAGCTTTACCATTCCAGTTGCTTTGATCTACTTACTGGGCTCTAAGAGTTTGATCTGAGGGGCCTCCTTCATAGGAGAGGAAGAACCAGAGAAGCATACAGGAGACTTGTTTCAGCTAAGCACTTCCTTACATAACTCACTGTCCACAGTAGTAGCACAGCCTTGACAGCCTGCAGAGAAGGCTGGAAAGTGAGTAGGGTCAGAAAGACACATTTGACAATGGTGAGCACTGTCCCAGCATCCATGACTTCTCTTTTTTCTAAGCTTCGCATTTATAACTAGAGCAAAACTTAACAGTCTACCTTTAAAATAAAATTGCTGCTTTTACAGAATACTACAGATAAAAATAAATCATTATGAAGTTCTTTGGTTCCCAGTTCTAGAGACTGGGACGTCCAAGAGTGAGAACAGGGTCACCTCTGGTCAGAGTCTTCTAGCTGTGCAGAAACATGTCAAGGCGCTGGCAAACACACAGGAGACAGTAGAATTGGGCAGAGCTCACCCTTTTATCAGGAGTCAACTCTTGGGACAGCTTACTCTGAAATAGTGCCTTAATTAATTCATAAGGGATAACCACAGAACCTACTCACCTCTTAAAACTCTAGTTAATACTGTCACAAAGTCAACTAAATGTCAATAGGAGCTTTGGCAGAATTGCTCATGCCACAGTCATACTGTCACATGTGCACACTATTACACCTGGGATAAGCAAGAACCAAATGGAGTCAATTTATTCCAAGACCTTTATGTTGTTAGAGAAGTAATAAACACATCATTTATTTTGGCTTTGAGAAGTCCGTTATATTTGCTGTTGCTTTTAGATACCCACCAGAAGAACACTAAAATAAACTGTAACAATTACAGAATGAAGGAAAATAATGTAATAAAGTTTTTCATCAGAGAAATATAAATCAAAATTACAATGAAATATTTTAGCGACTAGAGTCACTATTATCAAAAAGGAAAAATAATAATAAATTCTGGCAAGGACAAGGAAGAAGAGAATTTTTGTGAATTGAGGCAACATGTACACTGCCTCAAGTGAAATAATCCAGATATACTGAAATAGTATGTGGACGCTAAAAGCCTGGCTTTATAGGAGTTTAGGATGGAACAATGGGTACCAGATGTTAGGAAGGGGAAAGAAGGGAGACAGGAAAACAGGTATATAGAACAGCTACATAGAAGGAACAGCCCTAGAGTGTAGCTGGGTGTCTATAGCTTATAATAATTACTATATAGTTCCTAAAGAGATAAAAGGGAAGAATTTAAAGGTTCTCAATATAAAGAAATAATAGATGTCAAAAGTGATAAATATGCTAATGTGATTTGATCATAACATACTATATAAGTGTACAGTGATTATGGACTATTATTATGTCAATTTTTAATTGAAAGAGGCTAGCATACATAAAATAGAGCCAAAGAGATCAACATATAAAAAGAACATGAAAAAAATCTAAAACATACAATGGATTTCTAAAAGAAAACAAATCAAGGATGTATTGAAAAAGGTAATAACTGAAACATTTTCTAAGCTGATAAAAGACAGCAACACACAGGTTCAGAAAGCTGGACGTGCCCATAAGGAACATAGAGTAACACACAAATTGTCATTTACAATATTGCATAACATCAGAGAAAAGGAATAAAGCCAGACAAAAATAGTATGTTGCTCTCCCATTTAATATTGGGCGCAACAGCTTTTAGTATTCAAGGACAAAAATTTAAGTGTTATTCTAAAATTCTATACCACAGTGTAAAGGAAGATGGGATCTGGTATGGAGGGATATTAATGACCACCAAAAGCTCATATGCTAAATGCTTGAGTATCAATTTGTGGAAGTACTAGAAGGCAGGAGAATTTTTCTGGAGATGCAGCCTGGTCACAGGACCACTAAGCACCAAGTGGACACTGTGACCTGACGTCCTCTCCTCTTTTCTCTCTATGGTTTCCTAGACACCATAAGGTCACCAAAAACTTCTGCCAAGCCATTTGACACTGACCTGGGTCCAATCTATGTGATCACATAAGCTGAAATCTCTGGAACCATGAGCTAAAGTAAATGTCTTTCTTCTCTAGTTGATTCTCAGTGTTTTGTGATATGATGGAACTCTACTACAGTACCTTCAGACAAAAGGATGAATTTGCCCCTATATCCTCCACTACAGTGCGCTCTAAAGTCAGGCCAGATAAAAGGAAAGTGATCCCAAGAGAAGATCTGACATGCAAGGAGGAATAAAGGACACAGAGCATGGCTACCGCTCACTGTTGGAATGGATGCCTAGCATGTGCAAGGACATGAGTTCAATCCCTAACACCAGTAAATAAGTAAGGAAGAAATAATGACAACAAACCCCAATAGAAAAGAACAGTAATTTTAGTTCTCAAAAGATCTTTAACTAACATCTAGTCAAGATAAAAAGAGAAAAGACAAAAATAAAAACTACTACTAGAAATGGAAAAGGGCCAGGCTGTGTGGTGAACGTCTGCTCTGCCCTGGTGGTAGTGGCAGAGGCAGGCAGACCTCTGTGAGTTTGAGGCCAGCCTGGTCTACAGAGGAGTTCCAGGATGGCCAGTGAGTGCTACACAGAGAAACTTTCTCAAACAACCAAAAAGAAAAAAGAAGGGGGGGGGGCGGCTGTTAGAAGTAACTAAGTCTTAGATTCCACACCTTTAGAGGGACTGATTTAGCTCTCCTAGCTAAGATCAGGCTGGTCTCCATGAGAGCAGGCCATCACAGGGCACAGCCCCTACAGTACTTGGCCTCTTCTGCATGACGCCATTTCCCTGTTGGCTCTTCACTCGGGACTGGGCAGGAAAAATAGGTGACCTGTGAGGACAGCACCACGATATTTAGAGGAACTGCGATACAAATAAACCCATCTTTATAAAGTATAGTATCTAGTATTTTGTAATAGCAATATAAAGCAGACTAAGACCAATAAACTGGCAAATCAGGAAGCAAAATAACACAACAGTTTAGAAACATAAAGTCCGTCTATCCGATCATGAGTGCGAATAATGAGAAAGCTATGATGGAGGACGGAGAAGTAAAGAAAACCTCTTCCTATCACTGTGAATTTTCTCAGAGGCCAAAGCTTGAAGATGAGAGAATCTACACATAATCAAGTGAAATTAACAGCTTCCATGTGTTAGGAATTTTAAAAATACACTCTAAATGCAAAACCTGCTAATAATGCTATTCATTTACTGTCTACATGTGGAATATGTGTATAGAAGTTAAAGATCAACATGGGGTGTCTTGTTCCATTGTCTTCCACCTTAGTTTTTGAGACAAGATCTCTTTTTGAATCTAGAGCTACAGGAATGGCAGGCTGGCCATCGGTAGTTCCAGAGGTTTGGCTGCCTTGCCTCAGTCCTTCCCTCCACAGCAATGGGGGTACAGACACAACACATGCCTGGCTGCTCATGAGAGTGCTACAGATCTGAACTCAGGTCTTCATGCTCCACAGGCTCTTTTCACTCACTGGCCCACCCCCAGCCCCTAGGTCATAGTTCTTAATCAGGGTTTGTCACAGTCATACTGGGGTAGGGGGAAAGCAGTTTATGAAATAAACACCAAGCCTCACCCTAAGTAATTATTGACAGATGTAGGTCAGAAACTGGAGGTGTATTGTTTTTAACCCTCAAAAGACTAGAAGAGGGTTACCAGTGAATTTTCTGTGGTAAAAGATATGTTCTATGTTCTATGTTTTTGTCCCTTGCTTGTAATTTCCTGCCTCAGCCCAAGTGCTGGGATTACAGGTATGTGTCACCACACCCATTGAGACTGATTTCTAGAAGGAAGTCTACCTAGTTTCCCTGACCTTTGGCCTAAAGTAGTAAGTGTGAACAATATGAAATTAGAGACATGCAAAAGGTAATATGCTTTGGAGTTTGTGCCCCTCCACCCCTACCCTAAGGTGGAAAAGTGAGGCAAGCCTCAGTAAGGCACACCACTTTGGTTTATTCATGATGTAAAAATGTGTAAAGATGTGTAAGTTGAAGTCCCCAGAGGGGAAAAGTAGCTTAGTCTGTGTTAATGTTTTTACAAGGCTAAATGACTGAACTGTGCGATTGTGGAGAATAAATATGTTATAGGTCATAAACAAATTATCTTAGGGTATTTTTGGTCCCTCTGGGAGTCATTCATTGCCTGCCTGTCTGCTCGAAGAGCATGACTACTTCTGAGATCTTTAAAACGTGTTCTTAACAGACCACCAGCCTCTACCAACCCAAAGGCCAAGGATATTACCAGCTACAAGGAAACATCTAAGGAGCTTCCTTGCTTTGCTGTAGCCTGTCTACTGTCGTCCCTACCAGTGCTTGTTAAATTCCTTGATTAATGGCTCTATTTGTTCTGTAACTAATAAAACTCATGTAATTAACTTCCACAGTGAAACATAGTATTTGGGGCAACTTAACCTATTCCCAGGCCAGATTACTCATATTTGGCTACAGAATAAACTCTTTTCTTCCCTTTGATGTGAAAGATGATTTTTTTAAAATGACAGATGTAATATTTAAAGTCCCTTGTGTCCCTGTCATTTTATAATCCTAAGAGAAAAACCAAGAACACACAAGTTTCCATTATTTTTTCTTCCCCACCCCCTGCTTCCTTGCCCCGCCTCCCCACCACCTTTTTTGAGATAAGGTTTCTCTTTATAACCCAGGATGGCCTCAAACTTAAGACCCCTCTGTCTCAGCTTCTCAAACGCTAGGTCTACAGGATGTAGTCTCTACTCTCTATGAAGTAACACCAGAGAGTTAAGTGGCATAGTCTGTGACTCCCTTACTAAATAAATCTGTCTTAATTCAGAGGTATCTCAGGCTCATTCTTAATACCTAGTTATAAAAAGCAATCAACCAATCTATCACCCTTCCCTCTCCTGTTGGCCTGCTTTGTGTCTCTAGATGGTTTTACTCACTTTCATGTGGAACCCATCTTTAATAGCAATAAAGCAATTATGGTAGCTTCTTCTTGATCAGTTGTTTCTCTTACTATATTCTTAATTACCTACAGTCAAGTGAGGCCTCCAACATTAAATAGAAGAATCAGAAACTCACAGATTTAAATAACTTTTATTGAACTATACTGTTAAAATTATTTTATTAGTTATTGCTACTAACTTCTTAGGCATTATACATATCTATAGTGCTTGATAAATATATATATGGTTTTATATTTGGTGGTGTTTGCAGGCACCTGGGAACATCTTGCAAAGTATCCCTGTAGCTAAGGGAAAAAGTGAATTCTTTACTTTCTTTTTCGGTGTTTGGAGACACGGTTTCTCTATGTAGCCCAGGTTGTTCTGGAACCTGCTCTGTAGACAAGGCTGCCAGGCTGCTCTTGAACTGAGATATCAGTTTGCCTCTGCCACCTGAGTGTTGGGATTACAGGTGTGCACCACTACTGCCCAGGTATTAATTTTAACAGTACAACTCCTGATGTGTATCCACTTGGGTGTGTTTGTGTGTGTCTGTTTGTCTGTCTCTCTCTGTCTCTCTTTTAGTGGTGGTGATAAACACTAAACCTAGAGCAAGAGCTCTACTACTAACCTTGCACTGCAATTGAGAAGGTGATGACGTTACTGACTACACCAACACTAACTTTATAGTTCAATAAAACAATTATTCTGATACTTGTGTCCATTTATCCCCTTTAGCAATTCCTGGATCTTATTTCCTCATGTTCAATTCAATTAGCTCTCTCTCTCTCTCTCTCTCTCTCTCTCTCTCTCTCGTTGAGAGAGTGTGTGTGTGTGCATGGGTGGGTGGGTGGGTGGGTGGGGTGGTGGACAGGTGTGTTCATGCTTGTGTGTGTATGTACATGGTCAGGTGTTTTTTAGATCTTCTTATTTATTTAATAGAGATGTCTCTGTATTAATGTATCCCTGCTGGTCTCAATGAACTCACAGAGCTCCTCCTGCCTTTGTCTCTTAGAGCTAAGTTTAAAGGCTTATGCCACCACATCTAGCACTTTATTTTTTAATATAGGTTTTTGAACTGAACCTGGGCTAATCTCTCAGTATCCGGCTGTCTCCATGCACAAGTGGTAGAAAAGCTGGAGATCTAAGCACAGATCTACCTGACTGTGCAACAAGTACTTTAACTCCTGAGCCATTTCTGCAACTCCTGCTTTTTGAAAGTCTCATGTGGCTCAGGCTAGACAAAAATTCCTTATATAATAAGGATGACCTTGAACTCTTCTTGTCTCCAACTCCCAGGAGCTGGGATTACAGGTATGTGTCACCATTAAATCCTTTTTTTTAATGGCATACATAATATGAACCCATGTGTATTTCCCAATTCAAACTTTATTTCCCACTCAAACTTCTACCTTTAAGTGTGCAAAAAGAGATATTTAAAGTATTTAGATAATATTTAAGATGTACTTTCTAGTTGATAGATTTTTAAAAGCCGCTTTGTACTATTTTGATTTGCTTGGTTTCTGCTATAAATAGTATTTTCATTAAAAAGTCGTTATTTTAAAGACCCTGAGATCATCTGAATCTTAAGACTATTTTATTTAAAAATCCAAGGAATAGCCAGAGTGGTGGGTAGTATATATCTATAATCCAGGACTCAGTCTAGGGTAGGAGGGTTACTACAATGTCATTTTGGCTATATAGTGAGACCCTATCTCAAAACAAACAAATGATTAGCCTGCCTCCCCCAGTGTGCAAAGAATAAAAATAAACCCAGAGAAAAGGAAAATAATTTCAGGCAATTTCTGGGACTCAAAAATATCAAAAAGTGGTACATAAAATAGTGGTCATCAAACAGTTAAAAATTCAGTCAATTCCAAACAATTATGATGAATGTGGCCATCAAAGCTTAATGTAACTGCTGAAAATACTAAAGAAATAAAATATAGACCAAAAATTTGGAGACAGCAGATAGAAAAGAAACTATATTATTAGGTTCATATTAGTGATGGTAAGGTCAAAGACACTGCTTAATTCTTAATTGTTAAGAAAAAATTAGCTGGGCAGTGGTGGCACACACCTTTAATCCCAGCACTTGGGAGGCAGAGGCAGGTGGATTTCTGAGTTCAAGGTCAGCCTGGTCTTTAGAGTGAGTTCCAGGACAGCCAGGGCTATACAGAGAAATCCTGTCTTGAAAAACCTCCCAAAAAATGAAATAGAAAGAAGAAAAAATTAGGTCCAAATATATTGTTAGAAATGTAAAGTAACCTCTAGTAGAACAAAAGTAAAAAAATAAAATAAAATTGTCAATCTACCAAAAAGACCAATAAAGAATAAAATTCACATAAAAATAAAGAGGAAAAGAAAAATATGGAAGAAATAAGGCAAACTAAAATTTTAAAGTCAACGATAACAATAAATGTGAAGAGCTCCTATTTTGCTATCAAAGGTTAAAAACTCAAAGGAGGTTATTCATCTGTACTATAGAAAAGTCATTCAAGTAGAACCTGGTAGCACAGGCCTGAAATCACAGCTACTTGGATGGCTGAGGCAGTAGGATTCCAAGTTCAAGGGAAACTCCAGCAACTCTGAGATACTAGCTCAGAAAATTAAAATGAAGGCTGGAGATGTAATTCAGCCATACAGCATATGGATAGCATCCTGACACCCTCTTCCCCCCCCCCCCCAAAGGAAAGATCAGGAAGAGGAACCAGCACTTAAGGGGAAAAAAAAAAAGCAAGACAAAGATAAATCAGATAAATAAAAAAATAACCAAACACTATTCAAAGACAAAAGCACTCAAATAAGGAATAAGCTACAGAAGGCCATAGTCCATAGGAGGAATACATACAATCCACTGTTTGCTTTTTCTATGTTGTCTTAGTCAGGGTCTCTATTCCTGGACAAAACATCATGACCAAGAACCAAGTTGGGGAGGAAAGGGTTTATTCAGCGTACACTTTCCACATTGCTGTTGATCACAAAAGGATGTCAGGACTGGAACTCAAGCAGGTCAGGAAGCAGGAGCTGAAGCAGAGACCATGGAGGGATGTTACTTACTGGCTTGCTTCCCCTGACTTGCTCAGTTTGCTTTTTTATAGAACCCAAGACTAGCAGCCCAGAGATGGCACCACCCACAAGGGGTCCTCCCCGCTTGATCACTAATTGAGAAAATGCCTTACAGCTGGATCTCATGGAGGCATTTCCTCAACTGAAGCTCCTTTCTCTGAGATAACTCCAGCTTGTGTCAAGTTGTCACACAAAACCAGCCAGTACATATGGCCTGAAAGCCATTTTTATATCTGTAAAGGGTTGCATAAAATATTCATGAATATAAAATAAAAATATGAAATACTCATGGTTTACAAAGCCTAAAATATTCACTGTGTTAAGTCTTTAAGAAAAAGTTACTATCTTTGGACATTTTGTGCAATTATAAAACAATTACTTAAGACTGGGAAATTCATAATTTATAGAAAATTTGCTCACAGTCCAGAAAGTCCAAGCTCCAGGAACCAGAATCTGGCCAGTGCCTCCTTTCATCCCATGGGAGAAGGTGGAAGTGTAAGAAGTGCAATGGGAATACAAGAGAGGAAACCCATCTTAGTATCACAGCCCTTCTCATCTAGTCACCTCTTAAGGAGCCACCTCTCAACACTGTCACACTGAGGATCACGTGTCCATCCAACACAAGAGCACTATGGAATACATTCAAACCAAAGCAGCTGCCAATGTGGCCCACGCTATACTCTAAATGGACAAAAGGTGTGAGATGGCCTGACTCAGAGGCCTCAGAGGAGTACTTTTGAGTTTACATATTACATTTCCAAAGAAATGAGCTTCCCCTAGACACTCCTGTGACCATGAGAAGATGAGAAGACTCTAACAGCAAGATAGAGCTGAAGGCCGGGCATGGTAGCAAACACCTTTAATCCCAGCACTCAGGCAGAGGCAGGCAGATTTCTGAGTTCGAGGCCAGCCTGGTCTACAGAGTGAGTTCCAGGACAGCCAGGGCTACACAGAGAAACCCTGTCTTGAAAAGCCAACCAACCAACCAACCAACAAAAAAACCAAAAAACAAAACAAACAAACAAAAAAATAGCAGAGCTGAGATTAATAGAAGGAATTCGGGAAGCATTGGACAAATAGAGAAAAGAGAAGGAGGGCGATGGGCAGAAGTAGGTAACAGAGCTTTGGAAGAACTTGAAACTCTCTCTTCTTGCTGGAAGACTCAGCTGTACTCTGCTGAATGCTAAAGAGTACTTACAACTGAGGAAGTCCTGCTGTCTCACGTCACCCTACACTACCAGAGAACAGAGCCTAGGCAAAGAATACAAGACATTATTGTCTCTGCATATGAACTCAACTTATCTATGGGGTAAGTAAGGCACTGTCGTGTTCAGCAAATACTGCTTTGCTGCAGATACCCACTAGCTCTGGCTCTGACCTTTCACCCCCTCTTCAGAGGTGATCCCCAAACCTAAAGGAGAATAAAGAAAAGGAAACCTTATAAATCAGATACTGTTGAACTATACATCACCCCAATTTTCTGTAACTTTGATTAAGGAATACTGTATCCAGCCACACCCTTAATTGTTATGATCTCCATATAAATAGTCACCTCATCTAAAAATAGCAGTAACCCTCCTTCTTCCTTTATCTCTATGCTCCTTATACTGCTTAATGCTTCTGGCAGATGATGCTAGCCAGAGCTTTTATCCTGCTCCAGACTTGACAGCTTCTAATGTTACCTACCCATCAAGCAAGAGATTTGAGTTGCTTTTTCATATCACCAATATTCTTTTGTTTCTGACTTAGAACTAGTTTTTATGAAGAAGGAATGATGGATTTTATTAAGTGTTTTCAACATATATGGAAATGATTTTTTTTCTTTGGTCTACTTAGCTTACATGAGTGTACTTCCAATACTGAATTATCCTTGCATTCTTGAAATGAGTCTACGGTATATTATCTCAAAAGTGCTGCTGTGTTCTATCTAACAAAGCTCAGTGTGGTTTCCTTAGATTCTTACTGTGGTTAGGGACCATCTGTATAGCAGACTTATTCTGTTCTCAGAACCCTCTAAGTGTTGCTGTTTCCTCTGAGTTAGGTCTGGCTATATCCCTGTTTTAGAGTAAATCAGACTGAAGCCATCACACGACCTCACAAGATCTGGCTAGTACCATTCCTCCTGGAGAAAGAGTAGGGGTCACAAGGCTCATGAGACCCTTACCAGGGCCATCCTCTTTCTGAGGATAGAAAGAAAAAAACCACAAGTGATTGGAGTGGGACTTCCTGCTGACACAGCCATCTGATTTGACCATGCTCCAACAGGCGGGAACTGGATAGAAGCCTTTCCTTGTTCTGTCACTGCACTTCCTGAGATGTCAGTAGATGTTACTTTACATCTCTCTGGGAAAAGTCACTCAACAAACCTAAGTATGTGGACCCTGGACCTCATGCTTTTTGTAAAGGTACTCTTTTTAATAGTACTATTATTTATTATTTTATAGGAGGTTGTCGACCCTCTCTCCCTTCCTCCCTCTCTTCTTGCTTTTCTTTCTTTCCTTTCCCTTCCTTTCTTTCTACAGCATCTTGCAATGGAGTACAAGTTACCCTCCTGAGCCCTGGGGTTACAGATGTGTATCATCATGTTGAGTAATGACCAGCAAAATAGAAAAACAGTTAGCAAACCTTAGACTTCCAAAAGAAAAAAAATCCAATTGCCTATTAAGAAAATGAGAACAGAACTACAGAACTAACAACTGTGGTAATTAAAAGTTTAGATGTGCTATGTTTTTCAGTAATATATGTAAGGACAGAAGTTGTAGACTAGAGACATTTGAAAATATATGGATATAAAATTAAATAATCAAACTAGTAAAATGTATCAAAGATGATCTACCTCTCTCTCTCTCTCTCTCTCTCTCTCTCTCTCTCTCTCTCTCTCTCTCTCTCTCTGAGACAGGGTTTCTCTGTGTAGCTCTGGCTGTCCTGGAACTCACTCTGTAGACCAGGCTGGCCTCGAACTCAGAAATCCACCTGCCTCTGCCTCCCAAGTGCTGGGATTAAAGGCATGCGCCACCACTGCCCAGCTGATTTACATGTTTCTTATTGAAATCATATACTAGAGGGTAAAATGGGTAAGTATGCAGGCACATTTGTAAATTTAGTTCTTAGTACATTAGTAGATTAATACTAACTACTTAGTACATTAGTAGATTAAGAGGTCTTATATGTGATATTATACCTGCTGTGGTCTGAATATTGCATTTCCATTCCCAGAATTCTTATGATAAAACCTAATCTCCAAAGTGATGTTATCATGGGACAATCAAGTTAGAACTCTACCCTAACCAGCGTGCTTATTCCTATGATCAGACCTGTGAGAATCTTTTCATTTCCTCCACAATCTAATAACATATAGAGCATGTATCTACAAAGTAAAATGCCCTTACTAGAGATCAGATGTACCAGTGCTTTGATCGCAAACTTCTCAGCCTCTAGTACTGAGAGAAATATGTTTTTTATTTGTAAATTACTCAATCTAAGGTGTTCTGTTACAGCAGCCCAAACCAAGTAATGACACCAAATATTCATTTACAAAAGCTTTCTAAGAAGGTCTAAGAAGCAATGACGAGCAAATGGCTTAAGAGTTCGGAAGTCTGGCTGGGCATGGTGGCGCACGGCTTTAATCCCAGCACTTGGGAGGCAGAGGCAGGCAGATTTCTGAGTTCGAGGCCAGCCTGGTCTACAAAGTGAGTTCCAGGACAGCCAGAGCTATACAGAGAAACCCTGTCTCAGACAGCCAGAGCTATACAGAGAAACCCAGTCTCAGACAGCCAGAGCTATACAGAGAAGCCCTGTCTCGGACAGCCAGAGCTATACAGAGAAACCCTGTCTCGGACAGCTAGAGCTATACAGAGAAACCCTGTCTTGAAAAACCAAAAAAAAAAAAGAGAGAGAGAGTTAGGAAGTCTCTATCATCCTAGACTAGATAATGAAGGTACCACAGGAAAAAAGTGACATCTGGGCTGAGATTTGAAGAAGAGATAAGTAGACTTCTTAAAGCTCACAGTTAGTGGGACAGTGGTGGCACATGCCTTTAATCCCAGCCTGGTCTACAGAGTGAGTTCCAGGACAGCCAGGGCTATACAGAGAAACCCTGTCTGAAAAACAACATCAATAAAAAACAAATCAAAACAAAAACCCAAACAAACAACAACAACAACAACAACAAAAACCTGACAAAAACCTTCCAGCAAGTTTTAATCACTTCTGTGTCCACAGAGATACCCTCCTGACTCCCCAGTTTCCCCAGGACTAAGTTACCACTAACCTGCTCTCTGTTCCTGTGTACTTGCCCATTGTGGATAGTTCATATAAGCACAATCATAAAGTATGGAGTTTTATGACTAGCTTCTTTCAGCTAACAAGCTCTCATGGTTCACCTACACATTTTATGGCATTTATCAATATCTCATTCCTTCATGGCCAAGTAAGTAACTGGTGCATGGATATACACATCACGAAGTCCATTAATCAGTTGATGGGCATGTGGGCTGTTTCCACCTGTTGACTGTGGTAATATAGCTCTTTTTGTTCTGCTCAACCCCACAACCAACTTGCAGGCACCACGCAAGCCCTTCTCCAAGCTCGCACTTGGAAATGAACATCTCCTAAGCTGTTTTCACACTTCTTGACCAGCTTCAATGCCCGATCCATCACGTTCTCAGAATCCCAACCAAAGGAGCTTTTTTCTAATTTACATTAGATGATGTCACTTCTCTGCTAATAACCCTGTAGTCATTTCTACTCTCCTGGGGTAAAATCACAGACCTTAGTGATGGCGCATAAAGCTCTAGAATTTGGCCCCCGTTACAACTCTGACTTCATCACCTAGTACTTCCCCCAGTGGTTTTGCTTGTCATCCTTCCAAAGATCAAGCACATTCTCACCTCAGGAGCTTTTCCTGGAATGTTCTTCCCTTAGATAGCTTCATCCCATGTCTTCAAATCTGTGATTACTTTCTCCATTATTTCCATATCAATCAACATTTTCCCCATGGTTCCTAGTGTTGAACCTCACTCACAAATCCTAGCTGTGGTAACTCTTCCAGTGAGCTACATCCCCAGCTAATTCACATTGTCTTAAATTGTGTCCCCATCCCTATTCCTGTTTACCTCGTCTTTTCTTTGCAGCATATCTCATCTCCAAAAGGACTACATACATATTTTTTCTTGGACATATGCCTGAAGAGGGCAGACTTCTCGTTCACAACTCTATCCCTCATATCCAAAGACATGGCTGGCACAGAAGCCAATATATCTGCTGAACTAATGCTTTCATTTCATTCTGCCACACAATCATCTATCCTGTTTTCCCAGGTACAGCTCACAAAATGTCCGGAGGATTTCTTCCAGTGGCGATTCCCTAGAAGGATTATACTTTGCCTCGAAAGAAAAACTGTGCTTTATCTTGTCAACCACAAGGAGGAGTTGAGAGAGAGAGAGTTGAGCAAAGAGAAATCAAGTAATTCTTTCCCTTGCTTTTCCTCCTCTAACCTCAAGGGGGAAGAAAGCTGGATCCGGAGCCCGCTATAATAAATGAATGGTTTTTCTCCACACTATGAGTTACCTAGACACACACGTCAACATTAAAGATTACAACTCTTTCGGAGGCCTAAGATACCAAGGCCATTAAGATCTGGGAGTGTTTAATTCTCCTCCTAGTTATTTCTCGCAAATCAGAGAAGGCGTTCCCATCAACACAGACACATGACTTACCGGTGAAAGCTAAAGTGTTTCAGTGATTCGTTGGTAATCTCTACTACTAAGTCTGTACTATTTAATATTGACCACATCTACAATTTTTTAACGATGTAGGCAATTCGGTCCCCGGACTAAAACCAAATCTCAGATCTGACACTAACGCATCGACACCCGATTCGTGTACACCGCGATCGATTGATTTCCCAAGCGCTTCGGACTCACCGCCACCTGTTGATGCCCACGTTGGAAGAGCCGGCGAACCAGGGGTCGAGGATGTAGACGCAGCGGATGGTGTCGGCGCCCTGGATGCACTCCTTCAGGGCGGGGTTGTCGTGGAGCCGGAGTCCCTTTCGGAACCAATGCACGGCGTTCACCCCCATGCTCGGGGCGCGGCGGGTCACCCCGACTTCCTCTACCGAGAGCTTCAAGGGAGGGAAGCCGGGCTCATAACCGACACCTGCGCTTCCAGGAGAACCTCCTCACCCGAGGAGTGGGGAAAGGGCTGCAGAGAGGGGACGGGAGGAGGCGACGCCGAGGCGGGGCGCGGAGGCGGCGGGCGCGCAGCTGGCAGATGAATGGAGGCTGCCGAGGCGCCGGGATCCACGCGCGACGTCCTTCAGGAGCCCGCGCCCAGCGTCCGGAGGACACGCATACCTTCCAGGGCCTGAGACCCCCGGAGCGCAAGCGAGCGCGCGGGGCCCGAGCCGCCACGACGGCCCGAGCTGGTCGCAGCAGCCCCGGGAGGCTCGTCACGGAAACCTCGCCCAACCAAGGCGGCCCTTCGAGGAGACGGTGGCGCGCCCGAAGCGGCCTCCACGGACGGACACGAGCTCACGCGGCCTCCGCGCGACGCGATCTGTGCGTCCCGGAGTGGGCAGCGAGCTCGGAGAGCGCGGGGCTAGAGCTCCAGGCCGCGGAACGCTCGCCGGCCGGTCACCGGTCCCGAGGCTGCCCGGGTGACTCCGCCGCGTCAGCGGCCTTCGCCCCGCCCCCGGCCCCTCATTGGGCAGCATGCACCCCACGTGACCACCGGCACCTCACGTTTCTGAAGTGTGTTTACTACACTGGCTCAGACCCCGGCGTGCACCGCCGCGCCCGGGGCTTCGGGACCGGTTGCGATCGCTGGGCGCTCGCGACCTGAGTTCTCGCGTGGGATCCGGGCTCGCAGCCTCTGCGGGTCTCCTGAACCCCAGGCCGCTCGCGGGGGCCACAGGCCGCGAGGAGGGGGGAGGAGGGGGGAGGAGGCGTAGTTCTGCTCCCGGGGCCGGGAGCCGCCTCCATTGGCCCAGGCTCGCGGGGACCCGGATGAGCACGGGGCTACGGGGAGCTCGCGGGCGGGCGGGCGGGCGCGCGCGCCCTGCCGGGCACGGCGCGCGTGCGCTGCG
Organism: Mus minutoides; assembly: GCA_902729485.2. NCBI lineage: Eukaryota > Metazoa > Chordata > Mammalia > Rodentia > Muridae > Mus > Mus minutoides. Next base: position 86,209 of record LR751205.1, on the reverse strand, counting down.
CTCTCGCGGTGGAAGAGAAGAGGCCAGGACACGGGAGCGCGCCCAGGGCTCTTCCTATGGGTTGTGTGGAATGTCTGAAGCCAGTTCCCTGTTCCCTGTTCCCTGAGAGTTATTGCGGGGCTCAGTGAGAGGCACAGTCGGAGGAGTCAAACGCCAGCTTCAGTCCGGTGTTAATTGGAGTCCCCTGCTCTGGAAGGAGCAGAAACCACACCTTTTTACTGTTTGGGGCGGGCACCTTTGCCCAAGCTCTGGAGAAGACAGGTCCGATCTCAGATATTTAGCATTTCCCAGCATTTCATAGTACTATTAATACATCGTCAATTTATCAACTCTAATCTATTACACGAAGTGTAGTTTAGAAGATATCTTGATTATGTTTTTGGGTGTTTTGTTTTGTTTTGCTTTTGTTTTTGTCAACTGAAGTTAATATGGGAAGAGGAACCTTAACTGAAGTAAAGACCTCCATCAGGTTGCCTGTAGGAAAGTCTGGACACTTTCTTGATTAATGAGTGATGTGGGAGGACCCGGCCAGTGTGGGTGGCGCCACCATTAGGCAGGTAGCCCTAGGTGAGTTGTATATGGAAGCAGGCAGAGGAAGCCACAGGGAACCAAAAAGGCTTTCCTCCATGGCTTCTGCTTCAGCTCCATCTCCAGGTTTCTGCTTTGAATTTCCGCCCTGACTTCGCCCCATGATGGATTATTAACTATAAACGGCAGCAAACCCCTTCCTTCCTGGCCAAGTTGCTTTTGCTCATGATGCTTTATCAGAGCAATTGAGATCTAACTAGTACACAGGGCCTCGTGTGCACCTTTCCCAGACTTCCTAGCAATAACCTACTGGCCATGCTTAAACATACAATGCCCTTTTTGTTGAGACGGGGTCTCGCGTAGCCCTAGCTTACCTTGAACCTGCTGTGTAACTGAAGATGGCTCTCAATTTCTCCTTCTCCCATCCCTGAGTCTTAGCATCACCTATGTGCATATATTCGTCCAGGATTATTTATATATTTTTGGAGACAGGATGTCATTAAGCATCTAGGCCGCCCTTAACTCACTTTGCAGCTCAGGAAAGCCTCAAAGTGAGCTTTGGATACCCCTTGCCTCGGCTTCAGGAACACCTGGTGTCATAGGCCTGTACAACCAGGGCCAGCATAGCAACTACTTATTGAATGAAGCAGGTGTGTTCCAAAGAGATGACATGCAAACCTAACCACAAAACTCCAGCCCTAATGGAGTTTATTATCTGTTTCTTATTCTTTATATGTGCTGGGGTTTCCTCTGATAGAGGAATGCTCTTTGGGATCTACATTAACCTTTGAACTACTAAAGTATGTCTCCTCAAACTGCTTCAGACCCAAATAAAATGCTCCCTAATTTGTAAAAATATTCTTTACCTCTAATACAAATATAGCACCTCCTGCTTCCTGGGGCCCTCCAAGCACATGTCTGATATATCACTTGTGACATTGTTACAAAGACTAATAAAAAGCTTTTCTTATAATACCCAACTATGGGCTGGAGAGATGGCTCAGTGGTTAAGAGCACTGACTATACTTCCACAGGTCCTGAGTTCAATTTCCAGCAACCACATGGTGGCTCACTACCTTCTGTAATGAGATCTGACACCCTCTTCTGGTGTGTCTGAAGGTAGTGATTGTACTCATATGCATAAAATAAATAAATCTTAAGAAAAAAGTTTTTTTTTTAAAAAAATAACTATATTGCTTCATAAAAGCCAATATTTACCACTATATAAAAGAGTCTCAGCCGGGCGTGGTGGCGCACGCCTTTAATCCCAGCACTCTGGAGGCAGAGGCAGGCGGATTTCTGAGTTCGAGGCCAGCCTGGTCTACAGAGTGAGTTCCAGGACAGCCAGGGCTACACAGAGAAACCCTGTCTCGAAAAACCAGAAAAAAAAAAAGAGTCTCTGTGTCCCTCTGAAGTGAAACTTCTCAAGGACAAGGTCTCCGAGTCCAACTTTATTTTTGTGTGCCATCAATACCCAGTAGAGAGCTTGACATGTGTAACTGAGTGTTCATTGAATAGATGAAGGATGAAATGAAGGAAGAATTGTGGTGCACCCGTATGTCTGGCAAAGTTAAAAGGAGGAAAGGGCAATGATAGTTACAGGTTGAATTGTGTCTCCTTCAAATTCTTACAACACCCTTTTACTTGTGAAAAAGGTCACATTTGGAAACAAGGTCTTTAAAGATAATCAATTTAACATGAGGTAATTATTAAGCTGTTCCCTAATCCAATGTGACAAGTATCCTCAAATAAAGGTAAGTTTGGGCATGAAGACAGACGGGTGTGAAGATTGAAATTATAGCTAGCCACAAAGCAAAGGACTAGCAGACACCAGCAGAAGCCTGGGACAGACTTTTTCTTAGTGCTCTCAGAGCCAACATGGCTCTCTGGAGGCCTGCCTGGACTTCTGGCCTCTAGAACTGACACAAGAAATTCCTGCTGCCCAGCACTTTATTATGGCAGCTCTAACAAATGACAGAAGGAAACTAGCTTCCGTAATGTAGGGAGCCAATGTCTGAATGGTCCTCTCTATCTCCGCTTTGGCTGCTGTAGTGGGAGCTCCCCCTTTTCTCTTAGTTTCTTCAGAAAGATTTGTAAGTATGTGCATGAAAACCATAGAGACTTAGCACGTAGTCCCTTGTTGAGAGAGGTGCAATTATTTTGTGCTCACTTCTAGGACCTTCTGAGTCTCTCAGCACCTGTGCAGAAGGCCTGAGAATGGAGCTGTGTTTCCACTTGGATTGTGTTGTATTCCAGGACTCTATAGTTTTGTATTTTTAAAAAAGATACAGTCTCTGGTTTTCAGCACTTTGAAAGGAAGCAGATTGTGTCTAAAGATGTAAAAACTGTTTTCAAGCATCCAGATGAAGTGGTGGGAAGAGAAAATTGATCCGTGTAGTGTTGGCTTCTGCTTATGTGATTGTTCATTCAATGAAGATAAATTTTTAAACAGTGTGTAGGTGGTTCTGTAACTTTATTATTGAGGAATTAATCTGTTATAAAAAGCACATCAAGAGTGCATTCCTCAAATACAACAGGGTTTTAGTGGCACATAGAGCGTGACTTTAGTACATTTGGATTGGGGGGGTGGGAATTGTCATTTAATGGCAACTACAACTTATTGAGCATTTAGTATGTGCTATGTCCTATATACAGGATATCAGTAATATTTGTGATTTTTTTTCTCTGTAGCATGTTTTGTGGATATTACAGGGCTGTGCTGGAGCATCATGGAGAAAGTAGCTTTCAACTTCTTCACACTGAAAACCAGTTCCACGTCTTGGCAATAACTTCTCTGCATTGCATATAGTCAGTGGATGCCCAAGTTGTGACTTTCTTTTTTTTTTTTTTTAAGATTTATTTTATTTTATTATATGTAAGTACACTGTAGCTGTCCTCAGACACTCCAGAAGAGGGAGCTCTCTGAGCCAGCTCTCATTACGGATGGTTGTGAGCCACCATGTGGCTGCTGGGATTTGAACTTATCACCTTCCGAAGAGCAGTCGGGTGCTCTTACCCGCTGAGCCATCTCACCAGCCCCCAAGTTGTGACTTTCTAAACTGTCTTGCTGGTCCAGTAAGCATTCTAAGACCCTCTCGAACAAAGCCAGGACTGAGAACAAGAGGAAGATCCTCAAGATGGCTGCAGGGGCACCCTGTGTCTGCGGATTAGTAGCAAGACACGTTAGATATAATCTTTATAATACTATTAGGGTACAGTTAAGTCTCATTAGGGTAAGTTAAATCTTATTGATAAGAAACTAAAACTCCAGGAAATAAGTAATAAAGCTGGATGAAAAGCCCAAATTGTTTCTGAATCTAAACCTTTCCTCTTGACATACATCACTGACCCTCATTCTTTTAGAGTGAATTATATGTATAAGCATTGTCACCAGCTGACTGTGGCGTCTCGAGAACCTGAGATAGGAAGATTACTGTGAATTCAGGACCAGCCAAGGCTACTTAATGAGACCCTGTCTCAAACACACACACAATGCAAAGAATTACTGATGAAAAAAATTGGGGGGGGGGTTCGAGACAGGGTTTCTCTGTATAGTCCTGGCTGTCCTGGAACTCACTTTGTAGACCAGGCTGGCTTCGAACTCAGAAATCCGCCTGCCTCTGCCTCCCGTGTGCTGGGGCTAAAGGCATGCGCCACCACGCCTGGCTTACTGATGAAATTCTTGTAGGGTCTAACATGAAAGTAGTAGAAAGAATATAGGACCAAGAGGAAGAGACTGCCTTAGTCTCTTGCCATTAAATACTGCAGGACTGCTATGATTTGGGTGTGGTTTGCTCTTTGGTGTGGTGACAGGAGATGCAGAGCCATCTCTCCAGTCCTACAATAAATTCTTCTAGAGACTATGCTAATACTTACTGGTCATGTCTAACACCATACTTAATTGACACATCAGTTATTAATTATTGCATTTTACTCCAAATTCACCTTTCATTACCATTGCCTCTGGCACCTTGTTACACATTGCCAGGGGAAGGCAGCGAAGGAAACTTGAGACCAGTGGAGCATCTCTTCTAAGTTCTGGTATGTGTTTGCACTGTTGCTGCTGCTGCTGCTGCTGCTGCTGCTGCTGCTGCTGCTGCTGCTGCTGCTGCTACTGTTTCTTTTTCTGATCCCTACTCCATGGTTAGCAGAAGCCCTTGGAGAATGGACACCTAATGAACCTTTTTTTAAAATCAGTTTTCAGTAGCAGGCTGGTTGGTGTCTTCCCAGTGAGCCCTGCAGACATCCTGGAAGTTGGCTGTCCAGCCTCAGCTGAGCTATCTTTTGGGAAAGTATTCCCTCTGGTCACTACCAGCCATGGTATTCTGCCTACAAGCCTCAGAGTGGTGCCTGTGGAGAGAAGTTCTGTCTAATTTCCTTACCGTTCATTGTCTGTAGCCACACCTTGTCTACTGAAGTATGAATCCTACCCTGGGGGAAGATCTTTGCCATCAGGTTTCCAAATGTGTCCTTGGTACTCACACAAAGGTTTGAGGCAGCTTGCTTTGTTTTTGTTTTGGTGGAGTTTTTGGTAGTTCTATTGCTGAGATAAACTCACAGCTCCTTTTATTAAACATTCCCCCCATTTGATTTGGCAAGTCATCATTTTGGTCTCCTGGCCATACACTGATGCAATCCATAGCTGACCCAGTTTATAAGGATGTGAATAGACTTCTCCCTTGTTCTTACCTCCTTGCTGACTGAATGCATTTAGAAAGTGTAAATAATTACAAATGTAGCAATATGATCTTGTGAAATCCAGTGTTTTCTTCCTGCCCCACAGACGTTTTGCTGTTGCTCTATGATGATCTCCATGCAGATCATTGGCTAGGAGTCCAGACCATTAGAGTTTGGGATCTGCTCTGATCTTGGGGCAGCAGAACTAGTGGACAAAGTCTTGTTCTGAACTCAGGCCCTGGCCCTGGTGGAAATCAGGAATGATTTTCTGCTTCCCACTCTTGCCCCCATGTAACCACCATGTAACACTCTCCATGCTGGATGCTGATAGAAGTACAAGGAAAATAAGGTTAAATCTTATCTGGAATAAAAAGGTAATTGCTTACACACTTTTTTAAGTATCTAGGATCAGCTCCAGATTACCTAGATAAATGTAGGGTGATCTAAGGCTAGAAATCCTTATGCCAATCTCTATCTGAAATCAGGAGGCCAAATTTCATGGAAGAGCTGCCACTGGAGAACACAATGTGTGTATGGAATGCCACCACAGAACAGAGGAGGCCTGGGAAGCCCAGCCAAACTCCCAGCTGCTAAGAGAACAGCCAAAGTTTTCATCTTTATTGTTTTTGCTTTTAAGTTTTATTATATGTGTTTGAGTATTTTGCCTGTGTGCATGTATGTGCACCATCTGCCTGTCTGCTGTCCCAGGGAATGAGAAGCCAATTTTAGATCCCCTGGAACTGGAGTTACAGATGGTTATGAGCTGTCATGTGGGTTCTGGGAATCAAACCTGGATCTTTAGCAAGTGCTCTTCATCTCTGGTCCACCTCATCAGCCCCCGGTTTTTTGTTTTTTTGTTTGTTTGTTTGTTTGTTTTTGAGACAGAATCTCATGTAGCCCAGGCTGCATCAACTCTATAAAATAGATGATGACTTTAAACTTCTACTTCTCCTGCCTTCACCTCTGGAACTCTGGGATTACAGGTGTGAGCCACCATGCCCAGGTTATGCGGTGCTAAAGTTCAAACCCAGGGTTTTATGCTTGCTAGGCAAGTACTTTATCATCAGATTTTTCTCCATGCTACTTTTCCTCAGAGGTGTTAAAGTCAGCTAAAATAGAAAACAAACACACACACAAAAAACCAAAGAAACCACAGCTACTTAAAGGGTTACACCAAAGGAATGGTATGACACAAAGGGTCACAAGGAACTGTGACTAGCAGGCAGAGGACGGACATAGATATTCAGCAAATGCCAGCCTGGAGAGATTATAGCTTGGGGATCAGACAGTAGTACCATCTCTAAATCAGACTGCAGCACAGACAGCTTTCCTCAAGATGTGATATCCATAAATGGCAAGGAAACAGAATGGGCCTAGATGTTCAGTGACAGGTAATTGTATAAATGCAATGGGATTTTATTTAGCTGTAACAATAAAATTATGGAAGTTCAGAGAAGTGGATGGATATCGAAATTATTATATTAAGTGAGATGACTCAGACTTAGAAAGACAATTATATCTACCTACCTACCTGTCTGTCTGTCTATCTATCTATCATCTATCTTTCTGAAGGTGTAGATCTCAACATAGTTATGAAATTATAAAGGGGATCACGAGGTGGGAAAAGAGGCGCGGAGGCATGGAAGGGCGAATGAACGCACATGAAGGTGGAAGGAGGCTCCTGGAGGTAGAAGAGTGGGAGGCTCAAACGGGAAAGAAGAAGGAAGGAACAGTGACTGAAATACATTACACTTAAGAGTGCCAAGCAAAGCCTAATGCTCATTTGCTAATCAAGGAACAAAAATGGGGTTAGAGCACTTGCTGTTCTTGCAGAGGACTTGGGTTCAGGTCCTACCATCCATATGGTCGCTTACAACTGTCTATAACTGCAGCTCCAGGGCATCCAATGTCCTCTTCTGTTCTATATATGGTGCACAGACAGACAGACAGAGAAAACATTCATATAGATAAATAAAGAACGGAGAAGTAATGTCCCTTAAGCACCTGAGAGCTCGGGAGGGAACTACCCTAAAGAGGAGGGAAGGGGATGCTTTTCACCATTAATGGAGTTTAGTCTTGAAATCACAAAAGGTGAGAGGAGGAGGGGAAGGAGGATAAAGAAGAAGAGGAGGAGGAGAAAGAGGAGGAGGAGAAAGAGGAGGAAAAGGAATAGGAAGAAGAAGAGGAGGAGAAAGAGGAAGAGGAAGAGGAAGAAGAAAAGATTCTTAAGTGGATCAATTGTCCATCATTTCTGTAGTTTCTGACACAGGAGGATCATCACAAGTTCAAAGCTAGCCTGGGCTACATAGTGAGCGAGTTTCAGGCCAGCTTATACTACAGTATGAGAGGAACCCTGTTTCAAAAAAAAAAAAAAAAAAAAAAAGAAATTCTGAAGCAACTGAAAAAGCCCAGAATTGACCCGTTTTGAACAGTGAGAGGTCTGCAGCTTTAGGACAGACATTAAGCTCAGAATTTCATGTAGTCCAGGCTGGCCTTAAACTCACTAACGTAGCTAAGGATGCCCTTGAGCTCCGGATCCTTGTGGTTTCATGCCCTAGTGCTCATCTGAAATGAGATAATGTCTTGGATATTTTTATCTAGGATCAGCTCCAGGTATCTGTAAACCTAGGGTCTCCTAAGGACAGAAAAGATTTGCCTTAGGCACCTCCCCTCCTCTCAATTTTATTTCTCAGGCTCTGCCTCTACTTTTCCAAGTTGACAAGGAATTTACCCATTATTCTTAAAGCTTCCCTACTGCTTCCTGGGGGATATATACCGGCTTATGTCACAAGTGGTACCCACAGTTTGGGGGCCCTCAGTATGTCCTTACTGACTTCTGCAGACATGACCATTGTCTCCCCAACAACAATCCTTTCAGATTTGGTTGCTACTTGCTGACTTTGAATGATATATATGATGCACAGTAATAGTTCATTCTGATTAGATTGGGTTTGCTGCCCACTTTCCCACCAGTCTAGCAGTGACCTGTCATTTCTAGGGCCACTGCCACTGTGCACTAGGGAACTCTGCTCTTCCTCTTGCTGGTGGCAACTCTTCCTAACCTTCGACAATCTGGATGCCACTTCTTGGTCCCCTGAGGTACTTCACTCCTGCCTTCACACCCTTATTTATTTATTTATTTATTTATTTATTTATTTATTTATTTATGTATGTTTTTCGAGACAGGGTTTCTCTGTGTAGCCCTGGCTGTCCTGGAACTCACTTTGTAGACCAGGCTGGCCTCGAACTGAGAAATCTGCCTGTCAGGGTTTCTCTGTGTAGCCCTGGCTGTCCTGGAACTCACTTTGTAGACCAGGCTGGCCTCGAACTGAGAAATCTGCCTGTCTCTGCCTCCCAAGTGCTGGGATTAAAGGTGTGTGCCACCACCGCTCAGCCCTTCATACCCTCTTTTCTCCCTAGCAGTGGAAAAATCTTTAGTTAAGCATTGGTAGGTAGGGTGCAAAAACACAGCTTACACTGGTTGGGGTCTGGGTTAAACTGACAGCAGGGGGAGGGCCATTATTTCAAATAACTGAAAAACAGAGAAGTAAGGCTTGTTTCAAGCCATGGGACAATAAAAAAAATCTACAATATATCCTTGTATTTCAGTACTGACATAACACGTGTTCTCAGCCCCACTCAAGCATGGCCCACATGGCCAATAAACAAGCTCTCCCTCCCAAGACTACCCAGATGATTATTAACAAGCAGATTAGCACATGTTGCTGTTTCAAGCCATTTAATTTGTGTAATGGTTACAGAACAATGATAGGAAATCACCACTCGTGAAACTAAGGGAAATTGTAATATGTATCAATAAGTGTAAGATTAATGATAATGGAAGGTAAAGTCACCGTGGATTTCACAGGCAAATGGATGGAACTTGAGAAGATCATCCTGATTGAGGTAACCCAGTTCCAAAAGGACATGCATGGTATGTACCCACTTATAAGTGGATAATAATTATAAACTTTGGGTACCATGTTACACTCCACAGAACCAAAGAAGCTAAACAAGAAGGAAAGCCCAAGTGAGGGAGCTTTAATTTCATTTAGAAGTGGGGATAAAAAGAAGCAGATGGAAGGAGGAAACTGGGAGGGAGGGGGAACAAGGAGAGGAATGGGGGTTCAGGATCAGGTGTGGGGAAGGACAGGAGAGATGGCTACATGATCGTTAAAATGAATGGAAATCTGCAACTGATGGGGGTGAGAAGGTGGGGGATATCTCCAGGACAAGACCTGGGATAAGGGAGGTACCCAAGAAGCAGTGGAGGTGACCTTAGCTGTGACTCACTACAATGGGGATATGGAACCTGAAGAGGCCACCTCCAGTAGCCAGGCAGGAAGTCCAGTAGAGCAATAGAGACATCAACCCATCCACAAAACTTTCAAGCCAAAACCTATCCTGTCTACAAGAAATGCAGGGACGGGGGATGGAACAGAGACTGAGAGAATGGCCAACCAATAACTGGCCTAACTTGAGACCCATCCCATGGGCAAGCACCAATCCCTAACACTACTAATGATACTCTGTTATGCTTTCAGACAGGAACAAGTTGTCCTCTGAGAGGCTCCCCCCAGTAGCTGATTTAGACAGATACAGACACAGCCAAACAGTAGATAGAGCTTGGGGACTCTTATGGAAGAATAGGAGGAAGGAGATAGAAACTCCACAGGAAGACCAGCAGAACCTACTAACCTGGACCCTTGGGGCTCTCAAGAGTCTGAACCACCAACCAAAGAACATAGACGGGCTGGACCAAGGCCTCCTCACCCATATGTAGCAGATGTGCGGCTTGGTCTTTATGTGGGTCGTGAAGAAATGGAATGGGGGCTTAAAGGGCTGTTGCCTGTATTTAGCATATGTCTGTCTGGTCTGGCCTCAGTGAGAGAGGAAGTGCCTAACCTTGCCTCTGCTTGATGTGCCAGGGTTGGGAAATACCTGGGGGCAGGGAAGGGGGCACCTGCTCAGAAGAGAAGGGAAGGGGGATGGGGAAGAATTGTGGCAGGGGGTGACAAGGAAGGTGGCAGCGAACAGGATGTAAAGTGATTAAGTAAAAAAATTAAATTAGAGCCGGGTGTGGTGGCGCACGCCTTTAATCCCAGCACTCGGGAGGCAGAGGCAGGCGGATTTCTGAGTTCAAGGCCAGCCTGGTCTGCAAAGTGAGTTCCAGGACAGGCAGGGCTATACAGAGAAACCCTGTCTCTAAAAATAAAAAAAAAAATTGCCTTGGTCATGTCTGTTCACCGTAGTAAAACCCTAACTAAGACACTTGGAAAGGTGAAGCAGGAGAATCAGAAGTTCAAGACTTGCCTGGGCTTCGAGATAAGTTCAAGACCCATCTGGGTAAATTAACAAGACCCTGTCTCAAATTAAAAAAAAAAAATAATGAAAAGGGTTTGGTGGAAAGGAAGGCAATTATAAGGCTTAAGTGGGACCAACAGGTACACAACATATGTGTGTCACAATGAAGCCCATTGCTTCATGCACCAACTGAAACAATCTGAAAACCCAGGGGAGGGCTGAGAGGGTAGATTGGTGATATAGCGCATGTCTAACATGTGTGAGACAATCCCCAGTACTAATTTTTTTAAAATGAGAGAGATTCTTTTTTCATGCCTAGTGCCTAATCAGTTCAATTGCTAACATTTATTGCACATTCCAGGAGGAACCTTGTTAAGAAGCCTCCAAATCCGTTTTCCAGCTGAGAGAGCATAAGACTTTAATAACAGAGTTATTTTCTGTAAATTTAAGTTTTTAAGTTTTAATCACCCATTAAACACACATTTCTTAAAAATCAACTTTCAAGATACATTTTTTTCCTAATCTTAAAAATCATAATTCCAGACACATGTAACGGTTGATGTCTTTATGAGCTCAAATACGTTTTCATCAGCTTTCTGTCTTTGATGATTTCCTTCATTTACTTGGCTAACCTGGAACTCATTCTGTTGACCAGGCTGGCCTTGAACTCAGAGATCTGCCAGCCTCTGCCTTCTGAGTGCTGAGATTAAAAGTGTGTGCCACGACACCTGGCCCTAAACTTTTCTTAATTCCTTTTCACAAGTTGGCAGCTGAGTTGGGTGGGGTCTTGCTCTGAGGCCACCACTCCCCATATCCCACCTAGCATTGGGGCTCTCTGTCTATACTTCCTGCCGCTCCTTTTCTGCTCCGACTGTACACTTTGCATTTTTACTTGCTCCTCTTGTTCCTTTCATTACAGGGCTGCATAAGACTGACCAATAATAGCCACACAACACAGCTTGTTCGGAAACGTCCTCTTCCAAAGTTGTTAATCCATGACTCTTTGATTTTTGTTTGTTTGCTTGCTTTGTTTTGTTTTTTTTTTTTTTGTACAAGGGCAGAAAGCAGACACATTCTTTACCAAAAATATCCCAAGAAGAGTCTCTAGGCCACATAGTAATATTTTCGTTTGTAATGTCTTGAGCCAGGCCCAGTTCAAATCACCCTCACCACTCTTGTCTTCCATGTTCCTACTGGTATGACCCATTAAATGGCTTTTCTAGTCCAAAGTATTGCATATTCCTCTAAACAAAAATATGATCCAGCCCATTACAACAGTACCCCCAGGTCTTCATATCAGCCTGTCTTTCTTAGGATTTCTATAGCTGTGAAAATATAACATGACTGTGATAACTCTTATAAAGGAAAACATTTAATTGGAGCTACTTACAGCTCAGAGGTTTAGTCCATTATTATGTCAGGAAGCATGGTGGCACACAGGCTGACATGGTACAACTGGACCAGCAGGCAACAGGAAGAGAGAATGAGACTGGACCTGTCTTGAGCTTCTGAAACTTCAAAGCCCACCCCATTCATACACTTCCTCCAAGAAGGCCACACCTACTCCAACAAGGCCATACCTCTTAATACTGCCACTCCCAGTGAGCTGATGGGGGCCATTTTCATTCCAATCACCACTGTTGGGAATCTAATACTTGTTACAGACTTAACCCTGGCCCTGGTGCAGCCAAGTGGGCAAGAGTGCTGAGAAGGATGTGAGCAGGGTATAATGGCACATTCCCATGATCCCAGGACTTGGGAGGTGGCACCAGAGGTACCAGGAGTCCATGGTGAGCCTGGGCTACATGAGACCCTGTGTCAAAAAACAAATCAGAAAACCAAAACGGGGAGGGGTGGGGGGTTGTTCATTAGAAGGTGGGAATCTGTGGGGAAAGGACAAGACTTGCACAATCCAAAATGCAACTGAAACTAAGACGTTAAAGGAGAGATGAAACAAGCAGAAGAAATAGCAAGAAGAACACACTAAAGATGCTTCATGAAGAGAACTTAACTGAGAAAAGGCCATCTCAGAATCACAAGCAGAAGGAAACAGGAGAAAAGAGAGCAGGAGGTGTCTCAGCCAAAAAGGGCAGGCTACCAAAGGCCATATTCCAGGAAGGAATTTTTTTATAAAAAACCATTTGTGGGGGCTGGTGAGATGGCTCAGCGGGTAAGAGCACCCGACTGCTCTTCCGAAGGTGATAAGTTCAAATCCCAGCATCCACATGGTGGTTCACAACCATCCGTAACGAGATCTGGCGCCCTCTTCTGGAGTGTCTGAAGACAGCTACAGTGTACTTACTTACATATAATAAATAAATAAATCTTTAAAAAAAAAACAAAAACATTTGTGGTTCCAGTGACTCTCAGGCACACCTGCAAAGAAATAACTAGGGAAAGATTTACCTTCAGGAGTTCCCCTGGAATAATTGGGTAGCAGAAGCACATAGTACATCTTTCCATATAGAAGATGAGACCCTACCCAGATCTTTCACCACCACTACCACCATTGTGGTAGGTGACTGTGATGGCTATTCATGGTTGTCAACCTAACTACACCTGGAATGAACTTCAGTCCAGAAATGGAGGGCACATCTGTGATGCAGATCTTGAGGCATAGTGGCCATGAAAAGCTTAAGCCTAAGCAAGGTGGTATATGCCTTTAATCCCAGGAGACAGAGACAAGCAGATCTCTGAGTTGTAGGCTAGCCGGGGACAAAGCAAGTTCCAAATCCAGGCATGGTGGTACACACCTTAAATCTGGGCCATACCTTCTGCTGGAGGCTTACATAAGGACAATGGAAAAAGGAAGTGTTTGCTCTTCTTTGTTTTGCTTGCACTTACCTGCCAGCTCATCTGTTGGAACCCACTTGGTCAGGATTCCAGCTTATTCAGAAGACCAGCTGAAACACCTACCTTGTGGGACTGAGCAACTACTAGATTCTTGGACTTCTCACTCACAGTTGCCCATTGTTTTGTTAGTTGGACTACAGACTGTAAACTATTACAATAAATTCCATATATATATATATATATATATATATATATATATATATATATAGAGAGAGAGAGAGAGAGAGAGAGAGATTCCATAAGTCCTGTGACTCTAGAGAACCCTGACCAATATAATGACACGGGTTATGATTTAGGTCAGGGTTTGAAGAGAGGAGGAAGGGGATGGACCAGGAATCGAAGCCTGGGCCATGGTCATCATGTTCTCTCCTGCCAAACATGAGTGGCTGAGTGTATGGCAGGTTCCTGTCTTCTCACATTGTATACAATGGCTCTGGCTCTCCCACCTTCCATATTCCCAGATCAAGCAGAATTTAGTATCATATAGTTCCCAGGACTCCATTCCTTCTGCAAAGCCATCACACGCCATCAATAAACTTGAAACTTATACAGATGGCAAAGATAAACATTGAAAATTCTTTAATTCAATCAGACAGCACAACTTTCGCTTGAATCTGATCAGTGTGGAAAAACACCAGAGGGGACAGGCAGGCTTCTATCTCAAAGAGAAGCTGCAGTATAAATCTAAACCCAGGAGGCAGGGTCACAAAATCAGGCATTGCCTGGTTCATGCGTTGTCTTCTTGTATAAGACTATCCTCTGGGCCAAGAGCTTCAAGACAACAGCAGGTGCTGTTCACAAAAGCTCACCGGAAACCAAAAAAAACAAAAAAACAAACAAAACAAAGAGCCGGGCGTGGTGGCGCACGCCTTTAATCCCAGCACTCGGGAGGCAGAGGCAGGTGGATTTCTGAGTTCGAGGCCAGCCTGGTCTACAAAGCGAGTTCCAGGACAGCCAGGGCTATACAGAGAAACCCTGTCTCGAAAAACCAAAAAAACCAAAAAAACAAACAAAAGCTCACCGGAGCTGGGCTTGTTGACTGTGGACATTCCATCCAGGAAGGAGTGAGTAGGTAGAATTATGGGACCTTCGTCTGAATATGAAGCCATCCCTGTCAACCATTTCTATGTAATTCTAACAAAAGGGCGCATGGCCTCAGGGTTTCTGGGTGGGGCTTGAGTATTTAAATGGGGAAGAATGAATAATGAATAAGAAGAGTAAAGGAATCTTTGCAGCCTTGGAGAAGCCAATCACGTCTGCTGGGTAACCCTCCAGGATGCATGGTTGCACTTCTGACCACAGCCTCTTCCTCGATGCTCTGTAAGTAAGCCTAAATAAACTTATTGTTTCCCGCAGGTGAACTTGTGTGAAATCATACTTTAGTGTGTTGTGCTAGCTAGTTTTATGTCAACATGACACAAGCTAAAGCTGGGAAGGGGGGAACCTCCATTAAGAAAATTCCTCCATAAGATCAGGCTGTAGGTAGGCCTGTAGGCCATTTTCTTTATTAGTGATTGATGGGGGAGGGTCCCGCTCCCGCCCATTGTGGGAGGAGCCATCCTTGGGCTGGTCGTCCTGGGTCTATAAGAAAGCAGGCTAGGGAAGCCTCTTGGAGCAAACCAGTAAGTATAGCTCCTCCATGGCCTCTGCATCAGCTCCTGCCTCCAGGTTGCTGCCCTCCTGGAGTTCCTGTTCTGACTTCCTCCAATGATGAACAGTGATGTGGAAGTGTAAGGCAAATAAACCTTTTCTGCCCAGCTTGCTTTTTGGTCATGATGTTATCGTGACAATAGTAACCTTAAGAAAGACCAGAAGAGCAAACACAGAGCATTAGCAAGCTAGAGACAATCTGTGTATTTCACATTTCTGGTGTTTACAGTGTTTATAAAATGAGATGTATGAGTGTGTCTGAGAGATTAATCTTTAGGTTTCGACTTGGAATGTGCAGTGGGGAAACAGTTTAGATTTGTGGTCTTTGGCTAGGAGATATGAGAGGATTTTATGTCTCACGAAGGGTACTGTATTGGTATCTTTAAGAGATTCATTATATTTATAAATTTAATTTAGCCTGCGAGTATTTGAGGATGTTTTGCTTGTCCGAATTGGTAATTAATGTGCTTAAAAGAAGAAAATTGAAAACGCTAAATTTATGAATGCAATTTACACTGTTTTAAGGGAGATTTAATTAAACTAACTGGAAACAGAACTGGTCAAAGGGACTTAAGTCTGTGTGAGTTGAGAAGATAAACCCAAGCCTCCCCCTTTTTAGAATGTACTACTAGATTTATCAACAGAATAAGAAGATCAATCTCTTGAGGCTTACAGAGAGACTGCAGTTTAAATTTCCCCACTGCAATGCATTGAACAGAAGTTTAAACGTGATCTCTGTATACACCACTCACTTCCCACCCCCTTCCCCTTCTCGCAGTCCAGTACGCAAGCTAAAAGAGAGGTCTGTAAGTTCTTTCCTCCCTAAGAGCGTTCATTTTCAGCAGAATTGGCAAAGAGGGGAGGGGGGGAACCCTGTTTACAGTGCAATCTGAGGGTTCAAGAGGGAAGACTGGGAACTTGGAGCAGGAGGGAGAGCTCCTAAGAGCAGGAAGGCCCCTGGTAGGACCAGCCTTTTCTTATTTATTTATTTATTTATTTATTTATTTATTTATTTATTTAGTTTTTCGAGACAGGGTTTCTCTGTGTAGCCCTGGCTGTCCTGAAACTCACTTTGTAGACCAGGCTGGCCTCGAACTCAGAAATCCACCTGCCTCTGCCTCCCGAGTGCTGGGATTAAAGGCGTGCGCCACCACGCCCAGCTAGGACCAGCCAGCCATTTCTAAGGAGCCACTTATGTGTAATGGACTCTTGTTGGTTGTAGCATCCAGAAGGCTTCCTTAAAAAATAGAAACATTTTGTTTCCTATGATTTTTTTTCCTATTCAAGTGTAATTTATGAGCTGGGTGTGGTGGAACATACCTTGAATCCTAGAACTCAGGAGGCAGAGGCAGGTGGGTCTCTGTGAGTTCTAGGCCAAACTGGTTTACAAAGTGAATTCCAGGACAACCAGGGCTATGTAGAAAGACCTTGCCTGGGAGGGATGAGGGGAACGGAAATTGAAATTATGGGTTGAAGAGATGGCTCAGCAGTGAATATCGCTGGCTCCTTTTGCAGAGGCCTGAGGTTGATTCAATTCTCAGCATCAACACAGTGACTAACCACTATCAGTGGCTGTCACTCCAGGGCCAGGGGATCAGACACTCTCTTCTGGCTTCTGAAGGTGTCAGGCGTGCACGTGGTGCACAGGCATACATGCGGGCAAAACCTCCAGACACATAAGCTAAAGTAGTCATCTTGAGGCCTTTAGGACCTGAATTCTAATCCTTAGCACATAAATGCAAAGCCAGGTTGTTTGTGGCTTTGGCTGTGGGAGCATAGAAAGGGGAGGGGAGAAAAGCTGATTAAATAACAGTGAAGTGGCTTCACCAAATTCACTCTTTGAGAAAGTCAAAGGGAGTCTTTGTTTTGGCGTGCGTGTGTGTGTGTGTGTGTGTGTGTGTGTGTGTGTGTGTGTGTGTGTGAGAGAGAGAGAGAGAGAGAGAGAGAGAGAGAGAGTCTCTAGTTCACCCTGACTTCTAATTCACTGCATAGCTGAGGATGACCTGGAATTCCTGATCCTCCTGCCTCTACCTTTGGAATGCTGGCATCGTAGGTGTGACACTCCTTCGAGTGAGCTGCGGCCCCATCTCCACAAAGAGCATCTTGATAGAAGCTATTTTAAGGGAATGTTATGCTTTCCTTTTTGTTGATTTTGTGTTGCTGTGACCACTACCATGTGGCTAAGCCCAAGTTGGTCTGCTAGATGAAGTTGAACCACACAGGTGAAGGCCTCAGTTATCCCAATAGACCCAGACAGCCTTACTGACAAGGTCTGCCATTTTAGAATGGGTGATGATATTGATAGTAATATGCCCTTCAGTCTGGGAGACAAGACTCTTTATTCTTTCTTGTACTAAAGATTTGGTTAATAGCTAGCTTACAATTTTTTGAGATAAACTCATAAGTAAAAAGCCCTGTGTACTTTGAAAAAGATACTCTCTAACTCTTTTCTTTTCCCTGAAGCAGAGACCAAATGACTCCCAAATTTTCTTTGTAATGTTTTCGAAGGTACTTACTGTCTCAAATTTCTGCTCGAGAAAAATTCCCTTTGAAATCTCGGGACCAGAAGAGTGATTTTTGGACCAGTTTAATTAGCTTCCAAATAACACTTCTCTGCCTTACCATCTGCAACTTGCACACACACACACACACACACACACACACACACACACACATACTTTAACATTTTCCCTGGAAAAGCACAGTAGGAATATTAGCAATAAGACATGTCAGCTCCCTTAAAGATGAGTGTGTGTGGCTGTTTTCTCAGCGGATGCTGGTCTGTGGACCACTTTCTGTGCAGACAGACTGTGCTGGTGGCAAGTGCCGCTATGTTGGTATTTTAATCTGCAAAGTGCTGCATTAGAGGCCCTGTCTTATTCGAGAAGCCTTTTAAAGAAGATAATAGCTGCTATTTCATCTTGTTTGAACATCTTGTATGAATACATGACAAGTCAGTTCCAAAATCCCTTGCCTGCCTTGTGGTTTCTCCTTGGCAGAGAGAAAATGATGAAAGCAGCCTCTTGTCGGTCTGTTTACAGCGGGTAATCTGGCTTCATTAGGCCGCATGCTAATTACTTCCTGAAAACAGAATTGAAGATACTCAGGGCAAATGGAATGAAGTCGCTAAATGCTAAAGAGTTTGCAAGGCCAATTTCATGACTGCTAACTCCCCCAGTGCTTCTGTGAAGATTAGATTGGCCTCTAATCCATGTTGTTTACATTAGTGAAACTTTTATAACAAAAAAGAGTGTGATATTCTTTTGGAACTTTTCTCGTTAATGCTACCTCCACTTTTCAGCAATTGCTTACTATAATTTATGTAATAAAACACTCCCACTGTCATTATTAATTGTTCTGCTATTTTACTCTTAAACAGCAAAAATGCGCAATTAAGCCAGATATGTGGGCACATGCCTTTAATCCTAGCACTTCAGAGTCAGAAGCAAGTAGATATCATCTGGGTTTGGGGCCAGTCTGGTCTGCTTAGCAAGTGCCAGGCCTGTTATGTATAAGTCTGCATAGCGAGACCCTCCCTGTCTTATACAACAAAACAATAAAAAAAAAAACCCAAATTATATTTTAATTGAATAACAGGAATTCAAAATCCAAGGCATAACAGTCTTGTTTGTTCTTAATTACATCTAACATGCTTACTTATATTTAGAAGTATGCGCTCAACTATTAATAATGGCAAAGAGAGGCATTCCTTACTCAGTTAAGTGACATGGTCCTGTTGATTAAATTCAGTCGTCACTCTTCGGCCCCTTGCTCATCAAATCCTGTGTCCATGCAGGGATGCCAGAAACGGCATTCAAGTTGAGGTATCTGAAAGGCCTGATGCTTGACCTTTCAGAGGTCAAGGCCAACGTTCAAACAGATTTCCTCCAAATACTNAGAGAGGCATTCCTTACTCAGTTAAGTGACATGGTCCTGTTGATTAAATTCAGTCGTCACTCTTCGGCCCCTTGCTCATCAAATCCTGTGTCCATGCAGGGATGCCAGAAACGGCATTCAAGTTGAGGTATCTGAAAGGCCTGATGCTTGACCTTTCAGAGGTCAAGGCCAACGTTCAAACAGATTTCCTCCAAATACTGTGGCTGAAGCCAAACTGTGTGGCGACCGTGGTTCTGAGGAGACAGCCGTTAAAGGGGAACGGAGGCTTTTGGGCAGGAACTCAGGGCAACGACTGCAAGAGAAAGGCCCACTGCAGCCTCCTAAATGTCACATCAAGGTGAAACACGCTCTGGGTGCTGTGCAAACTTGATGGCCCTTCCAGGGGTCCTTGTACCTTGACCTTCTTCCTGCCCCCAGTTGACACCCTGGTTAGTTCCAAAAGATGTCCAAAGGTGTAACTCCCATCTTCCTTCCCTGTGTCCTCTGGTACCCTGTGCATGTGGACACCGTTTATACAGCTACATGGGAGAATATTCTCCCCTGTGAATCACCGAGCATGAATGCCCAGGACACGCATAGCATTGCGCTAATGGCTCACTTGCAGATTCCCTCCCAGATTTGAACTGCTGAGATGCCTGAGAACTGATTTCCAGGGATTTGAGTGGATTTTTCTTCTTCTGACACGGCTTTGCTTACGCTCAGAGCCCCTCCAATGCCCCTTGAACAGCCCCACTCACTACGCAGTGACTTCCAGAGGATAGGATCAATCATTTAGAACCTTTCTACAAAGTTTAATCTTATTAGTTCCACATTGTTATATGCTTGTCTTTCTAAGCCACCGAGGATGGATGTCTTAGGGATTTATAAAGACAATATATTATTTAGCTATTATTTCTGACATCTGTATTCTCTTATTTATGTCTCAAGCATTTATTTTCTGCCCGTTGTGTGTTGGCTCTTATGCCAGGATCTAAGAGTAGAAAAAGAACAGTGTATGTTTTCTTCAGGAGCATATGGCTTTGTTAAGGGAAATAGACACAGACAGAGAACGTCTATCTTTCCTCTGTTTTCAACCTTCCTGAGAGAGAATTTATTTATGCAACATATAGTGCTTTAACATAATAGGCAAATTTATGATCACATATGTGATGGCTATTCCTGGTTGTCAACTTGACTATATCTGGAATATAATCTGAAACTATATATCTGAAACTATAATCCAAACATATAGGGCACATCTGTGATCCAGATCTTGAGGCATAGTGGCCAATGAAAAGCTTAGGCTCAGGCAAAGTAGTGCATGCCTTTAATTCCAGGAGACAGGTAAGATCTCAGAGTTCAAGGCCAGCCTGGGACAGAGCAGGTTCCAAATCCAGGTGTGGTGGTACACACATTTAATCTGGGCTGTACCTTCTGCTGGAGACCTACATAAGGACAATGGAAGAAGGGAGTGATTGTTCTTCTTCGTTTTGCTTGCACTTACCTGCCAGCACATCTGTTGGAACCTACCTGTTCAGGATTCCAGTTTATACAGAAGACTGAACACCTAGGCGTGTGGGACTGAGCAACTATTAGACTCTTGGACTTCCCACTCACAGCTGCCCATTCTTGGGCTAGTTAGACTGCAGATTGTAACTCATTCCAATAACTTCCCTTAATATAGAGAGGTATTCTGTAAGTTCTGTGACTCTAGAGAACCCTAATATAACATATACTATGGAGCATATTTAGGAATGTTAACATAACGTCAGCCACACCTATAAATGTAACCTGGAATAGCGTTATCTTTGTCTTCCTGTTTGACAGTGATTCCCATGTAACCTGACTCATCAAACAAATCTAATTAATTTAACATCTCTTCTTTACAAGATGAGGGCCTAATTTCACTGAGAGGCTGAAAATTCCCGTTAGCTCAAAGTCAAAAGGATTTAGTTTAAAATGTGATTTGTAGAAGTTGTCACGTGGGTCAGAAAGTTCAAAAGCGTTTGACCCCATGTGATCTTGATTATCTGTTTAGCAAAAGCAATACTACAAGGTTTCCAGTGGCCAATCTGGAAGGCTACATGATAACATGTGAGCAAACCTCATGTGGAGGCTTGAATATGCTTGACCCAGGGAGTGGCACTATTAGGAGGTGTGACAATGTTGGAGTGGGTGTGGCCTTGTTGGAGGATGTGTGTCACTGTGGGTATAGGCTTTGAGGCCCTGTGCTGTAGCTCTGTCCAGTGCAGAAGCATCCTCTTCTGGCTGCCTTCAGATTAAGATGTAGAATTCTTGCCTCTTCCAGTACCATGTCAGACTATTCACTGCCATACTTCCCACCATAAAGAGAATGGACTGAACCTCTGAAACTGTAAGCCAGCCCCAATTAAATGTTTTCCTTTATAAGAGTTAAGCTTGGTCATGTTGTCCCTTCAAAGCAATGGAAACCCAAACTAAGACACCTCAATAATCAAAGACCTAGTCACTGATGACATAGAGAATAGGTGTTATCTTTAAATAGAGAATATTTGTTTCTTGGGCCAGTTACCTGGACAGAGAAAAGAAAGTTTTATATATAATCCTATGAGAACCTACACGTGCAATACCTAGCTTAAAGCTAGGCTACCCAAGTCTTTTGAAGACAGTCTGGGTCTTCTTTGCTTCCTTCCATGTCTTCTACCAAAGGTGACTCACTATTGTGAAGTCTATCTTTTTCTTATTTTTCTTTAAATGCACACAAACACATTCACATATACAGGCACACATATATGTTTCCAATCAAAGGGTTTCTCTACTTCTATATCTTAAGCTTCATGTATGTTGAACAAGGTAGATTCTAGGCTTCTGTGGCTTGCTTCTTGTGGCTCACATTTGAAAGTCAGCCAAGTCTGTTCATTCTCATTGGCTTTTAATTCTGCCTTGTGTCCGTTTCCAGAGATGTCCACCAACATTTTTGTGTGTAAGCCACAATTTGCTTTAATAAATAGAGATGGCCTATAGAAGCAATTGAGCGCCCACACACATATACACACACATACACACACACACATGCACGCACACACACCCTGACCCCAACAGCTCACTATTCAACTATATCACTATTCAACAATAGTCAGTTTGGACCTTCTGGCCCAGCAAGTAGCTGAAAATAGCTGCATAGTTGAGTCAAAGAGAATCAGCAAAGGCTGACCATTCAGTCTACAGAACTATAAGAAGTCATAAGATGTTTTCTTTTTCATAACTGTAGTTTGTGGCATGTAATAGGCTTTGTAACAAATCAAGCTTCCATATAGATTTGTCTACTTCAGGATTATTTATTCTGATTTATTAATTTATCCCAGTTAATGTCTGAAAGAGCAGATGCATTTTATTTCCTTTATTATTTTTTAAACTTAGATAGTAGAATGGTTAATTAGTTTTAGTCTCCCCCACCTCTCTGTTTCTCTCTGCCTCTGTCTGTCTCCCTGTCTCTCTTTTGTGTGTGTGTATGTGTGTGTGTGTGTGTGTGTGTGTGGTATGTGGACCCACATGTGCATGTGACAAGGATAGAGGAGGACATTGTCGCTCATGTTCTATCATTCTCTATCTTATCCACTCGGAACAGAGGTCTCTTCACTGAACTTGGTCACCATTTTGGTTACACTGGCTGGCCAGCAGGTCCCAGTGACATTTACTAAAGTGTTGGAATTATAGGTCTGTGCAGCCATGCTGGGCTTTTCTGCATGGATGCTGGGTATCTGAGCTTGGGTATCATGCTTGTGGAGAAAGCATTGTACGTAATTACTCACTGATCCATCTTCTAAGCCTTAGCTTTATAACACAGTACTTCACCTAATTTGGTTTTGAAAAACAGTTGTAAAGTTCATTCCAAAATATTCTCTCCTTATCTTTCATTTATTCTTTGAGAAGGGGGTCTTGAATTGTGGGCTTCACGATCACTCTGCCTCCACCCTCCAGAGTGCCCATCCCAGTTCTGATTTGCATTATAATGTTTTAGGACTTGATTGTTTGTGACTTTTAAATATATATAACCTTTTATCTCTTTCTTTCTTCCTCTTCCCCTTCCTTCTGTTCTTTCTTCGTTTTGTTCTGACTCTTTGAGAAAGGATCTCCTGTAGCCCAGACTGGCCCTGAATTTGTTATGCAGCAGAGGATCTGGGCAGCCTTGATCCTCCTGCCACCTCTTCCCAAATGTTTGGATTGCTTGGCCTCACCATATTACCCTATCTGACTGTCTGATTATTTCTATATTAAAAGCCATTTCTCAATATCAATTAATTACAGATGGTCAGAGATTTGTTGAGACTATTTCATGGTTAATGCAAGTCACTTTTTCCCCACAGGTTATTCCATAAAGCTTGAAAAGAGGTAAATATTACATCAGGCATGTTCATGGCTACCAAAAAACATTTTCTGAAGCTTACTGATCTAGTTGTCTTTGTGACCATATGCTTTTCTTGGATCTAATTTCTTGGGTTGTTGTATAGGACAGTGTGTTTGCTCTGCTTCTTGGTTGCACCTCTTCTGAAGCACTATTTGGATCCTATTTGATGCTGCTGAAATATGTTGTTTGAGTGCATCTTGCCACACCATATGAAATAACCACTGTCCAATCCTGATGACTTGACCCTGCTTGTATTATGCTGCTCCCTGACCAGATCAGCTTTGTATCTTTTCCATTCTGGAACAGAGGCTGGAGGAGCGCCTCATGCTTGGAAAGATGTTGTGTGGGGATGAAGAGAGCAGATCTACCAGAAAGATAAAGCTTCAATTTGGACAAGACATACAATGTTTCTGTGCACATGTCATTAAGCAAACACACTGCATGGTCAGGCCTGATGTCATGGAGGCTGGGGTGAAAAGGTCAGCTCAGAAACTTTGGGAAGGTCATGGAACTCTGGCCCCTCTGGAAGGGAGAGGCTAATTAACATTCCTCAGACCACTGGGTGGGAACTGACCTGCCAGTGGGGACACATTCCATAGGACAACCGGTTCCCACTTTCAGACAAGGGAAGTTGTCACCTCATTCCCTAAAGACCAATCAGTTTAGAGGGTGCACTGTTCCACCAATCATATTCTGCCTAGTTGCCGATGCTTTATTCTGCCCCTGGAGACCATATAAAAACTCGCCGACCAGGTGCTGGGGGTCCCTGCCTCTCCTTTGGGTCTGGGACAACCCTTGTGCACTGGTACAATAAATTCCTCTTGCTTTTTGCATCGATCCCAGCTCCACATGGTTCACTCAGGGGATCCCTGGTAAGCTAAGGCTCCCCAGAGTCTTACAGGAGAGGTGTCATCCTCTCACAGGGAGGGAGAGAAAAAGGGTAGGAAACAGCCACATTCTATAACCCCTGCCTCTTTGTTATCTTTGAGTAGCCCCTGCACAGAATTTCTTGTAAAAGTAACTTTTATTCACCTGATGTAAATGTTGTCTGAAGCTTACTGGAGAGTAAGCTCACCCTTTCTAGTTCATTCTGAAATCTGGCTGCCTGGTTTAATTCAGCTGTTCTGGTCTGAATGCCTCTCCAAGTGACTGATTCAATCTGGCTTCTCTCAGCTTCTCACTAAATTGCTTTGCTTGACCTCATATTAACTCTGGTAATTTGTTCTAATCTTCTGGATCCTTTCCTATTCTCTGGCTTGAGCTGCCTCTGCTGACCTGCACTGAACTGCATGAACTCAGGAGCGAACTCAGCTCCCTGCACTGCGCTTGCTGCACTACACTGCACCCACTACACTGCACTCGCTACACAGCACTCACTGCATTGCATCCACTGCACTCGCTGCACCCACTGCACTGCACCCACTGTACTGATCCCCTGTTGATTCAGCCTCCAGCTCACTGATGAACTGGCTGAACTACCTTCACTCTCCCTGAACTGTTCTAAAATAGCTTCTCTCCTGAGTTGGATGTATTCTATCTTTGACTCATTATGTCAAATCTTTCTCTGATTCATCACTTTGTCTGCCCCTCCCTCCAATCTTTTTTTTTTTTTTTTTTTTTGGTATTAAAGGTATGTGCTAATGAATTCTAGCCAGAGGAACTAAAGGTTTGTACTAAGGGCATGTCTGTATTTCACCCAGATCATACTGTAATCTAGGGTGTGTCTGCATTTCATCCAGATCATATCTTTGGATTTGATTCCTCCCCAGAGTGACCATGTTGCTGGGTTAATATTCCTCTATAATTTTCAAAATAGAATTTTTTTTTTTTTAGTAACAAATTCAGAGCTGCTCCTGTTTGGCCCAATTACACAATACATCAAGTTCAAAATAGCCAAGTTGGATAATTCATTTATGCTCTACTTTTAACCTCTTAATACCTTCAACCATTAGATAAGAATCTGCTGGAGTAATGGTTCAGTGGTTCAGAGCACTTGTTACTTTTCTCTTCCAGAGGGCCACGGCTCAGTTTGCAGCACCCACTTGGTATCCATAAACATCTGTAACTGAAGTTCTGTGGTATCCAATACCCTCTTCTGGTCTCTACCAACTCTACATATGTGGGGCACATACATATATATACATGCAGGCACAATACTTACTCACAAAAAGATAAATCTTTATAAAATGACGAAAATGCAGAGAAATGTATGTGTTTAGTTTACTATTTTGTTTTGCTATTGAAAGAGCTTTAAAAGAAAACATGCCACTTGTCTGCTGTGCAGTGACATGGGCAAGGGAAGGATCCCATCTCCATTCTTTTACTCTCACCACCCACAGCAGGTGGGAATGCTGGCCTTGACCTTCAACACTGCTGCTGCTGCTGCTGCTTCTGCTGAGGGAGAGCAGGCTTCACCTCACCTTGGCAGCACAGTAGAGCTGACTCAGATGGCAGGGGTGCAGGTGAACAAGTCCCAGAGGATGTGAGCATGGGAGAGCTGGCCTTGCAACCTGCAGCATCATGAGCAAGGGAGAGATGCTCTCCCCACCCTCACCCCTTTGCTACACTGGGGTCATGAGAGCAGGAGAGCTGACCCTGCCCCTCACCTGTTTCAGCATTTGGGAGAGTGGGTCCTGGATCTGGGGGTTGCAAGTGAGCCAGTCCTGAAGGCATGAGTGCAGGGAGGCTGGTCCTGCCTCTTATCTGCTGAGTGGTGGTACTGATGAAGGAGAGATGCTCTGCTCCCCTTCCTTGTCCCTCACTATCTATGGCAGGTGGAAGAGGTCCCCCTCCCTCCCCCCACCCCCAGTTCTGAGAGTGAGAGAACTGGTCCTGCCCCTCTCTGGAAACTGCATGTCATCTGGACAGCAGGGTGAAGCTGATTCTGGTGGCAGGGGGGGGCTGATGAGTTGGCCCTTAGGGTGTGAGAGCAGGCTGAGTAGCTCAGATACCTCTTGGGGCCAGATCCAGGTCTTTGGATTGGCCCACCCCAACATCTACCCCACTGATGAATTGTTGGAATTCATGAAGAGTCCTACAGATGCAAAACTACAGGATCTCTACGACACAGGGCAAAACAGTGAGAAGACCAGGCTGATTCCATGACAGACTTCAAATTGGCAGTTAAGGAGACTAGGCCTAAAAACTGCGCAAGTCAAGGCAAGCCCAGGCAAGTCAATTGCTAATAGAACCCCCCCCCCCACCCCAGGCTCCAGCCCAGGTAATTGCATGTCCCAGCCACTTGGCCTGAAGCAAGGACAGTGGGTCAGCAGCAGTTTCCAGACTTCCTCAGCCACTTCTTCAGTGACAGTTTCCAGACCTCACCAGCAAGTTTTCAGCCCCCACACCCTGGTAATGGAATGTCTGTAGACATGGACCCAACAGATTTCAACCTCTATGTTATAGAGGTTGAAAAAGTATAATTTAAAAACAAAAAAAAACCCCTAGGCCTTTAGGCCCAGGCTTGAGAATGTGACCTTTGTGACTCAATGCTCCAAGGCAAACTAATCATAAAACAGATAGCAACATTCCTTCACCCACCTGCTTCCTGGGTTCTGGGAGTGTTTGTTCAAAAGAAGGTCACCCTGAGGTTCATGGAACACACACACACACACACACACACACACACACACACACACACCCAATAGAAAGTTAAAAAAAGACCCCCCACCAAGTTCAAGCACAAGCTGTAGGACCCTGCTATGCAAATGTGCTATTGTTAAAGGCTCAAAGAAACTGTCTTGAGAAATAACCCTCACAATTACCAGGTATTTCTTGTGACTCTTGTGACTTCCACTCCCTCATGACTCTTAACTGGTATTTTTGGTATTTTCTAACAGTGCCTGCCCCACCCCCTTGAGTTGTGGTTTCTTCCTTTAAATACCCCCTTACCCAGCTACTCAGGGCTCCACAGTCCTCTACCCCTATGTGGTGTATGACTGTGGGGCCCAGAGCACGCCTAGAACAAAAGTCCTCTTGCAGTTTGCATCAAGACCATTTCTTGTGAGTGATTTGGGGTGTCGCCTTTCCTGAGTCAGAACTTGGGGGAGTCCTCACGTTGTGGATCTTTCAAGGTCACCTGCCCCAAAATTCCCTAATGTGCTTTAAATCAGGCCTGCAAGCTCACTTGGGGTCTCTCTCTATCTTGGTAATGGGAGACTCCAGCAGGCTGGACTTCTGCAGAATAAAACACACTGCATTTACATTCTATTTGAGTCCAGGATGTCATTCTTCTGTCAATCATGGACCCTTACACAGTATAACCAAGAGGAATCCCAGTGAGAATCCTGTATTGATGGTGTAATAGAAGCCAGTGGCTTCATACCAGACCAGTGGTTCGTTGCAATGAATATATGCAAGCAAAGAAATGTGGACAAAAGGGTATACTGTGGGGCAAACTATGACACCCTACAGCTTCCACAATGAGAGCTTTTTCTCTGTTGGGTGGGGTGGGGAGAAGTTGTGAGGGTGAAGGGTTGGTGAGAGGGGAGAAGGTGAGTAGAATTGGGGTACATGATGTCGAATTCACACACACACACATACACACACCCAATAGAAAGTTAAAAGAAGACCCCCCCTGCAGTTCACTCACAAGCTGTAGGACCCTGCTGTTTTTGCACTTGCCCTTTAACACAGCCTATTTCCTGCTATGATATAATCAGTCTGCAGTATATCCAGGTTGCTTCTGGTTTGTTTACTCTTGTGTCCCATTGACAAGACTTTGGGAGGTAAAATGCGTTAAATGAATAAACAGGCTAAACTGGCATCTGATCCAGGGTTCCAAATAGAATGGAAATAGTTCAAGTATCTAAGCTAAGCTCTTCTCATTAGAAGCCCCCTGTGATAGTTTATGTATGTTTGGCCCTGGGAGTAGCACTATTAGAAGGTGTGGACCTGTTGGAGTAGGTGTGTCAATGTGGGTTGTGGGCTTTAAGACCTTCATCTTAGCTGCCTGGAAGCCAGTCTTCTGCTAACAGCTTTCAGATGAAGATGTAGAACCTTCAGCTCCTCCTGCACCATGCCTGCCTGGATGCTGCCATGCTCCCCACTTGATGATAATGGACTGAACCTCTGAACCTGTAAGCCAGCCCCAATTAAATGTTGTCCTTGTAAGAGTTGCCTTGGTCAAGGTGTCTGTTCAAAGCAGTAACACCCTAACTAAGACACCTACAATAAAGTGAAGATGTTGTCTCTTTATAATAAATTAGATTTTTGGGGACCGCTTGGTGGTTTTTTTTGTTTTGTTTTGTTTGAAAATTATAACCAGTACCAAAAATTCTGGATCATCTTTATCATTCAAGGCTTTGTAGCCAGAGCCAGTGAGGCTGGTACTGTTTGGAGTTATACCCCTCTCAGTGCCTAATAAATGTGAACAGCCTATGTGGCAGAGAAGGTGCCAGCAGTGCGCCAGCCAGCCACGGCAAGGGTTTCCTCTTTGCAAACTAGCTTTTCCTTGATATACAAAACCACCAGCAGATGTCATGGCTGATCTGTGGTGACCCTGTTGGGATGCTTGTAAACTGTTTTCACAGCATAGTGTTTTCTCCAACGTGGAATGTTTTATGTCACATAATGCTTGCTCTTCATCATCTCCTGTGAGCAAGGACAGATTATGTGTTTCTTTATCCATGTAATGAAGACTCATCCTGGATCTCCTCTGTGCCTGGACCTGAGAGAACAGAGATGAGAAAAAATAACGACAGACTTTGCTGTCTTGGAGAATTACACTGAGGAAGGCAGTGCGTGTGTTCAGGGAATAACTTCCAACACTTGTGTGGGCAATGCTGGTTAGCGTCTCTGATGTTAGGCAGGCAAAAAAAAAAAAAAAAGAAAGAAATGGGGTACACGTGGTTTAAGGAACCAGGGGGGGTCTGGAGGAAAGTATTTCTGGTAAATTCTGAAAGATATCTGAGTTATCTGGACTAAGAACCCAAAAGGCAGTCTTTGTTTACTTCATGAGAGAACAAAAGGAGAGAGCCCATTGCTCACAGAGGCTCAGAGCTAGGCTTCCTAGACTGAGATCCTAACTCAGTCATCTACCAGCTGCTTTCCAGTTTTCCCACCTGCTCAGTGGGGGAGGGAATCAGTACCGGACTTTTGTCAGGATCAAAGGAGTTAGTTCCTGTTAGCATCTGTCTATCACAGGCACTCAGTGTGTGCTGAACGTTATTGCTATTTACTGGAATCATCAGTAATACTACTTGCCTTTCAGTTCTTTTTCGAATTCAAAGATCTGTCCATGAATTAGAATTTTGCTAATATGATGAATTCCAGACTTCTAGATTTCATTTTTTAAAGTATTAAAATGATTTATTATTTTATTTTTATGTGTGTGAATGTTCTGCCTGCCTGCCTGCCTGCCTGCCTGCCTGTCTGTCTGTCTGTACTTACCATGTGTGTGTGTCTGGTACCCAAAGAGGTAAGAGGAAGCCACTCATATCTCCTGGGACTGGAGTTGGATTGGTTGTGAGCCACTGTGTGGGTGCTGAGAACTGAATACTGGTATTCTGCAGGAACAAGGGCTCTTAAATACCAAGCCAAAGCTGAGGCCTCTAGGTTTTCTTTTTGAAGCACCAACTCCCTTTGGCTTTGATTGCTGTGTGTCTTGTGCAGCGGGTACATAAAATATCTGGCCAAGTTTCACATGCCAGTAGTAGGTGATAAATAATATATTTCATATAATGAAACATGTTTTTCTAATTCCATGAGTTCTCATAGATTATACAACCACCCCAATAGAAGCTGCATCCTTTAATCGTAAGAGAGCAAGAGTGTGTGTGTGTGTGTGGGGGGGGGGGTTGTTTCATTTTAATGTTATTGGAACAGAAGATCTTTGCAGTGTATTATATTTTCATATCCAATCAGTTTTAATTGCAATCTTTTATTCTCACTGGACAATATAATCCTTTCAGTCTCAAGTCTCCATAATATTCTCAGCCACTAACATCCCTTGGCTGTTTAATGAGAATCTTAATGGTTACATGTTGGGGACGCTTTGAAGTCTCTTTCCAATAATGGGAGCGCTAAAAGAAAGGCACAGGACATAATTAAGTGGTCTCAGGCTGCTTAGATATTAGGAGGAAATAAAAGGGACAGAAAGAAAAGCAAAGGAAGGCCCCCTCCCCCACGAGAAGGAATGGAATAGTCCTGATGAAAAGGTTGGGGTCAGAGGAGAAGACAATGCCTTGTAGTTACAAATGGTTTTTATTTCCTGAAAGTATACTCTAGAATGGAGTGTAGGGGTGGAACGATGTCACCCACTCCACTCCTTATGAA
>LR751205.1:0-55559 GCA_902729485.2 Mus minutoides | reverse complement strand
GCCCAGCAAAAAAGACTATTTTTATGCTTTGACTCAATGAAGTATAGAGTGTTGATGTAAAAATGTGGGCAGAGCAAGCTGTGCTCCAATGATTAAGATTGTGGTAGAAACTAACAAGGCTTGTGGGTTCAGCATCATCCTCTGCACAGGGCTTGACCCGTCTGGGGCGAGGGTCTTATGATCTGCTTCCAGATAAGGCAGGTCAGAGTTGGTGCCCTGCTCTTGGAAAAGTGAGGGGAGGGAGGCCACCATGATGTTCTTGCTTCTGAGGCCTTCTCCCTCTTCAGTACCTCACACCCCCTCATCGGGTAGCATTTCTTGACAGCAGACGTAGGCAAACACTCATCTGAATCTTGAGTTCAGTGAGCTTCTATCTTCCGGCTGAACCCTTTATTTGAGTCTCAGAACTCTTGGATTCCCAAAGTTTTCCAGAGCTTTCTTCTAGCCACTAAAAAATTGGAGTCTATCCCATTTTTAGTCATGTCTGTATACAAATTCACACAAAATGACTGTAAAACTGGACTCATGGTTTGCTTTGGGTTCTTGGATTAAGGGAAGCCTTTGTCATTGCTGTTGGACTTTCTCTATATGCAACTTTAGTTTTTGAAAATGTGTGCTGCTGATTCACCAAAAGGACCTGGCAAGTCAGTCCCAGGCCTAAGCAATTCTTCTGGACACTGCTGATCAGGCAGGTTAAGTGGGAAAGGCATGATTAGATTTCATTGGAAATTCCTGTCTTGTTATACTTTACTCGTGAAGGGTTAATATATGATGTCTACAGCTGGTCTTTATGAAGTTCTTAAAGGGACAGGCCCTCACATTTACTTGTTAGTGAGACCACATCAACTTTTATGGAAAACAAAATTCTACTGTGCAGCTATTGGTGATGTTAAATGTACCTATCCCCCAATCAACGAAGCCAAAGAATCAATAAAAGCTGCTGGCATAAGACAAGTCATAAATCTCCTTTCTAGAAGTCGTTTCTGTTCTAAGTTGACCTCACATTGCTGTTCTGACTTCATTTCAAGGTCACTTCCCCATGTGTCACTTTTAGCAGTTTGAAAGGTACATGGTGGTGATTAAATCGGATCCTTGGGGAATATTTGCTCATTTCCTAGGCAGCTCCTCCTTTTGCCTGGATTCCATCCAAGACATTGCTCCACAGGGAAAGCCAACTTGCACCAAACTCGTAGCTCTCCCACCTCCTCCATAGAGAGAGGGTGTGGCAGAGCCCATAAGGGCCCCTCCATGGAGCTGACAGCAGTCTCACTCTGTAGTCCCCGATATCATTTTAAAGCAAGCCTTTAGTAACAATCTATAAGAGGGCCTTCTTTAAAACATGCACATATTTATGACACCGCAAATGGTAGGGAAGAATACAGTGGAGTTTAGATTGAAATGCTTTTCTTGGGTTCTGAGGAAAAATCACAGCTGTATTTCTAGTGCTCAGAGCTGGGAAGCCACTTCAGACAATTCATGTGTGTGTATGAGTGCTTGCCTGCATATGTATTATATAGTACATGCATGCTTGGTGCCTGCAGAGACCAGAGGAGGGCATTGGACCCCTGGGATTGGAGTTATAAGCAGTTATGAGTTGCCACATGGATGCTGGGGATGGAACCTGAGTCCTCTGCAAGATTGCTGTCAATCACAGATCCATTGGTCCAACCCCTGCAACTTCATTTATAAAAGCCACAGATCTCTGGCTACCATTGTGATTTTTTATCTAGGAAATGAGGAGAATGAGGACCAGAGGGAACCAATGGGCTGGGTGTGAGTCACAGGTAATTCCAAACAGAGCTGGGGCATGCCATGTTCCCAGAAAAAAAATTGCTGCACCTGTGTTAAACGTTCTACAAGTCTGATGGAGTCATTGTGAAGAGTTGGAATGTTGCAGATACAGAGTCAAAATGATTGTGGCCTATCTTAGATCTTTAAATAACCATCCATTGTCCACCTCTTTGTGTGATCCAAGACCCTTTGTGACTGCTAGATAAGTCCTTAGGCTGTACTAACAGATGCCACTGGGTAGCATCTAAGGCCTTTAGAAGATATTTCTCTGCTTTGCTGTAACCCACCTACCCGTGGTCCCCACCACCAGGTGTGTTAAATTCCTTCGTTTATGACGTCCTTTGTTCTGTAACAAATACAGTCTCATGTAACCACTTCCACAGTAGAATATGGCATCTGGGGGTAACCTGAGTCTGTCTTCCTGAACTATGGTCACTCATACTTGCTTCATAATGGCCATGTCTTATTCCCTTTGGGGTAAGGGTATGGTCTTTTTGCATTGGTGGACAAAGCAGTCAGTCTCCCAGTCTAACTCAGTGCCTTTTCTACTATGTCATTCTGGCTTTTGAATGTCCTTGTCTGTGTTGACTAAAGAGTCTGATGTTTGGGTCATTATTGTTAATAGCTATCACCATGTTGGAGGCCTCCCAAGTACTCTTGTTGCTTTCTCTGTCCTGAAAGCTTTCCCAGGAAAGTGTTCTTATTACCCCATCTTATGATTGAGAAGACGGAGCAGCAGAGGACAAATGATTTCCCCTGCATCTTAAAGGATAATGAAGTAGAACTGAGATTTAAATTCAGTTCTCTCTGATTTACTCACAATGCAAACTCATACACTTAAGATCATTGGAATTCCCCAGTGTCGTCTTTTCTTGGAAAAGAGTATCTAATAGCATCTTTTAAGGCTGCTGGCCTTAAATGATCTTGCTTGATATGAGTAACATTATTACCAGGACCTCAATCTCTTCGAATGCCTTTCCCTTGCCTGGTCCACAGTAGAGTCAGATGTGACCCTTTTTATTTAAGCCCCTCCCCTCTTTGTTACTAACCTCCTTATGTCTCTCACACAAAATTCTTCGATTAATTTGGGGGATAAACTGGCAGCATCAGGGAATCTAAACAGTAATTTTAGCACCCTAGAGGGGTAACTGCTGAGGACATCATGTAACAAGCCAGGGATGGTTGGGCAAGACAAGAGCGAGGAGCCAGTGTGGGCTGTTTCCTTCCTTAACCTCCCAGACCCAGGCAGGCAAAACACCTCATAAATAATCTCTTCCATGGGCTTCGCTGCCAGCTCGGAATGGGCTTGGAGTCTATTCGGCTTGTTTTTTTAAGAGGGTGTGAGTGAAATGCTGTCGTCTAAAATTGCCCAGATCTCATGTTATGAGAACAGGTGGACCTGAATTTGGAGCAAATTAAAGGCGAGGCTGCGTTTCAAAGCAAACACAACTGGAGAGCTTGTTTGACTTTAGAAAAATGTTCGATTACACTTGGGATTCCTTAAAGAGGGATGTCCCTCGCTGCAGTTAAAATGTAAATCTCCCTATTCAGCTTTGGATAGTGCACATGACCCTTCAAGAATATGCTTGCCTTACCAAGGCGAGGAATCCTTGTAAAGCAGAAGACAGATGAAAAGACCTGTTGTTTCTTATAAAAAACTAAGGCCCAGAAAGCTCTTCTTCCTATTTTTTAATGGTAAAGCTGCAATAGAAACCTCATTCATGAGAGAGATCTTGTTTTTAACTATCATGCAATACTCTTTTCTAAAACACACTAAGGTCAAGATCAGGTACTTTGTACAAGCCAAGGCTAGGCATTGCTGCAAACCCCTGCACCAGTAGGTGGCGCTCTAAGAAAGAGATTACCTTACTGCAAAGGCCAACACCTTGGGGCTTGAAAGCAAAACTGCACCCATCTCCTGTCTCTTTTTGAAGGCAAAGGCTTTGCTCTGCCTCCTTGGAGAGTCTCAGGTTCCCTGCCCTGACGGTCCAGCTCTGCAGCGTTATTCGCGCAGATTGGTACCCACAGTAACATTTCTTTTAGAACTGTGGGGTAGGGAGGTAAGGCCGCACCTGTTATGTAAAAACCTTAGATTGCAACCTTTGGTTCCCGAATCACAGAATCTATTAGCTATCTCGTCGTGTTAAATGAGGATGCTGAGGCTGAAATGGAGAACCCAGAGTGCCTATCTCCTTGCTTCAGGTCTCGTGCCTCCCAGCATTTGGGTATGAGGTTAGGGGCTTATGGAGGAGGAAACGATGGAAGCTGCATGTCGGGGACAGAACGGCCTGCTTTGAAACAGACTGTTTTCCTCTGCTTTTCTTTGTCCTTTGCTCTTCTATTCATGTCCTCTTAGCAGAACAGATGATAAAGGTTAGCTAGTGAGTCTGTCTTAGGTTTCATTTCTGCCAGACAAACTGCCATTTCCCTGATCAGCCACACTTGCCTGTATATAAACCCTGTATCGTGGATTCCCGTGTGCTTGGAAGCGTTCCAGGGGGGAAGGGCATGGAAATGAACAAAGCACACCCTGGCTCTTATAGAGGAGGGAGAAAATAAGTAAGTCAAGCATTTAGCACGTGAATGATGATTACCAGGTAGAAAAAACAACAGCAGCAAAGTAAAGAGAGAGCCACAGTGTTCAGGACGGCGGCAACTGGGTCAGGGAGAGGCTCGCTAAGAGGGCCATCTAGTGATGAGGGAACTCGAATTTAGAAACAGTAGGGAGACTACCAGATAATTTCTGCTTGTATGTGTGCACATGCATGCATGTGTGTGCATGAATGTGTGCACGCGCACGTATGAGTGTGCATATGTGTGCACATATGTGAGTATATGTGTGTGCCTGTGTGCCTGTGTGTGCACATGTGTGTCCCCACCTGCACCAATGCTTCTGCCGAGGGAGGCTCATGCCAAGCATGTCCTGTTTCAGACTCTTTCATTCTGTCTGGATGCCAGCCATCAAGTCCCAGATGTTTCTGTCTCTCCCTTCCTAGGGAGAC
The DNA here is from genome assembly GCA_902729485.2 of Mus minutoides. Lineage (NCBI taxonomy): Eukaryota > Metazoa > Chordata > Mammalia > Rodentia > Muridae > Mus > Mus minutoides. The sequence goes on along the minus strand of LR751205.1, from coordinate 50,766 downwards.
CCATCCATCCCCTTTCCATGACTCTATATCCATCCTCTGTGGTTGTATGAACTGTTGCTTGCTTATGGAAGACTTAATCGCTAACAGTTACTCATAACCAACTACATACCATATTTATCTTCCTGGGTCTGGGTTACCTCACTCAGGATGATAATTTTCTTGTTCCATCCATTTACCTGTGAATTTCAAGATTTTTTTTTAATGGCTGAGTAATACTCCATTATGTAAATTTACCACATTTTCTTTATCCATGATTCTGTTGAGGGGCATCTGGGCCGTTTCCAATTTTTGGCTATGATAAATAGAGCAGCAATAAACATGGTTGAGCATGTGTCTCTGATGTAGTATGAAGCATCCTTTGGGTATATGCCCAAGAGTGACAAGCTGGCACCTTGAGGTAGATCTATTCTCAGCTTCCTGAAAACTGCCATACTGACTCTCGTAAGGGCTGGTCAACTTCATACTTCCACCAGCAACGAATGGATTTCTTCCACATCCCTTTAAAAAAAAAAAAATATATATATATATATATATATATATATATATATATATATATATATATATATATGTATATATATAGATATATATACATACACTGTAGCTGTCATTAGAAACTTTTCCTTCTCTTTCCTGCTCTGCTCTCTCTGGCCCAAAGATTTATTTATTTATTATATGTAAGTACACTGTAGCTGTCTTCAGACACACCAGAAGAGGGCATCAGATCTCATTACAGATGGTTGTGAGCCACCATGTGGTTGCTGGGAATTGAACTCAGGACCTCTGGAAGAGCAGTCAGTGCTCTTAACCACTGAGCCATCTCTCCAGCCATTCTTCCACATCCTTGATGACATAAGCTGTCATTTGCTTTATTGCTGATGGCCATGTTGACTGGTGTAAGATGAGATCTCAAGGTAGTTTGTTTTAGCACTTCTCTGATGACTAAGGATGTTGAATATTTCTTTTAAGTGATCCCAGTCATTTGAATTTCCTCTTTTGAGAATCCTCTATTTAGACCTGTACCCCATTTTTAAATTGGACTGTTTGCTTTCTTGATGTCCATTTTTAAAAGTTCTTTATATATTTTAGATATTAGTCCTCAATCATATGCTTAGTTAGTATAAACTTTACCCATTCCATAACTTGCTGCTTTGTCCAAATAATGGTGTCTTTGCCATACAGAAGATCCACAGACCTGTTTTTGAAGCTCAAATCTGTGAGAAGGTATATGGGAAGGATCCAGTTCTTTTCAGTGTGATACCATTCTGAAGTTTTATTTTTCTCATTTGATGCTTCCAACTATGCTATGTCATATTTCCCTTCCCCCCTGGGAAGGGCTCCCTCAGTGACTTCTTGGGTAGATTTAATAACTTTCTAGTTGCCTAGGTGATGTGGATACTCTTGTTTCAGAGTGTACATGGACCGTTCCTTTCCATGACCCCATTATCAGACTTGATTGACAGTTCTGTTCTTGGTCCCACACAGATGACTTTCTCTGTAGCCCCAGTGAGGTTAGAGTGTAGGGCCAGAGATGACCCCGAGGCAACCTATTTTTCATCCCAGGGACTCTGAGCACACACCTCAACTCTTCTCTTTGGCTCAGCCCCATTCTATCTAATGATAGTGGCAGTCTCTCGGCAAGTGCAGTGCATGTCTTTTCTATGTGGATGGCCACTCTCAGTTTTCATCCTTTAGGACCACGCCCCCTGGTTAACCTGGCCTAGAGGCCCTTAGAGTGCCTGCTCAACTATTTATGTTTACGTTGGTACTGCTTGAAACCTCAGCATTTTCCAAAGTCTTGTGTACCACTCTAGGGCGTCAGAGGACTGGGAGAAGTGGAGGTCTGTTCTATCTTCTTCCTAGTCATATCGTAGTTACTGTGGGCTTTTTGTCTTCCTGAGGTTCTTCTACCAAGATGCTTCTCTTTAGTTGTAATAAGTAAACAGTGTCCTTTTACCAAAGACCCTGAAATTGAAGGCTACACCCACCAAGCATCCTTTATTCCCATCAGAATAGAGAGAGAAACAAAAAGGTTGATGTGCCGTTAATAGGTTTCTAGAACATTCTTCAAGAGGTCTTACCACATGATGCTTGCCTTGAGAACAAAACAGAGCATGAGAGATTTAAAAAAAGAAAAATCCAAGTTATTAGAGAAGGGGATACCCTTCTTGTTGGGACAAGATAACAAGAATGTCATAGCCAGGGGGGTGGTTTAAATAGCAGAGGTTTAAATTTCACAGCTCTGGAAGTTAGAAGTTTTGAGGTTAGTGTCCCAGCATGTTTGGGGGTCCAGTGAGGACCATTTTTTCTGGCTTACAGAGTGCTACCTTCTTAAGGTGTTTGGATCTCTCCCTTTTTGTGAGGCTATGAATCCCATCAATAGGACCCTATCATCAATAGGACCCTATCATCTTGGTATCTTTTAACCTCAGTTATCTTCTGAAGACCCCATCTCCAACACCACTACACTGGAAGTTAGGGCTTGAACATAGGGCTTTGGAGGGGGGCACTGTTCATTCAGTCTGTGTCACTTAATGTTACAAAGGGGTTCCTGGCATATGGAAAGCAATGTTTTCTTGCCAATATACTGAATTACAATAATATTTTTCTCCCTTACAATAATATACTTTTCATGCCATATATGTGATGTGAGGGGTGATTAGTTATAGATAAGGTTTATGTGCAGCCTAGGGCCCATTCAGAAATCCCTGCATGGGTGCTAATGAGCTCAATGTCTACTAGCTTCTGGAAAATTCCTTGAACTTAAAAATTTGGACCATCCAATGTTTTTTTGGCTTTCAGCTTTGGACCTCAGCTTCCGGAAAACAACCTGAGCAACAACGTCATCTTGGAGTCTAGCTGCATGTTAGAAAGCGCTTTCTATTACAAATGCACATTTTCACGCTTCTGCAGTGGCTAGGCAATGAGAAATAGCACAGTGAAGATGAAAAGTCTTATAATCCTGGATTACAGAAATACACTGCAAAACAAATACACAATCTAGTGAGAGGTAGAGAAACTGGGAAATCATAGCTTCGACTGAGTGCTCTGGGAAGCCGTCGCTGAAGAGATGAGGTTTGAGCTAGGACGAAGAAGGCAACGTGGTGTCGGAGCTGAGAGCTCGGGAAGGCAGCATGTGAGTGTGTTGGTTTCAGGAGGAACAGCAGATCTGTGTGGGTCAGAGTTCAGGGAGGCAGGAAGTGAGGTTGTGGGTGTGTGCAGGGTTTAAAGGCTATCTCAACAAGGGATTTTGTTTGACCGTACAAAGCGGGATAGCTATTCTTGATTATCAGTCACCTTGACTATATCTGGAATGAGCTCTAGTCCAGAAACGGAGAGCACATCTGTGAGAGATTTTCTGCTTGGCTTGAGTTGGGTAGTCCACTTCTAGTGTGGACCTTTGCGGTAGGAAGACACATACCTTTGATCTGGATCTTGAGGTGGAAAGACACATGCCTTTAATATGGTCCATACCTTCTGTTGGGAGTCTATGGAAGGACATAGAAGAACGAGGGTTTTGTTTTTCACCTGCTTTCCCTCACCTTGCTAGCATGTCCATTCCTTCACTGGCATTGGAGATGGCTTCTTCCAGTGGATACAGAAGAGCAGCTGAGACATCAGGTCTTATGAGACTGAGTGCCTACTAGACCCTCAGGCTCTCCATTCACAGCAGCAAGCCACTGTTGGATTAGCTGGACTGCAGCCTTTTATTCCAATAAACCCTGTGTGTGAGTGTGTGTGTGTGTGTGTGTGTGTGTGTGTGTATTCATGTATTCATTCTGTAAGTCCTGTGACTCTAGAGACCTGACTAATACATAAAGAAAGTCCACTGTAACTTTTTAAGGCACGTAGGAGTTTCACTGACTAGCTTATCATATAAAAGGTCTCCCTCCATAAATAAGGAGAACTGACTGTGAAGAGATATGATGTATTGAATGGTGGCCTAAAAAGGCATGCCTGCATTCTAATCCCTAGAAGCTATAAATGTGAACTTAGTTTTCAAGAAGCTTCTTTGCAGACATAGATAAGAAATTCAAAATGAGATAACTCTGGATTAGCTGATGGCTCCCAAATCCGGTGAAAAGTGTTCTTATGAAAGTCAGAAGAGGTGTCACATGGGGGAGAAGTCACTGAGAAGGTGAAGGCAGAGACTGGCATGGTGCTGTCGCAGTTTAGGGATGCTTGGAGTCACTAGATCTGATAATTAGTGTTTGTCAGCTTGTTACAAACCAGAGAGTCGTCTAAGAACAGGGAAACCCAGCGGAAGAATTTGCTTCATTAAATTGGCCTGTCGGCATGTCTGTGGAACACTATCATAGTTAATGATAACATAGGATAGCCTGCCCCATTGTGTGTAGTGCCACCCCTGGGCAGGAGCCTTGGACTCTATATGAAAGCAGGTTGTATAGGCCAAGGAAAACAAGTGTACCTCCATGGCCTCTTTCTCAGATCCCAACTTTAAGTTCCTGCCTCAGTTTCTCTCAATGACAAACTATAGGGTGAAGTAAACCCTTTCTTCCTGAGTTGCTTTTGGTCGTGGTGTTTATCATAGTGATAAAAAGCAAATCATACCAGGACATTAGAAGATTAAAGAATCAGGGAAGGGCTCTAGATTAGTGAAGGCCTCCAGAAACAGGACCAATAGGTGGTGTGTGTGTGTGTGTGTGTGTGTGTGTGTGTGTGTGTGTATCCAAGAACCTATATACACCTATAGCAATGGTTCTTAACATTACTAATGCTGCAACCCTTTAATACAGTTCCTCATGTTGTGGTGAGCCCCAACCATAAATTATTTCATTGCAACTTCATAAGTGAAATTTTGCCTTTGTTATAATGTAAATATCTGATTTACAGGATATCAGAACATATGACCTCCAAAGGTGTTGTGACTCCTAGGTTGAGATCCGCTGAAGTATAGGGACTTGCCAAAGCCTTCAAATGTCACCTCCTATTAGCCAGTATTGGATCATCTGAGTCACATGGTCCAAGTGGCAGGGCAACTTACCAGCTGACTGGACTTGTTTCAGAACCTTCTTGCTTGGTATTGTTCAGGCCTCTCAGTTAATGTGCAGGAGAAACAAGTTGCCAGCGGGCAGAAGCACCTATGAAGAATAGCCTGCTTTCCTTGAAGTTCACCAATCTAATTTTCATCTTTTCCCAAATCATTTCAGGCCCTTCGGAATGGCACAGCTGGGTAGGAAGTGGCAGAGGCAACGGAGAGGTGGTCAACCAGCCAAAGAGAAAACTCAGGAGAATGTTGGGAGACAAGAAAACCAAAGGTTGTGGTCAGGGGGTTGCTGCTGATAACTCTGGTACCCCTGAGAGGTTCAGATGTAGGTAGGGATGGCAACATAGTAACATTGTATTCAGCTGCCATGGGACTTACTGTAACAAACACACAGTAACAAACACCTGAGATGGCTATACACTGAAAAAAGTTCATCTTAGCTCAGTGTCTTGAAGGTTGGAGTTTATGGCCATTGCATCCATTTGCTTTTTGGTGTCTGATAAGGGAACACATCATAGTGGGAGCCCACGGTGGGGCAAGATCGCTTACCTCATGGCCAGAAAACAGAAGAGAAAGGGGTAGGGCCCCGTAATCTTCAAGGGTATCGTCAATGACCCAAAGACCTTCCACTAGGCCCGATGTATTGGAGCCTAACCACCAATTGCATAACCACCTTGTAACAGCAGGCTAAGGACAGGACAGTCTTTAACAGACAGGGCCTTTCTTCCCTCATTCTTGTCTGGAATCATTTTATGGTACCTGAAGCTGAGCACCCTCCTTGACATAGTCCGTGAAAGTTTAAGAGTGAAGATAAAAATCCAACACATTAAAGCTGGCAGGACACTAGTAGCAGCACTTCAATGGCCCTTACATCCCCACTGTACTGTTCTGGCCGTTCACATAAATTAATTCTTGCCAGAGACTTAGGAGAGAGGGGGCTGCTATTTCCATCCATTTTACTGATAAGAAATGAAGAACTGGAGAGATATTGAGTGCCTTTCTCAATGTCAGACAACTAATGAGTAGCAGGGCCAAGACTTAAGAATAATATTTGATAAGAGCTTCTAAGTGATACCAGAAGGAACCTGGGGCAGACATCCCTGCACGGAGCGCTGTGTCACACTGCCTGTCTAGATCAATGGATCCATGCTGAGTCCTTGTGTTGTTTTGAGGAGTTGCATCTTTTCTAGACTATCCACATTCATCTGTCTGTGTATGAAAAATGTACCACTATTTGGTTGGATTTCTTACACAAGGAAAATCAACCTCTATTTGTTTGAGTCACTTTTATTTAGGTTTTCTACCAGATGCAGCTGGGTCTAGTATGATACCCAAGTTATAGCATGACTGATACCCAAAACTTTTATGTTTAGAATATCACATTTTTCCCTTGTTAAAGTGTTAGCACTTCAAGAATAGGGGCTGCAGCAATTCTGTCCAGTATTGTATATTAACACAGTGCCTGGTGCATATTGAATGCTGTCTCGGTTAGTGTTTCTATTGCTGTGAAGAGACACTACGACCGAGGCAACTCTTATATAGGAAACATTTAATTGGGGCTGGCTTTCAGTTCCAGCTTGGCAGCATGCAAACAGACAGGTTGCTGGAGGAGCTGAGAGTTCTGCATCTTGATCCGAAGGCAGGTAGAAGGAGTCTGTTCTACAGGCAGCCAGAAGGATGGTCTCTCTTCCACACTGGGAGGAGCTGGAGCACTAGGTGATGTCAAAGACTGCCTATACAGTGACATGCCTCCTCCAATAAGGCCACACCTCCTATTAGTGCCACCTTTCGTGGGCCAAGCATATGCAAACCACCATAAATGCTCACCAAATGTTTGGAGTCAATGAATAAGTTATACATGATTAATTGACAGTTTTACTGAGTTCGATGAATGTTGTCTCTTGATTTTTTTAAAAGATGTATTTATTTGTTATATGTAAGTACACTGTAGCTGTCTTCAGACACTTTTTTTTTCTTGCTCTGGCCCCACTTGCTCCAGCCCCAGTTGATCCAGCAGCCCAAAGATTGATGGATGGATGGATGGATGGATTGATTGATAATATGTAAGTACACTGTAGCTGTCTTCAGACACCCCAGAAGAGAGCATCAGATCTCATTAGGGATGGTTGTGAGCCACCATGTGGTTGCTGGGATTTGAACTCAGGACCTTTGGAAGAGCAGTCTTAACCACTGGCTGAGCCATCTCTCTAGCCCCCATTTTTTTTTTTTTGGCATTTGCATTCTCTGTGCATTGCCTGACAAAGAGAACGAACAGGAGTGCTTCGTGGTCATGTCAGTGTAACCTGGCATGAAAATGACACTCTGAACAGCTCACCAAGCCGAGGGCTGCCGAGAGGTAAATATAGTTCTGAGGCTCTGCTCTTCCTGCAGTCTTGTGTCCCATTTAGTTTTGTCTTCAGCCACCGTTTCCTTCCTTTCTTTTAATTCAGCAATCCTCTCATGTCACTTTATCATTTTGATTTATGTATCTCATATATACTCTTCTTTTTTGCCTTGTCCCTCCTGATTTCCCTGGACATTGTGCATGGTCCTCTCTGCTCTGATGCAATGATGTCTCTCAGGTAGACAGGGCTGTTCACTGCCCTGGAATGTACCCTGCCTGTGCCCTTCACACACTCATTTCAATTTCCTGCTGTGATTTATCCAGCAATCAGAACCACCATCCAAAATTGGCTCTGTGGAAAGGCTTAATAACCCCATGTTAACTCTTTAGGGATGGCTCCTGACGATGATCCAGGAAACTCCAGCCTCTTCTTCTGCGGATCCCTCACTAGGGCCAGCTTTGCCGCATGAGCCATTTTGTTTCCCAACAACCAAACTGAGACATTATTTCCTGCAGTAATGAACGAGCAATATGTGGAAGGAGGCATGGCCCTCTCTGTCTCTGTCTCTGTCTCTGTCTCTGTCTGTCTGTGTATGTGTGTGTATGTGTGAGGGGGGCTCAGTATTCTGGCTGTGATATTCTCATGCTTTCTTCCCATGATGCTGTAGAGAAAGTGATGGAAAGAACTGGGGCCAAGGCTCATCTATACTTAATATACCTGGGTCTCAGTTTCCCAGTACCCAGGTAGTTGAAGTTGGTGAACCTCAAGATGTCATCCTGCTCTGGAATTTATGATCTTATAAACATGCAATGACAGGATAACTTTGAGAAATCAATATGGAGGCAACCCATCAAGAGGAAAGTTTCAGACTCATCCTACAAACACTTACTTATAAGGCTGATCCGATTGAATCTCAGACATCAGACAGACAAATATACACGGTACGGGTCAAACAATAGAAAACAAGCATGAAGAATTCAGGAGCAAAGTAGTCAAGGTCACTTGGTCACTTGGGCAAAGAACTGAGGGAGGGGGCTGGAGAGATAGCACAGTGGTGAAGAACATGTATTGCCCTTGCAGAGGACCTGGGTTCAGTTCCCAGCCCCTGTGTGGCTCCTCACAACTGCTTGTAACTTCAGTTTGGGGGATTAAACACCCTCATTTGACCTCCAAGGGCTCCTGTAGGTCTATGGTGCACATACATGTACTCAGGCATACATATGCAGACTTAAAAAAAAATCAAGGAACAAACACTTTTCAAAAGCACATAAAGGAAGCTTCTAGGAGGAATGCTGTCAGGGCTCTCTTGTCTCTTGACCCCATCCTCTCTGCTTTCATTCTCCAGCAAGAATAAGCTTTGTGTTTGTCCTTTAAAGAATCTTGTTCTTTTTTGTTGTGTTCAAATCTATTTTTGTAGGAAATTTGTAAGATGCTAAATCTAACAAAGATTGAGTTCCCAGAATCGGGAAGGATTCTGCTTGCCAGCGACCTTTGGGTTTGATGGCTACTCTTTCTTTCAAGAGTCCTCAACCCTCTGGCCCAATCCCAGCAGACTGTGCACTTGCCACACCTTCACAGTCCCATGAGCTAGGTCTTTAACATGCATTCTCTTTACCCCCTAGCCCCACAGATGTTGATTCTTTGTCTGTGGAAAACTCTGACTAATGCAGCTTTTGATCACGAGTCTTGTCCACAGAAAGCACCTAAGCAGATAGAAAAATTCCAAGCTAGAGTCATCTAGAAAGAGGAAAGCTTCACCGAGAAAGTGTCCCCATCAGACTGGCCTGTGGGCAAATCTGTAGGGAATTCTAATCATTAGTGATGGTTGTGGGAGGGGCCCAGCTCTCTGTGGCCAGGGCCATCCATGGACTGGTGGTCTTAGATAAGAAGACAGGCTGAGCAAGCCATGGAGAGAAAGTCTGTAAATAGCCTTCCTCCATGGCTTCTGTTCACTTGAGTTTCTGCCCTGACTTCCTTGGATGATGGACTTTGATGTAGAAGCATAAGCTGAGATAAACTTATTTCTCCCTAAGTTGCTTTTGATCATGGTGTTTTATCACAGAAATAGAAACCCTAACTGAGGCAGAAACCAACCCCCTCCCCGCCCCCAGCCCTGAAGGCAGATCAACCAGTAGAACTTTACTCTGGTAAAGAATTTCAAGACTTCACCCTTGCAGCCTTATATGGTCACACCAGCTGCTTCCAGCCTCTGTATGCAGCTGTGCAGAAGACATCAGGCTGTAATTCTGCTCTCATGTGACAGATACCTTGGGCTAGGAGAGGATCAGGAAGCCAGGTCCTCTCGCCTTCTCCCAAGTCCTAGAAATATCGGTGTTACTACAGGAGTAGTCCTAAAGAGCCAGAATTGTTAGCTGTGCTTCAAGTCATCCACAGCTGGCATAGATCCCAGATGGCACTGTATGGTTTTGAGAGGGCCATGTGATGACATCAGGTGCTACATATGTCACTCTAGCACATGCACTTGCAGCAGATCCATTTGGCCAAGAGGAAAGATGCTTCAGCCTACATTGCCTTCTGGCCATTAGGCTACAACACTGTAGAGTGTCCTGTTTTCACTCCTGTATTCTATCTTGCTTCTTCACAAGGTCCTTGTATACTGTACCCATTGTCTTATGGTCATAGAGGTTGTCATTGTCTTATGGTCATAGAGGCTGTGTTTAGTCTTCCTGAGTTCTCTCCCTTCTGTGACGTGCCTGATGCCTCCTTCTGGTTGCAAAGTTGCTCACTCCACATTGCAAGAAAGCCAGACATCTGTCATCTTACCATCTCGGGAGGGAGGAGGGTAGCTGCTATTCAGATATGGTCTTGAGCAACCAAGTGAATTATTGTGTTAATTAGACTGGGAAAAAATGGAGAAAGAGTACATTTTAAGGATAAATAGTGGGACACAGGGGAAATTAAAAAATCCAGGCTGTCTTTGAGATCCTTATTGGACAGCCAGATGCAGAAACAGAGTAAGCAGTTTGATGTGGGAGTCAGGGAGAAACCCACATGGGGAAATGGAACTTGGAAAATCATCAGGACATCTATGTGTCTAAAGCTCTGGACAAGATGACATCACTAAGGAGTATAAGAAGAAAAGACCAAAGGCCAGAGGGCTGAGATCTGGGGCAGAGCAATATCTACAGGCAGGGAAGATGGCAGGGAAACAGGATTAAGAAGTGAACTGGATGGGGTGGGGACAGGGTGAGGGTAGGATGGAGAGTGTGGTGGGGGCAGGGTAGGGGCAGGATTGGAAGAATAGGAGGCCAGGAAATAGAAGAGTTTTAGGAGTCAGGTAAGAAAAATGTTAACAACATAGAGACCCTCGTCAAATGCTGCAGGTCTTGGTCAACAGACTGAGCTGCACAGACGTCCTTAGTGGCTTTGCTAAGACCAATTATGGTAAATTCCAGAAAAAACAGAGGGTGAAAAACAGAGAACAGGGTGTTGTGGATAGCCCTGGGGCTAATTGTATATGATGTTAATTCTGTTCTTCTGTAAGGGGCTCTGAACAAGGAATGGGCCAGAACTTAGGTGATTTCCTGTAAACCTTCTTTCCACCTTAATTTATAAATAAAGGCTAGAGCTGGTGATTGGATGGAAAAAGAGGGGAAGGTGGAGCTGAAAGTTTTGGGAGAGAAAGGATGACAAAGGAGGAGGTGGGAGGAAAGTGGAGCAGAAGCACGTGGCCTGGAGAAACCGCAAGTTCTAAGGGGTCTTATAGATGTGGAAGATGGTAGTGTAGTGGTAGATCTGCCCAGTCTTGGCGCACAGCATGTATTCTTATTAATTGAGTTGTGTTTTCATTGCCTGGGCTTATTTGGGTTGGAGATTTACCGCAATAGCATTGAACTTAGATAAATAGTTTTAGGAGTTCGATTAGAAACGCAGAGAGAACATGGCGGATTCATGGTCTTAGCAGGAGATTCCAATAGCATGTTTGCTGTGGCTGTCGCTGACCCTCACAACTTTGCAATCTCCTGGTAGGGTTACATAGCCAGTCCTGTATTCAATGATGTTCCCATCTGTGCTATAGTGAACATCTGTACCGTTTCAGGTGCACCCAAGAAGCCCCACTTGAAAAGTAACTATTCATGTTTGTCCTAGTAAGTGAAGATTGATCAAGGGTGTTAAGATTCAGACCTCTTTTTTCCATGGTGGCCAGGGACCTGTGACGGGTAAGAGGATCCAAGATAAACCATAGGGTTGAAAATTTGTACAAAGGTGAGTGTAGATGGAATTGATTTGGGAGTGAACTTCAAAGGTAGACTCAACAGAATGCTATGATATTCATACCCACCAATCATGCTTCGCCTTTCTACTCATTTCTTAGGCCACATGCAAGTAAAATCATTGGATCAGGTAATATGAACACCCTAAAGGCTCTTGACATGCTGAGGACAACTCTTTATTTCCACCTGCTGAATATGGGATATCATCCATGAATTCTAAGTGATTACTTCTAGAAAACATTTTTAGTGTTTGCAAAGTTTGTGACTTTAACTTTGCTTTGAAAGTTATCAGAGAGTTTGAATCTAAGCAAAAATGAGCACCAACCCACGCGTGCTTCAAAAGTCCATTTACTGGGGCTCAGGCTTAATGAGGTGGAGCTAGGGCTCTGCCCCCTCGGGGAGCCAGAGGGCAGCAGCCTCAGGGGCACTGCCCTTTTTTAGAGCTTGAGAGATCAGGAAAAGAGATTCAGCAAGAAGGAGAAGCCAGGGGCTTTCTTGGGAGTCTGTCCTCCCGTTCCAGTCTCAGTGTGGGATTTCTTGAGTCCTCCATTCCCTTCAGTGACTTTGTAATGAGAGGAGAGTGTACAGGTCTGGAGCCGGAGAGGAGGAAACATGGGCCTTCCTCTTCTCCTCCCTCTAAGCTGTTGCTCAGATGTCATTATGATCCATGGCTCTACTTCCCCATGCAGGCACCTCCAGCTCCAGCCCCTTGATGCTTAAAGCACACCCGCTGTTTTCAGGGGAAGATTGAATTCCTCAGGAGTGAAAAATGCACCTTTGTTTCCAAGGTGGGAAAGGAGGAGGGAAGGCAAAATTTCACTTTAAAAGTTTCCAAGTCTCAGGTCTGAATTATGTAGCAGTACTCCGTTGCTCTTCCCCCAGAATCAGGCTGAGGGCCTGCCTTTGTTATGATGCCATGATTCTGATGCCTTAATTGTATTTGGGAATGCCATGTGATCTTCCTGTTTGCCAGCTTGTGAAATAATGACACTAGTGAGCGACACACTCTTTTGGGTAAACTTAATGTCCAAAGAATGGATTTATATAATGTTTTCTTTTAACAGGAACATATCTTTGGAAATCCAAGATGTACTGCATGGCGTTCTTTGTGTTTTAGTTTTCTAGTGGGTTAAAAAGTAAAGTGTAGGGACTGGGGAGATAGCTCAGTGGCTAGGAGTGCTTGCTGACAAGCAAGAGGACCTGAGGTCAAGTCCCTAGAACCCACATCAAAAGCTGGACAAAGCTGCTTATACTTGAAATCCAACTCCAGGTGGCAGAGACAGACAGCTCTGTGGGAGCTCCTTGGCCAGTCAGTTTTCTCTGCACAACAAGCCTCCGGTTTAGTGAGAGACCCTGTCTTAAAAGGGTAGAGCAGAGAGTGATATAGGGAGACAGTGAGCAACCTCCTCCTGTTCACTTGTGCCAGCACACCCACGTGCATGAGTAACACACACGCACCCTACTCCTCCCCACTTCACAACACCACAAACACACATGCACACACACACACACACATACACACATAGGCACTTCACAGCACCCCAAATACACACACATACAGACACACATGGACACACATACATGCATGTATACACTTCACATACATACACATACATTCGTGAACGCGCGCGCGCGCGCACACACACACACACACACACACACACTTCACACCACCATACACATACACACACACACACACACACAAGCACACACACACTTCACACCACCATACACACACACACACACACACACTTCACACCACCATACACATACACACACACACACACACACACACACACAAGCACACACATGTACATACATACACAGATACACATGGACACATATATGTATGCACACATATACTTTACACCACCACAAATATATGCACACATGCACACACAGACATACATACAAACCACACCATCACAAACATACACATGTATACACACATGCACAGATATATGCATACACACACACACATACACACGTAAAGGGTTTTGTAAAAATTTAGAAAGAACATATCTCCCTTCACTATTTCCCAGATCTGGAGTGAAGCAAACTTGAGTTCATGTGCTAGGTATCTCAAGGCATCTGCACACAGACAAATTCACTAACCTTTTGTAATTTCAGTTTCCTCTTCAATAAAATGGAGATATGCATGGTATCTGCCTCATGAAGTTGTTAACTGTTACACATATAAAATGCTAGGCACGTGATTACTGCTTGCTGTAGGCTGACTTGTTAAATGACAACTGTCATTCGTTAGATGTGGTTTCAGTTTCAAGTCTCTGGCTCACTCATCCTCCCTGTGCCTTCTTCCATGGGGATAACCTAACAGCACAGCAGTACCATATGGTTAAATGATACAAGCTAAGGGTGGTGATTGGCTCGGAGGGCAGAAACACTTAGTTACGCATTGGCTCTTCACGTAGATCAACCTTAGGGCAAATGATGAAGCTGGAGAACATCCCTCCCTGCTGGTGGTGACACTGGACGTCCTAACAGGAGCTGCCCATCTCTGTGACCCTTTCCTCCCCAGACTTCATCCATATCATGTTACTCTCTTGCCTAGAACACAACTCAGATGGACACTGGGAATGATTTTTAGCCCCTGTGGTAACTCTCCTCAAGGACATTTGATATTTAAAATGATTGTAAACAGTACAGTAAGTCATTGTAGGGACGATCCCAGGAATTTTACTCATCAACCCGGTAAAGGTGTTTCTCAAACAGCTGGCTCTTTTCTGTGCTCTTGATACCACAGCACTTACGTGGTTGCTCTTGAGGAGGCCAGAGCTGACCAGAATCATAACTCACAATCAGGCATTTAAGATAACGCTTCACTTAATATGCTAGTAGTGGGGACCTAACTCTGATCTAGGAGGGCTTTGTTTGCTCAGGTAACAGAAGCCTATAAGAGCTCAGAGCTTGGTGTGGGCGGCAAAGGCCTACAATCCTGACACCAGGGAGATGGAGGCAGGAAGATCTCAAGTTTAAGGTCATCCTCAACTACACAGAAAGTTCAAGGACAGCCTAGGCTATGAGATACCTTGTCTCAAAACAAGAACAAAAACTAAGTAGCTGGGAAGGTATGGATGGTATCTACCACAGCACTGGGGACTCCGCCATTGTTTGGGAAGGTATGGATGGTATCTACCACAGCACTGGGGACTCCGCCATTGTTTGTTTGTTTGTTTGTTTTTCTGAGACAGGGTTTCTCTGTGTAGCCCTGGCTGTCCTGGAACTCACTCTGTAGACCAGGCTGGCCTCGAACTCAGAAATCCACCTACCTCTGCCTCCCAAGGGCTGGGATTAAAGGCATGCGCCATTGTTAGTACGTAGTTTGATTCTCAGTGAAGTTCCACTGGTTGAATCTGGCTCCTGGGACCTAGTATTACACTCTCCTTCTGGAAAGAGAAAAAAAAAATCAAGAATTCACCTTTTTTTTTTTTTTTTATGAAGTTCTGCTTAAAACCACCCAAAGATTTTTTTTACTTATATCTCTCTAGAAGCAAAAGAGGCTTCCCAGAATAAACCAGAGTTCTGATATTGATTTTTTTTTAAAAAAGAAGAAACAATAAAACTTTTCATACTAGTCATGTTTTCTTCCTCATATCTCTTGTCTCTGTTTCTGTCTCTCTCTCCTCCCCACACCCCCACCCCAGGACTGAATTCAAGGCCTCAGGCATGCCAGGCAAGTGCTGTACCACTAAACCACAACCCCAGCCCACAGATGTTATTTCTTTTAAGCCAGTTACGCTGTTTGTTTATTCAGGGATAAGTAGGTAGCTGTATCCCATGTCACTTGGCAGCTGGTTGTCACCAAAATTAAATGCTGTCCCCAGCCGATTAGGCTTCTTTTTATCTTCAGGATCGAAGGTCTGCATCANTGTTCATTTCTTCTTTTCCTTCCTCCTCCTCTTCTTTCCCTTTAAAAACTCCATTTGCTTCCTTAAGGTGTTGTCTCCCATAGCACTGTCTTGCCTCCAACTCACTGTGTAACAGAGAATGACCTTGAGCTCCCGATCCTCTTGCCTTTACCATGGAAGGGCTGGGGGTGGCAGGCATGTATCCTCATAGAAGAGATGTCAGTCACTTCAATGACTGTGTCTGTATTTTTATCCAAGACTTGAGTCCCTGCATTATATATCGGGGTGCCAGAAGGCACTTCTCTGAAGATCCGAGGATTGCTAAAATAAGTTCAAAACCAACCTTGTCATCGTTCCCCTCAAAACCACCCCCATCCTCCTTTTATGTTGAGGGACTCTTTCTGCCTCAGATATACAACCAGAGAGGGAAAATCATACCCTTTCTTGTCCTTATTCCCCACAACCAATGCATCCTAAAAACTTGTTGGTCTCGGTTTCCTTCCTGGGTTTTGAGTCTGTCTCCATTCTAGTTTCTCTTCCATTTTGCAGCTTCTGCCTGGTTTTGGATCCTCATGAACCTTTTTTAAAAAGTTGTGATAAAATATGCACAACATAAAAGCATGTTGCACTTAGCATGTGTCTTAGTCAGGGTTTCTATTCCTGCACAAACATCATGATCAACAAGCAAGTTGGGGAGGAAAGAGTTTATTCGGCTTACACTTCCATACTGCTGCTGTTCGTCACCAAGGAAGTCAGGACTGGAACTCAAGCAGGTCAGGAAGCAGGAGCTGATGCAGAGACCATGGAGGGATGTTCTTTACTGGCTTGCTTCCCCTGGCTTGCTCAGCCTGCTCTTTTATAGAACCAAGACTACCAGCCCAGAGATGGCACCACCCACAAGGGAACCTCCCCCCTTGATCACTAATTGAGAAAATGCCTTACAGCTGGATCTCACGGAGGCATTTCCCCAACTGAAGCTCCTTTATTTATGATAATTCCAGCCTGTGTCAAGTTGACACACAAAACCAGCCAATACAGCATGGTATACATGTTAAATACTGAATGCTATATAATCAGTGTTGTGTAATCCTTACCAGCCAGCACCCAGGCTCAGAACTGATAGGCATGTTGCAAAGTCCCAACTAACTAACCATTAAACAACGGCCCTCCCCTCCCCACTTCCAGCCTCTGCTTACTTACTGTCTCTCTGGACTTGACCTTTCTAGGTATCTTATACATGTGACAGTGACATCACAGAAGATGTGCGATTTCCTAGTTTCATTTCACAGAGAGTGGGATCCTCGAGGCTCTTTTGTGTTGTAGCACTTGTCAGCCTTCCTTTCTTTTTAAGGTTGGATAACATCCCACTTTATGTCCATATGTGCCACCTTTGGTTTAGACACTGACCCACCTGATGGACACATGGGTCGTTTCTACCTTTTTGGAATTGCAGAGAGTGCTGCTATGAATATGGGTATGCAAATATCTCCTCATGTCCTTACTCATGATTATTTTTGTTTTAAAATTTTCATACAGAAGCTCCACCCAGCACCTGTCTCAGACAGATAGAGACATCCATAGCCAAACAGTGGATGGAGCTTGGGGACTCTTATGGAAGGATGGGGGAAGGATTACAGCCCCCAAAGGGATAGGGACTCCACAGGAAGACCAACAGAGTCAACTAACCTGGACCCCTGGGACTCTCAGAGTCTGAACCACCAACCAAAGAGCATACACGAGCTGGACCAAGGTCTCCACCCACACATTTAGCAGAGGTGCAACTTGACCTTTATGTGGGTCTTAAACAACTGGAACAGGGGCTATCCCAAAAGCTGTCACCTGCATGTGGGATATGTTCTTCTAACTGGGCTGCCTTGTCTGGCCTCAGTTGGAGAAGAAGCACCTAGCCTCGCAGAGACTTGAAGTATCGGGGGGGGGGGGCAGGGGGGGTGCCCAGGAAGGACCAAATGGTGCTAAGAAGGGGAGGGGGAAGGGTTGTGGGAGGGGGTGACCAGAAGGGGGTCAGTGAGCAGAATGTAAAGTGAATAAATAAAAAAAATATATTTTTCATACATGTAAGCAATGTGTTTATGATGTTCTCAGGCCCCATCCCCCATGTCCTTTTGTCTTCCCCTCCCCCCAGTCCCTTCCTACATTCAAGGCTACGTTTTTTTTGTTGTTGTTGTTTTTTTGTTTTTTTTGTCATTTGTCTGTTGTTATTTGGGCCCAATGCATTTCATTACAGTTGTGTATAGGAGTGTGGGTGAGTGGTAATTTACAGGAGCATGGGTACCTTACCAGGGGTACATCACTGAAGCATTTGTCTCTCCCTCCTCATCCATCATTATCTGTATAAACATTACCAGGGACGGGCAGGGACCAATGAGCCCCCTCTTCTCCCATGAAAGAGTGCAAACAGGCTCAGCCTTGTGCAGACTTCCCATAGGCGATCACAGCTTCTGTGAGTTCAAGAATGTATCAGCCCCACCAAGCCAGGAAGTCAGTGTTCCATCCACACTGATATCACACTTCCTCTGAATCTTAATTCTTTCTGACCCCATTTCCACCATGTTTCTGGAGAGATGGAGAAGATGTAACTATCCCATTTATGGCTAAGAATTCATTGATCATTTATTCTCTATTCTTTGAGTCTCTGTGGTCACTACTCAGCACTATTCTGTGGATATAAACACAGTTATCCAGAGGGCAATTTGACAGTAATGTGTTAAATGTGTTAAATGGGCCATTTAGCAAAACAACAGCAATAGCTTTCTCATTAGCTTGGCTTGGTAACCTAAGCTTGTAGCCTAGGCGTGTGCCTAGGCTTGTAACCAGGTTTCCAATGTTAATGTGAAATTCCTCCTACAGGGTGACACCCACATGTTTATGATTCTTTTGGTTATATACTTAGAAGAAGAATATCTAGATCACATAGTAATTCAATATGCACCATGTGCAAGCATGTGTGTGTGTGTGTGCATGTGCATGCATGTGTGTATGCTGAGAACTGAACTCTAGGCTTCATAAATGTTCAGCATGTACTCTACCAGTAAGCTCTACTCCTGAGCTAGGTAATTCTATTAAAATGTTGTCTCGTGTGGATGTATATAACAGCCTTCCCACTGCCTTCTAGCATGCTTATATCAAAAGAGTTTTTTTTTCCATTGTCAGCAGGGTTTACTTTTTTAAATGCAAATATAATTTGTCATTTCCTTGATTAAAGCCTCTCTTTGGCTCCCATAAGGTGGCGATGAATTCAAAGCTTTAACCCAGCACACAGGGGTCCTGATGACAGAATCCTTTCCCTTCCCTTGCTTCATATCCAAACATTCTTTCCTAAGTGGTTCTGCCATAAACCCTGACATCCTGCATTCATCAAATGGTTTAATTAACAGTAAAGTAGTGTTCACCAAGTCTTTCTGGTCATGGGTTCTATAGCAATGAGCAAAGTGCCCATCTCTATGGATTTTTCGTGTTGATGGTTAATAGTGGCAAAACAATACTTCAAGTAATGAGAAGCAGACACCAGGAGGCCTATAGAATGCTAGGAGAGTTGCTGTCTTAGGTAGGGTGGTCAGAGAAGAATTCTTTGAGGAGCTGGCATTTGACCAAAGATCTAAAAAGCAAGGATAGTAAGCCCAAGTAGAGCTGTGGGAGAGGACTGGAGTGGCGAGCAGCTACAAAGATTATAGCAGGAGTGGTTACAATGTAGCACTGCAGCAAGAACAGCAGGGGGAGGGACACACACACACACACACACACACCAGCACAGCTGGTGTAAAGTGGATAAACAGAGAAGAAAGGAGCCCGGACTCTGTAGATTGTTAGGTCATAGGAAAGATAGCGACTTCTCTTTTCTGGAACATTGTTGGGAGAGTTTGAGAAGAGGAGGAACAAACTCTTTGGGAAGGACCACATTCAATACACAATTACATCTACACCATTGGCTAAGAAGTAGAAAGAGCAGGAACAGAATTCCGGCAACAGATCACAGTAGGTTGGGCAAGGATGGCTCTGATGGAAGCTGTGGTGGCTAATATTGACTGCCAACTTCACAGGATCTACCTAAGAGACACACCTTTGGGTGCAACTGTGAGGAAGTTAACTGAGGAGGAAAGACTGATCCTAAGTATGGAGGGGGCTTGGGTTGTAGAAAAAGGAAAAAGAGAGCTGAGCACGAGCTTCCATCCATCTTGGCTTCCTGAAGGCAGATGCAGCATGTCCAGCTGCCTGGATCTCTTGTTGCTATGATTTCCCTGCTATGACAGTCCTTACCTTTGAGCTGTGAGTCTCGGCAAACCCTACCATCCTGAAGTTGCTGTTGCCCAATTTGGTCCTAGCAATGTGAATGGTAACTAGGAGTAGGTGGTGAGATGTTAGGCTCTGGACAGAATCTGAAGAGTCACAAGAGGTGTTGAAGATCTGGAGGTCAAGAGTGAGAAGCAGAGAAGCATTATCACCTAATGCGATGGAGAACCTGGCACCATCAGAATCTCTTGGAAATGTGGACCACTACTTATGAAAACCATTTAGTTTAAAAAAAAAAAGAAAAAAAGAATTCAAGCCAGACATGGTGGAGCATACCTATAATTCTAGCCCTGAGTAATGAGGCAGGAAAAATTCAGTGAGTTTGAGGCCAACTATGTAGTAAGACCACGTTTCAAAGCACAGAGCTCAGCTAAAAAGCTAGAATTCAAATTAATCTATCCCCAGTGGTCACAAGTCTGTAAATTCCAAAAGAAACCCCAACAAGGTGCCTAGATGATAATAATTCTATGTCAATTAAAATTCAGCTTTTAGCTTTAAACACTGACAAAACATTACCAGGCTCTTTGGAATTTGACCGTCGTGACCCCACAGATCAGCATCCTGGGTAGCTGCAGAGGACAGACACACAGAATCCAGACAAGGATGGACGAGCGAGGAAGGAGTTGAGATCTCATTGGATGCCACTATTTTCTTGCAGGTGATGAGACTGAAGCCCCCATGGATTCAAGGGGTTCACAAACTCATACTGCTAGTTGCAATGGTAGATGAACCTGGTATGCAGCCCGCTGGCTTTTCATCCCTGAGTACAGATGAATCCTTAAACACCTTATTTATTTATTTATTTATTTATTTATTTATTTATTTATTTATTGTCCTTGCATCTGAAATTACTCTGGAAATGTGTTTCTTATTGCTCATTGAAGCCCTGTTTCTGGGTGATTTACTTAAAATCACGATACACACATCGACTCGTTTGCATGCAAAGCACACCCTATTTCCAAAGCCGAGAAGAGGGGGAACGCTTTTCCCTCCTGCAGATCCAGGCACAACGTGTGAATCCTAATATTAGACCTTCAGATGCCGGAACTGGGCAAATCCCACATGTGCATGACAAACGCTTACTCTGCACTTTTTCAGGGTCTCTGATTTATTCAGCAGGGCGAGTTATTAATAACTCTGTAGTGTTGGGTGAGATACAGCTACCTGCCACGAGAAATTTAAGTCCAGACGTGAGGGAAGAAGAAGAAGAAGAAGAAGAAGAAGAAGAAGAAGAAGAAGAAGAAGAAGAAGAAGAAGAAGAAGAAGAAGAAGAAGAAGAAGAAGAAGAAGAGGAAGAAGACCACCCTGGGAAATCCCTGAAACTTGCCAAGATTTATATTTATTAGATTCCTATCGATGTCATCTTCCTGTTATAAAGGTATTTGGGTAAATACTGTAAAGGAATCAGAGAGAAAATCCCCAGCAGGATTGGTATATATCTTTGAGGGAAATTCATATACTCCAGAGAGACAATGGAGACTCGGGGTAAAATGCAGTCAGATGCTCACGCCACTGGGTGCTTGGCACTGAGGTACAGGTAGGGCAGAGAATGAGGTGCTGGCTGGAATTATGCATGCCCAGACTCAAGTCCTTGCCCTACAACCCTGAGAATCTTGGTTTTCCAGTCTACAAATAGTTTCACGATGTCCCAAGCTGCGACAGGCACCAGATAGCCACACACCCGCCGCCCATCCCCCTTCTTGTAGGGTCCTGATTTTGTTTTCAAAGGTGATGTGCTCAGCTGAGTACTGTTGGCTTCCTGTGCTCATGGCTCCCATACCAGTGGATTTGATCAGGTGCAGCTAAAAAGACTAGAAAGAGAATTCTAGAAGGTTCCAGAGCTCAAGATTCAGGTTTGTTATGCATCGAACTCTGTTCTGAATCCACATACTTGAAAGGATGTGTCACAGCCTCCCCATCATACAGTTCTTCAGTCTCTTCCATTGCCTGTGTGGACAGTCGCCTCACACCCTGTTCTCTAAAGCATCACCAAGTAACACTATTTACATAGCATTGGCCTTGTATTAGGATTTAAAAGTAGCCCAGCGATAATGTAAAATATACGTGGGCACATTCGCAGAATCCACGCAACTGCTGTGCATGGATTGTAGGATGGTCTTAAGCAGCTGTAGATTTTATTCTCTGAAGGGGACCTTTGAACCCATCCCCCACAGTACCAAGGAACAACTGTAGTGTCTTCCTCAGTCTCCCTTGAAGATGGCGGTCATCATGTGATGTAGTTTTGGCCAAGAATGTGGAAGCAGAAGGTTCTGGGGATGTACTTGTTGGTTAGAGGGCCCTGGGAGGGAGAGAGGGCTGGCTTCCTTCCCATATGTAGTTCAGAATTTGGTTCTGTCACCAAGTCCTGTACTAGAGGAAGGGCATCTCTTTAGCCCACAAGGAGAGAAAACTTGAGAAGCCCGCCAGGGAAGCCAATTCTTAAACTGGGTCATGGAATATCTCCGGGCTCGAGTTTTCTCATTTATGAAGCAAGAGGATTGAACCAGATCTTCCGTTTATATCTTGAATGTAAAAAAATAGTAATTAAGAACCTTACTGATAAATACTTAAAATGGCACAAGCCACATCTTATCTGGAATTAAAAAAAAAAAAACAACTCAGAGCGCTTGGATACAGGGCTTTCCTTGTGTATCAGAGTATAATAAATTCACCAGCTTCAGTGTGAACCCACAGTCCAGAGCCCAGAACCAAGAGCGAGCTTCACTGTCAAACATGGCCCTAAATGTATAGATTTTTAATTTATTAACTTGTTTTTGGAACCTAGCTTTCGGAAAGTTATTTGTTCTGGTGCAAAACTTAAAATGCAAAAAAAAAAAAAAAAAAAAAATCCAGACAATAAAGAGAAGTCCTTTGCTGTTAATAGAGGTGAAAGCAGAAAGAAATGAAGTTAATCATGAGAGAAAAGGAGGGGTTGGGAGTAACTTGACAACACCCTGACCCAGGAGCCTCTCACAAGGCACGTGTACCCTGATTTCCTTTGAACGGAGATGAGAACTAATTTTATCCAAAGCTTTCTGGTGAACAAAATGTTTTCATGTCCTTTATCTTATTTGATCCTTACAACAATCTGACAGGGAAGCATTATTAATAATCCGTGTTTGACAGAGAGGATAGGATCTGCTCAAGGTCAGACAGCGTTAAGTCTGTGGGTAAAACTGGGCTGAAATTCCCCACCTATGGTGTGTCTTCTCCTGTTCTGGAATTGCCCCAAGCTGCAGCTAACCTGAGGAAAATAGTGGATGCCCTTAAACGA
The DNA here is from genome assembly GCA_902729485.2 of Mus minutoides. Classification (NCBI taxonomy): domain Eukaryota; kingdom Metazoa; phylum Chordata; class Mammalia; order Rodentia; family Muridae; genus Mus; species Mus minutoides. The sequence goes on along the minus strand of LR751205.1, from coordinate 27,730 downwards.
CAGAACATCAGTGCAGGTACCTCACATACAGGATGGTGGAGCAGCCACTAGTCTTTCATTCCAGTTACAGTAAGTGGGAGACAAGGAGGATTACAGGAGGTAACCGCAGAGCAGGGGTCTTACTTGGTTGCTAGGCTAACTGCTATAGTAACGAGTTAGCCACTCTTCACCTAGTAATCATTGATTTATCACTTACGATGTGTATGTATTCCTGGCACAATGACTCTTTTGAGTGGCTTTTGTCTAAGTGGTTACTAACCGACTTGGGCCTTTTATTGATAACAACACCATTTTTATAGACAACTTACATAGTTCATAGTTATGGGAGGGATGGTAGGCATGAGATCACATGACATAAGGTCCTCGATTTGTGGAGTCCCACATTACTTATTTTTTTTCCTCATCCCTTTGAATAGGACTAGTGACCTGACTCTGATGTAGAAGGAACCAAGGCTGGAACTCCTTGAGGAGCTGCTTCCTAGAATTAAGTAGAACCAAGCAGCAGCCAAGCATGAATGTCTGATATCAGCTGCCTCTATTGAAGGCATGCATCAGCGTAACTGGAAATATGCTGTTTCTTGTTCCATAAAACCAAGAACATCTCACCAAGCTGGTTCTACTGCAGCAATCCAGAAGAAGTCTTTTTGTACCACAAACATTTTCAGTATTGGTTAAGAGTTGAACCACCAGCTGGCAGTGGTGGCGCATGCCTTTAATCCTAGCACTTAGGACGCAGAGGCAGGCGGACTTCTGAGTTTGAGGCCAGCCTGGTCTACAGAGTGAGTTCCAGGACAGCCAGGGCTACACAGAGAAATCCTGTCTCAAAACAAACAAACAAACAAACAAACAAACAAACAAACAGAGTTGGGCCACTAACATAGGCTTAGACAGAAGACTTTTTTTTTTTCAAAAGGAAACAGGTGTTTAAGGGTCATGAAATACTTCAGGAACATCTGTATTTTAAAGGTGTGAATCCGCGGGATATGATCATTTTAGAAACATATAATAGTTGAGCAGTTGCCAGCTGTTTCCTGGAGATCCCCAATATCCATGCTTACCATGCTGCTCTCTGTCTGAGGAAGCTTCCTTGTCTAGTCTACACGATCCTTGCTAACCCCAAGGATCCCAGCCAGAGTCAGTCAGAGGAGAATTTGGCTAGGGAACCAAGGGGGCGGGGGGTCAGACACTTGTGTGATGGCCTCCATTCTTGCAAGGTAACCTTACATTTACTGCAGAAGAGGACTGATGTCCCCAAGCATTCATGCTTGGCTCTTCCCTCTTCTGGGTTTTGACAAGTTGTTTCTTCCTCGATCCCTTCATGTGTGTGGTGTTATAGAACTCTGTTCTCTATGGATAATATGACCATTATAACCTTGTGTGCACCCCGTGCATATGTCTGGTGCCTGTAACAGAGGAGGACATCAGATCCCCTGGAACTGGAATGACAGGCAGTTGTGATCTACTTCCATGTGGATGTTGAAGACAGAATCCAGGTCCTAAGTGCTCTGAACCACTGAGCTATTTCCAAGACTCCACCTTTACCGCGTCAGTCAGAGCATTCTGATGGTTACCAATTGGATCTGTTAATGGTGCCTCATGGACAGAAGACATGGGAAGTGTCATCTGAGATTCCAGCCTCACAGCTTTTCTATGTCCCCACGTCCAGATGTAGGGCATGCTACCCTAGCTGTACATGGCCTTGGGAGGTTCTAGAGCAGTGGCTTTCACTCTTCCTAATGCTGTGCCCCTTTTAATACAGTTCTTCATGACCCCCAAGCACAAAAGCACTTTGTTGCTACTTCATAACTATAATTTTGCTACTTCTGTGAATTGTAATGTAAATATCTGATAAGCAGTATATCTGATATGTGAACCCCAAGGGGTTGTGACCTGCAGGTTGAAAACTGCCGTCCTAGCGTCTAAAGGAGGTAGAAAGCTGACTGGAAGTGGGAGGGGGCTTCTATCTCTGCCTCTCTGAAAGGCCTCACCTATGTGGGGTGGGGATGTTCTTCAATGCAGCCGCTTTGGAGTTGCCCGCACTCCTGTATATAATTCCTCAGCTCTGCTGGAAGTAAGCCTGATGAGCCCATTGGCTCAACCAAGCTGGGTGTGGGTGGAGTCATTCTTTGGTGCTTTATCTAGGATGAATAGATGTTCGTATATTTCTACCCAGGAGAAGTTCATGCAGCTCCAAGCTTCATACATCTTCCCCTGTGGCCCCTCTGGATATCATTCATACCATTGGCCTTAGTTTCTTAGTTTCTTAGAAAGAGAGAGAGAGAGAGAGAGAGAGAGAGAGAGAGAGAGAGAGAGAGAGGAAGAAAGGATGAAAGAAAGAAAGAAAGAGAATCCCCATTCATTCAAATTTACCATTTATTTCCATTTATTGATTTTTCTTTTATTAATTTATTAGCATTATGTTTTCAACTCCAAGCAGGTGGTTCTTGTTTGTTTGAGACATCCTCCTGCCTCTGGAGTGCTAGGATTTCAGGCATGTACTGCTATCTCAGCCAGAATCCTTCTTTATTGTTCTCAGTAATATATATATATATATATATATATATATATATATATATATATATATATATATATATATATATATATATATATATATATATTTAATCAGCTCCAGGATTTGGGGCTTTAGCCTCTCAGGAATTATGGCTATAGGAATTTTTGTTCAAGTCTCTGTTATGTGTCCCTCATTTTTTCTTCTTGTACAGACCCTTCGAAAATCTGATTTTACCAGCACCATCCCCCAGTCACATGGCCTCTCTACTGCTCCCGGAATCTTCTAAAAGAAGAAATTGCTAACAAGGCAAGTGGAGGATTCATCAAATGTTTTGCTTTTCCCAGAATGAGAGTTCCATCAGTTGGGGGGCAGGAAGCTGAGCTATGAGGAAGCCTGCATAGGAAGTAAAACTTGCTTTGAGATTTTCTGTGTGGCCAGAAGGATTCAGGTGTGCTTGTTTCTGTTTGTTCTTTGCCCTGCTTCTCCCCCATCTCAATTTTACTAGAAGTCTATATACCAGTTTCACCCATTTCTATTTGAGCTTTGGGATAAGCCCTTTCCCTTCCCAAATTGTCTCCATTCTCCAAGGAAGACTGTGTTCCTCCTCTGATCCCCTCTGCTAGCTGTATTTCTTTGATCCTGTCTCTCTGAGAGGCAACTTTCTCCTTATATCCACTTTTGCTGAACCCATTCATCCTTTTCACCCTCCTCTTCTCCCCATTTCCCCAAGAGGCAGCAGAGTACAGTGGTAAATAATGGATTTTTAAAAATATATATAACTCGGACAGAGCAAGGCATGAAAGCCCTGCTGCTCTCTAGACTGAATGACTTTGGTGAGAGGACTGAACCTAATCTTTTGCTTCTTTTACTTGTAAATTGGGCAAAATGAAGACTCTCAGCCTAGAGGACTGTTTTGAGAACCAAAACAGCCCGAGAATATACAATGTGTGGCTCATAATAAATATTTAATAAACATTGGTTATTTATTATAACCCTGTTATGTCACCCACATATGAGCTTTAAAGTGTTTTTTATTTGTTTGTTTGTTTGTTTGTTTTTTCTCCAGTGGGACTTGAAGTCTTTGAGTCCCTTCTCCAAGAGTCAAGCAAGAAGTGCTCTGACTTAGCCATTGCGCCCTTCTCCCTGTCATCGTTTCCCAGTTACTACTCCAAATGGATAAGAGTTTCTTAATATGTGGGTATATAAAGTCAGATTAAACCCAATATTCATGGAGTGCCTTATAAAGATACAGTGGCAGGCAATGCTCATACCTATTTTACAAAAGGAAATGTTAACGTCAGCTACAGAATCAGATACAAGCGGAGAATAACTTCATCTTTTTAAATTGGTATATATATATATTCACTGCAGATAGTATTGAGTTTAAGAAGGTCATTTCTATTATTTAAGATTTATTTTATTATCCTGAAATAAGAGCTCTCAGCTCCTGAGGGTAACCCACACCTTTAATCCCAGCACTAAGGCAGGTGGATCTCTGAGTTTGAGACCAACCTCATCTGTCCTATTCCAGGACAGCCAGGTCTACACAAAGAAATCCTGTCTTGAAAAGCCTAAAAAAATCATTTTATTTTATTTTTAATTGTGCATATACGTATGTGTCTATGTGTGGGTTATGTGATTGCAGTACCTTATGGAATCCAGAAGAAGGCATCAGGCGCCCTGGAGCTGGAGTTATAGACAGTTGTAAACCACCTGACATGGGAATCTAAACTCAGGTCTTCTGCAGGAACACACACTTTAAAAGCCTGAGCCATGTCTCCAGCCCTCACAAAGTCACTTTCATGCTCATATGTAATGTACTTTGAGCATATTCCACTTCCTATGCTTTGAATAAGAGTGGTCTCCTAGGCTCATCTATTTGCATAATTGGTTCTCAGTTGGTAGAACTGTTTGGAAAGGATCAGGAAGTGTGGCCTTGTTGCAGGAGCTGTGTTACTGGGTGTCTTAGTTAAGATTTCTTTCCATTGCTGTGAAGAGACCAAGGCAACTCTCATAAATGCAAACATTTAACTGGGGCTGGCTTACAGTTTCAGAGGTTCAGTCCATTATGGTAGTGGTGGGAAGCATGGCTGTCTACAGGCAGATGTGGTGCAGGAGGAGCCAAGAGTTCTTTCTCTTGATTTGAAGGCAACCAGGAGGAAACTGTCTTCTGCAGGCAGGCAGAAAGAGGTTCTGGATCACCCTGGCCACACTATGAGACCTCAAAGCTCTACCTCTTCAGTGACATACTTCAAACAAGGCCACACCTCCACTGATAGGGCCACACCTGCCAATAGCGCTATTTCCCATGGGCCAAGCATTTTCAAACCACCACACTGGAGTTAGACATTGAGGTTTCAGAAACCTGTATTATTCCTGGTTACCTCACTCTGCCTCCTACTTGTGCATCAGGATGTATGCTCTCAACTATTGCTCTAATTGCTTTGCTGTGCCTGCTTGCTGTCCTATTCCCTGACATGATGGTTATGAACTTACTCCCTATACTATGAGCTCCAGTTTTTAAAAATATCATCTATAAGTTGCCTTGGTCATGGCATCTTATCATAGCAATAAAGAAGTAGCTAAGATACTATCCCCATTAATGCCCTCCAATAACTTCATTTTGTATAGGAGCCAGAGACAATCTTCAATTCCTTTATATTTTCTATTCTTAACATTTAAATTTTAGACACTAAGGGATGACTTACAGTCCGGCTTTAGAATTCCTTTACTTATCAAGAACTAGCATTTACTTCAGATGAATTTAATTTCTAAAGACATTTTGTAATCACCTTTTTAATGGTGAAGTTACACATTTTTATCCAATTGTGTCCCTAAGCCTTGAACCACTAGCTGTCCTCCTTCTCCTTGGGGACCTGGCCCAATTTCCTGTTTCTGTGGACATCCCAATGTGCATTTAAGCTCTTTCTGAAATGCTTGTCACCTGGTTGATATATCTGGATTTAGCTACCTTCAATTGTTTCTTCCCATATTAAAATTTTTCCTGTCCTTTATATATTCAAGAAGTCTTGCTCCCTCCCCTGTTTTAAGTGGGTTTTTTTTAAAGACAGTTTTGGAGTGGAAAAAACCTTTGAAAGACATCTGCTTTGTTTCAGTTTGGAATATTCTTGGCTGCAAGTAACAGGTGCAAAGTCAAGTGTTTTAAACACAATACTGTACCGTTTCTTTTTTTTTTCATGCAGTGTTAAGAATGGAAATAGGTTGGCTTAGGGTTATTTCAAGGGCTCAGCAACATCAGGGAGGACCCTGGATCTTCCTCTCTGTCCAACTGCATCTTTGGTATGTTGGCACTATCTCCTGCCAAGGTCTAGCTTCAGGAGTTCTGAGCAGCATAGCTTAACACTTCATCATTTAATATAGAATGAAGTCAATGGAGTTGAAGGAACCCTGTTCTTTCAACAAAGAGGACCAACTTTCTGAAGACCTCCAGAAGACTTCTCCTTAAGCTCATTGAACCTTTGCCGGTTCACAAGCCTACCTTTAGCCTGGGTAGTTGACAGGACTGCCACCTTTGCCTTTAGCGATCACTGATTTTCCCCTGGAGGTGAACTCATCACTACCTACAAAAAGTTGGGGTTTTATTAGTCAGGAGGTGAAAAGACTGTCAGATTGGCCCCTGAGTAGTCTCTGTATGTGTATTCCCACAAACCCTTCTAGATGAAGAAGCTGGGGTCCATTAAGGTTAAGGGCCATATATCCAAACTCATTAAAGTTGAGACAAACTCGTTAGTCTTATGTTAGAAAGTATTCCATAATTCAGTGCCCTTCAGAGAAAGCTTTAGTCATAAAATATAGGTGGCCATATGGAAATCAATGGGGATCCAGAGCCAGGGAATTCCCCTCTTGTTCTCATGGCTCACACTCATCATAGCCAAACCTGCGAAGTTAGTTTATTCATTTATTCAAATAATTACTGCCTTCCCTGCACTATATTGAGGATAATGCTAGACACTGGGAACATAGTTTATTCATATAAATCTTTGACATAGTTGTCTGCTCAAATATTAAGTGGAAATATGGTGATAGAATTATAGAATTATGGCACATTTTTCAAGGCCTGCGATGCTTTTTCCTTTTTGGTCACAGCCTCCTTTGTAATTGTATCATACCATGTGACTGGCACCTGGCCAATCTGTGAGCAGGAGTAAATATGCCATTTCCAGGTCTGCATATAAAATCCTGTTCTCAACCTTCCTAATGCTGCAACCCTTTAATACAGTTCCTCATATTGGGTGGCTTCCAACCATAAAATTATCCTTGTTGCTACTTTATAACTGTAATTTTGCTACTGTTATGAATAGTAATTTGTAAATATTATTTAAAAATGATTGCCAAAGGGGTTGCCACCCACAGGTTGAGAACCACTGCTGTAAACTCTTTCAATGGAGCAGAGCCTTCCCCAATAGTCATTTTTCCTGCTGCATAGAACCTCACACATTCAGCCCTCTTCTCTTCCATCATTTATTAGCAAGTAAATATCTTTGGAAGAAGATTTAAATTCTCATAGTCTTTTAAAACTATCCCCCATGGATTTTTCCTAATAAATGACTTTATATGGTTTTACTTCAACTTTTTGAAAATGTGAAGAGGTTTTCCTTCTTAATACAGAGTTCAACTTTTCTACACAGAAAGAAGTAGATATATCTTTCATTATCCTGATGAAATTGTCATCTTATTACTACTAATAGACTAACTACTAAATAAGTTCACCCTTCTAGATCTTTCTGAACTCTGTTTGGCAGGTTCAACAAACTGTTCTGGCCCAAACTCCTCTCCAAGCCCACTGATTCAATCTGGCTTCTCTCAGCTTCTCACTGAATTGTTCTGCTTGGCCTCAAACTAAGTCTGGCAATTTGTTCTAATCTTCTGGCTCCTTCTTATTCTCTGGTTTCCATTGCCTCTGCTGACCTTGACTGAACTGCATGGACTCACAGAGGAACTCAGTCCACCACACTGTACTGACTGCACTGACTCCTAACTGACTGACTGTCTCTCTGCCTTCTCTTCTGTAGCTTCTCTTTCCTGTGTTGTACCCCTGAGAATTTGGTGTATCCAGTCTCTGACTCATTCTGCCAAATATTTCTCTGTCAAATCATTGTCTTTCCCTCTATTAGACATCATTGTCTGGGATTAAAGGTGTATCCAAAAGGCCTATCTGTACTAAGGATGCTCTCCCTTGCCAGAGCAGCCATGTTGTTGGATTAGAAGTCCTCTAGAGAAAAGAAGGGTGTAAAAAGAACCACCGGGTTGTTCAAGTCTAGTTAGTGAGAGCGAAGGCGGAGCCAAGCCATGCATCAAGGGTGGAGTTTAGCTTCTGGTTCCAAGATGCTGTGTTCTCAAGCATTCTGCTTCTTAAAACTAGTCACTTGAGGGGAAAAGGAAGGAGAAGTATGGAAGATAAGTTAAAACTGCTTAAACCTCTAAGCTTCTCACCTATGAAAGTGGGACACCAAACTTAACCAGGTTGGGATCTTGGAAAACAACATAAAGTTAAATAAAATAATAAGATGATTTAACCCCAAGGCTTAGCATATGCCACAAACTTAAAATAATGTTACTTCGTGGCTCTGTTGTAATACTTTAAAGCACCATAGCACAGTGGTCAAGCATCTGGATGTTTCTGAGATTCCACCTCACTCCAGTCAGAATGACTAAGATCAAAAATTCAGGTGACAGCAGATGCTGGTGAGGATGTGGAGAAAGAGGAACACTCCTCCATTGTTGGTGGGATTGCAAGCTTGTACAACCACTCTGGAAACCAGTCTGGCGGTTCCTCAGAAAATTGGACATAGTACTACGGGAGGATCCAGCAATACCTCTCCTGGGCATGTATCCAGAAGATGTTCCAACTGGTAATAAGGATACATGCTCCACTATGTTCATAGCAGCCTTATTTATAATAGCCAGAAGCTGGAAAGAACCCAGATGTCCCTCAACAGAGAAATGGATACCGAAAATGTGGTAATTTATACAATGGAGTACTACTCAGCTATTAAAAACAATGAATTTATGAAATTCCTAGGCAAATGGATGGATCTGGAGGATATCATCCTGAGTGAGGTAACCCAATCACAAAAGAACTCACATGATATGCACTCACTGATAAGTGGATATTAGCCCAGAGACTTAGAATACCCAAGTTACAATTTGCAAAACACATGAAACTTAAGAAGAAGGAAGACCAAAATGTGGATACTTCTTCTCTCCTTAGAATAGGGAACAAAATACCCATGGAAGGAGTTACAGAGACAAAGTTTGGAGCTGAGACGAAAGGATGGACCATCCAGAGACTGCCCACCTGGGGATCCATCCCATAATCATCCACCAAATGCAGACACTATTGCATACGCCAGCAAGATTTTGCTGAAAGAACCCTGATATAGCTGTCTCTTTTGAGGCTATACCAGTGCCTGTCAAACACAGAAGTGGATGCTCACAGTCATCTATAGGATGGAACACTGGCCCTCAATGGAGGAGCTAGAGAAAATACCCAAGGAGCTGAAGGGGTCTGCTACCCTATAGGTGGAACAACAATATGAACTAACTAGTACCCTCAGAGCTTGTGTCTCTAGCTGCATATGTAGCAAAAGATGACCTAGTTGGCCATCATTGGGAAGAGAGGCCCCTTAGTCTTGCAAACTTTATATGCCCCAGTACAGGGGAATGCCAGGGCCAAGAAGTGGGAGTGGGTAGGTAGGGGAGCAGGGTTGGGGGAGGGTATAGGGGACTTTCGGGATAGCATTTGAAATGTAAATGAAGAAAATACCTAATAAAAATTTGAGAAAAAAGAGAATCTGGATGTTGAAGCTAAGTTACCTTTATTTAAATCTCAGTTCATTCATTTTTTGTGGGTTGATTATGTGATTCAGTTTCATGTTCCACTTTGTCCCCACCTGCAAAATGAGAACAATTATGTTAACAGCTTCATTGTGTGGTTGTGAGCACTGAGTTGCTACCCTTAAAATGCTTAGAAAAGTACTCCACATAAACATTTCAAACAGTAAGTGTGGGTAGTTTTCCACTCTCCTGGCCTAGTGTGTCTCCTTAAATAGTGCACTAAGTAGTCACCGTGACTTATAAGCCAAGCGACGCCAAGCCTTTGGAGGTCTCCACGTTAGAAGATGGCTAGTTTTCTACATGTAAGTTATTCTTGGCAGACTCATTGCCTATTAGTCTAAACTGTAGGCCCTTAGTCAAACCAAACTGACAAAAATGAAAGTTAGTTAAACCTGTGGCCATTCTTTCTGACTTCACACACACACACACACACACACACACACACACACACACAATTTGATGTGAAATGTTTGGTTTTTTTTTTTCACTGTTTCACATGTTCTAGTATCCAAAAATATTGAATTATTTCTTAAGCCTCTAATGCTTTGAAGGTTAATTTCAATAAACACTACATTTCTGTAAAAATCAAGAGAAAAGAGAAACAACATCTAAGGGTGTGAAATGTTAATGCAGCAGAAGGTGCTCGGAGCTTTCTGCTTCTCTTGAGGCAATACTGTGCCTTTCTGCTTTGCTGTCTCAAGTGTTAGTTACTGGCTACCTAGAAAACATTTCATAAACAAACGGCAGAAATTGAATAACAGTCTTGATCAATATGTCATTAAAAAGCATGGGAATATTGAAAAGGTAATCAAAACAGCCAACGACCTATCTGCTTCTAGGCCATTCAGACCAATTTCAACATAAATGAAATATAACAGCTCTTGATTTTTTTTTTTGACCAGACACTAGAAATCAATTCCTCAGGTCTTTGCAATTTGTCCTAAAAATGCATTTTTACATGACCAAGCTAACCTGTGTACATTCCGTTAAAGATGATCTATCTGTAGGGGAGATTAAAAGCCAGAACGGCGAACAGTGCAAGATTGAGTCTCACCCCCACTTCCCAACCCTCTGGGATGGCTAGGCCAGTGGAGAGACCCTCTGAAGCCACTGATAGACCCTTGTGTTGCTTTCATTGGTGTGCCATGTGTCACTGTCCTCTAAGCATTTCCTCAGAACACCTGTGACCTCCTGCAATCGGACCTCAAGATTGGGCTTGTTGACGGTTGACATTTCCTCATAGAAGAACACGGTGGGGAGAGTCACTAGACCCTCTCTGATCTCAGGCCCTCCTCCCATCTAGCTCTGTATCATTAAGTCCATGTAGTCTTATACTCTCAGGAGGTGCTAGACTACATAGACTCTGGAAGTTTAAAATAGGGTGGGGACTCTAAAGACACAGCTATACATAGTGAGGTTGCTTTGGGACCATCTATGCTTCTAGAAATGATACTTCAGTTACTCACCATGCTCTGTAAGTAAGCTCTGTGTGTGAACTCATCTGTTCTTCAAGCTGAACTTTAGTGGAATTGCACATTGGGTTTTCACTATCAGAAGAGGGTTGGTATTTGTTTATATCTCCCCAGGGGAAGAGTTTCTGCAAGAGGTCAGTATTGGTGGGTCTGACGCAAGGTAACTCTTGGAAATTGTACAGGGATGAGGCTTTAACATCAGACTAAATCTGGGGTTCAGTCCTGGCTCCATCATTTTCTGCCTGGGTGCCGTGTGGTGCCACAAAATTTGCCAGCTGTAAAAAAATAACCAATGCTGACAGTTCCCACTTGTGTGAGAAACGGGATTCTGAAATGCTTTGCGACGAACCCAGCACAGAGTGAATGTAAAGTAAGCGCATGCGTTATTATCACTGGCTTTGGTTGCAGTAGATATTAGTTAGGCAAGTCACCCAGCTTTCTGGCCCTTTGTTTGCCTTGTTCCCAAGTAAAAGGAGGGTGGCTGTTTGTACTCGTTGGAGTATATGGACTGTGTTAGATGAGACTCTTCCCAGAGCATGTCCCATGATATGTGTGTGTGTGTTTCATATATCTATCTTTACCAGAACATAGGAGTAAAGTTGGCCCATGATAACAGAATGTAGGCAAAGCAAAGCAAACCCCATGTTGGAGTCACATTGAGATGTCTCTTCTCATCACCTCCATATACATTATATTACTCACTAAGCAAATACGTAATAAATGTGTATTGATTGATAACTGTACACCAGACACTACTTTAGAAACTGTGCCAGAGCGATGAAAAAGAAAATTCAAAGAAAACAAAAACTCAAACACTTCCTCTCTTGCAGAGCAATTTCTGACGGTCAGAAACGGATGAGTAAATGTGCTACCACATGCGCTATGCCTACAGAATAAAGCCTAAAACGAGCAGGGTCACTGTTTCTCCTGCTACTTCCTGGACAAATGACTGCCATCCTGGCTTTGGAGATATGAACCAGCCTCATAACTTGATTCCCTGTGTTCCTTCCAATACTCTAATGACTTTTGTTGCCTGGCAACGTATGTTGTTAACTCATCTCATACTCAAAAACCACGCTTTCCAATGAACTTTAAAACAAAGCTCAACCTCTTTAACATTTCCTTTCTTCTCTCTTTTTTTAAAAAAAAGATTTATTTATTAGTTATATGTAAGTACACTGTAGCTGTCTTCAGACACTCCAGAATAGACACTCCAGAATAGGGCGTCAGATCTCGTTAAGGATGGTTGTGAGCTACCATGTGGTTGCTGGGATTTGAACTCAGGACCTTCAGAAGAGCAGTCAGTGCTTTTACCCGCTGAACCATCTTACCAGCCCCTTCTTTCTTATCTTAAAATTTATTTTTAATCTTTAAAATGTTTATGTGTATGTGTAAGTGTGTGCATGTGTGTATGCCTACCATGTGATGCCTCATGCCTGCAGAAGCCATAATGGGTGTTGAATCCACTCAAATCCGAGATTCAGGTGGTTGTAAATTGTTCACTGTTGATGCTGAGAACTGAACCCATGTCCTCTGCAAGAGCAAGCAAGTGTTTTTAACCAATGTCCCATTTCTTCAGACCCTCTACTATATTATAATTACTTCCTTCCACTCCAGTGATGTCGATAACGGAGCTGGAGGGTAACCCCCTAGCTGTTTGAGAGACAGTCCATGGCTCTGTGTGTGATGTTGTCTGTAGGGAATTTTCTTTTAGGATGATTCCTTTGGTCTTCCGAGGCTTTTAAATTTTCTTTCAATATTTCCTGCCTTGGAATGTTTACTCTGACGTATCCCATATGACATAGCCCATCACTCAGAGCCTTTGAAACTAGACATCAAGTTTTATTTTTGCATCTCCACCGAGGACCAGTCTGCCAGGTATTAAGTAGTCAGTCAATGGTTGTGCTGATCTTGATTAAAACCTGCTCAAGGCTAGGAGGGGTGTTCTGGGTAGAGGCCATTTCTGTCCCTCCCCTTACTCCTCATCAACTTCCTTCATACCTTGTTGATGCCATACTGCTTAGAAATTCCAGGGTGTACATTAAAAACAACAACAACAGCAGCAACAGACAAACTTTTGTCTCAGCTCTCATCAGTGAAGTGTTCAGAGTGTCAGCGGGTGGGTGGCAAGGTCTTACTGATGAGTTAGTTGTACAGGAAAGCAAGCACACACGGCATGTGTGTACACACACACACACACGCACACACACACACACACACACACACACACACACACACACATGGATTTCTCTCATGTATTTGTCTTGCTTAAGACAAGAGGATTTTTCACATGTCTCCCGCTCCAACCACAACATGTTGCTTCAGTTGGCTGGAGTGAGTGATTATCCACTCTGCAGAAAATTGCTATTTTGGTTTTATTTTGCTGAAGGGTGGTTTGTTCTGCAGTAGGGAAGTACCAAGTACAAAGAGACTCAGTTTTCAAAGGGGTATTTTTTTTTCGAGAAGTGGAGCACCCTAGTGTGGGAAGAAGAGGGCTGGCTCAGAGATCAGAAGTCCCTGCATTTAGACTTCTCTCTGCCCTGGACACATTGTTGGATTGGGACAGGTCCTTTCTGAGCTTCAGTGTTCCCTGGGATGCTTGCTGGTCTATAAAGGAAGTACTACTTTGTTTCCTGCTCTGGAAGCTCATGGAGGATCACACTTGGAAACTAAGGCCTCTCTGAGATGTCTGCTACCTATGATTTAAACCCACAGTGCTGGCCACCCAGCAGCAACCTTGTCCTGAAGGTTGCTGAAAACGCTCCCAAGAATATATGCCAAGCCTCACAGTTTGTTGAGATACCGTAGTAGGTAAATTATTAAGAAAGAAAATGGCATAAAAGATAGATACTTGAAGTCATGTGCATCTGGGCGAAGATCAGTTTTGTGATCTTTGGTTTGAGAGTGAGCCTTGGGAAGTCCCCACCCCTCTTTCATAGAGTGGCAGTGACTGTCCTTGCTTTAGAAGGTGGGTGTGAAGCTTATGAGGACTGGAGACGTGGGCACTTGGCTTGTTTGGTTTTCAATGCACAGCATATTACGAGGAAGAAGTAATTCTAAGACTAGAAATGGGCTATAGACATGGCTTAGCTGGTGAAGAACTTGAGGACACGAGTTTGATCCTTAGAACCCACCTAAAGAGGCCAAGTGTTATGGCACACAGTTTTAATCCCAGCTTTGGAAAGGCAAAGGAGAGAGGTGACCACAAGGACTCGGTGGCCAGCCAGCCTGTCTTACTTGGGGAGTGACACACTTGTAAATAAACCCCAAAAAGGTGGGCAATGACATCGGTGGAATGACATCAGTGGTTGTCTTTTGCTCTCCATATATATGTGGATGTGCACCTTCAAACATGTGTGCTCCCATCCCTACAACCCCCCCACAGTAACAATAATAATTATTTTTTAAAAAATGTGCAAGGAGAAAGAAAAGAAAAAAATCTGAGTCTTGAAGCAGAGAATACAGTCTGTGAATTCAAGAAGATAGAATGTATAAAACATCAGAACCAAGAAGATGATGTGAATCGGATGCCAGGGAGGAACAGAGAACGGGAGTGTCAACATTCCGAGGATCCAAGAACCTTTCAGGTTGCCACAGTCAACAGAGACTTCCCAGAGGTGGGAGGAGGGGAACTGGTCCTGATGTGTTTGAGGGGCAGGAAGGGAAGTGGTAGGGTTTCTAGGGAAGGCTGTGGTAGGTTCTCAGAGGTCAGTACGCACGGGGCTTTGATGGAGCCGAGGGTTTTTAATAAAATATAAACAGAGCAAGGGTTTGTTTAGAGCCTTTCTCAGGGAGTACAAATCAATAGTGATTGTTGTCTTTCTATACAAAATCCGAAATCCGAAATGTACTGCAGCAAAGCGCTGGCTTAGCACTGGGAGCTTCATTGTCCCATGCCAGGTAACTTCCAGGATAGTGAATGTGTTCACCAGAGCCCATGGCAACCACCCAGTGGTGTGGGGCCTCCAGGTGCACAGGGAGGCAGGCAGAAGAGCCCTGCGAGGTAAGGTCTCTCTGTGGTGTCTTTTATCTATGATTTAAACCCACAGTTTTGGCCACCCAGCAGCACCCTTGTCCTGAAGCCTGCCGTAAAAGCTCCCAAGAATATATGCTGAGCCTCACAATGTGTTGAGATACCATAGTAGGTAAATTATTAAGAAAGAAAAGAGCACAAAAGATAGCTACTTCCCCAACTTTCCCTGCATATGATAAAGCTGATTTTTAGAGGTCTATTTCTCCTTTAGTTTCCTCTTCTTCCTTTCCCCCTCTCCTCTTTTCTTCTTCCTCCCCTCCTCCTCTTCTTTTTCTTCTTCCCCCTCTTCCTCCCCTCCCCTTCCTCCTGCTCCTCCTTGTCATCATCATTATCATCTTATTTTTTGAGATAAGCTCTCATGCTAAGGGCCAAATCTGTCTGTGGTGGTTTGAATGTGCTTGGTTCATGACAAATGCCACTATTAGGAGGCGTGGTCTTATTAGATGAAATGTGTCACTATGGAGACAATGCTTTGAGGTCTTATATGTATATGCACAAGTCTGGCCAGGTTGAGACAATCTTCCCTGGCTGTGTGTGAAGAGATAGTCTTCTGATGCCTGTAGATTAAGATGTACAACTCTTGGCTCCTCCAGCACCGTATCTGCTAGCATACTGACATGCTTCCTACCATGATGATTATGGACTGACCCTCTGAGACTTTAAGCCAGCCCCAATGAAATGTTTTCCTTTACAAGAGTTGCCTTGGTCATGGTGTCTCCTCATAGCAATAAAACCCTCACTCAGACACTGTCCTAGAACTCATTACACAGCTCAAACCAGTGGTAACCCTCTGAACTCCAGCTTACCAAGACAAGAGCTGGGGTTACAGAGAGAAGCCATCAAACTTGGCTTCAATTCCAGGCTTCTAAAGATTCATGTAAATGGTAGGACACACTTTGGGTCAGGGAAGGTGGAGGTGGCCACTCTAGACCAAGAAGAACCATAGAGATGGGCATGAGAGCCTGAGAGCCTGTAGGATAGATGAATGCAGGATGTCATGTCTGTATACTGTTGAGATACTCCTGCCCTGTGTGTCTGAGCTTATTGTAGGAGCATTGTCTGTGAGATGGATGATAGACACCCATGCTCAATAGACACAACCTACATTGACAGAAGTGAGGCTGGCCACTATAAGTTGTAGAATTGCCTTCTTGAGTCCCCCAAATATCTCCTAGCCACTAGAAGAAAGTTGGGCGGCTTGTAGCAGATTTTATCTGGGATTGCCTGAGAACTTGTTCAGAAACTTTGGTTTGTGGTTTCAGCCCATGATAAGCTTGCTTCATCGTTTCTAGACCACAGTGAAGAGAACATCACAGGGAAAGAGTGTGGAGAATCAGTATTTATTCCTCCCCCCAACCCCACCCTGGAGGGGCATCCTGGAAGCTGAGGGAAGAAGTGCCTGTGCTGGTAGGTCCTGTTGTTCCATGCAGACCCCAAGCTTACAAGATGGCGCCAGCCACATTCAAGGCCAGGCTTTCCCTGCTCAATTCCTCTTCCTAAGAAGAATCCCAGGGTATGTTTTACTCATCTTATAGGCACTTCTGAAGAGTTCCTGAGTCACAGGGTCTAAAGAGCAGCTGCTGAGCACAGCTGTCCCCTGAAAGTGATGGTTGGTCAGGAAATTCATTAGGTAATGAGTAAGTGTAAGACTTGTATGTACCGTGCAGAGTACCATGCCCAGATGTTTGAGTGCCTCTTGGTCAAGGGATGATGTTCCGATTGCAGAATTTACAAAGCAAATCTCTATGAACAATTCTACAACCCGAGACTTCAAGTGTCAAATAACATTCCTTTGTATGGATACGGAGCACTTGGTGGACACTCGGTTGCCTCCATTCGGGGGCTGTCATGCAGTCTGTGGCTCTGAACATTGCTATATGTTTTTGTTCGCACAGATGTGTGCTTTGGAAGCACTAGAGGATATGATGACTTTCTGTGTAAGCTTTTGAGGACCTCTGGCACTGCTGAGTCAGGTTCAAAGGGACATAATGAGCAAACAGGATTTGTGTTTTGATGGCATGATTAGCTATATTTGCTCAATATTCTGGTTATTTCTCTGTGCCCTGAGAGTTTAGGAACAGAGAACTACAAGAGAGTAGGACTGAAGAAGGGGGAGAAAGAGAGAGAAGGGTAGATGAAGAGAGAAAGTGAGGGAGGCAAGAGGGAGCCACACTTGAGTAAGAGTATGAACTGATGAACAGGGAGGTAAAGACAAAGACAGTCACCAAAGATGGAGACCCCGGGTCCTCAGGGTAGTCTGCCTCCAGTAAGAAGGAGCATGGAAGCAGAGCTCTGAAAGAGTGAGCTAACCATGTGTGTTTGGGATGGACTCATTCAATACGCATATGCCTGCTATTGTGTGCCAGGCACATAAATGAGATGCTGGATTTACATATGATATTTTACCTAATCATCAAATGTGTGGCTAGCCTTACTCTATAAGTGAGAATTTTCAGGTTCAGATAAATGGCTGGACTGGGACCACACAATTCTGCATGAAACGATACATGATCAGAGATCTCTTTCCTACTCCAAGGCCAATGTTCTTGACTGTTACCTGCCTCTCAACTGGACTCCTGGGTTAACTCAGGAGGACTAGGTCTGCATCTCGCCAGGACCTCTTCTATGCAGTGGGGATATGTTAGGAAAAAAACTCTTAGAAATGGATGGAGGGATGATAGTTTGCTGACAAAGCTAAGCTGTGTACTATATGTATTTCTAAGCTATAGATAGCTTAGATCTCAAGCTCATTTTGCTACAGCTAGCTCACAAATGAACATTCAACCATTGGCTCTCACGAACTGGCTATAGCACATCTTTGCTTCCATGATTTAAAGCTTTACAGATCTTTGTCCTTGGCCTTTTGGAGTCTGAACACTGACACTCCAGTTAGGACGATGCATCTCCTTGAATGCCCTGTTTAATCAAAGGCCCTTGCCTGACTCTATATGAGACCTGATGCTTGTATGGCTCCCAGAAATAGCAGCCATGCTACACTCAAGGACCCCATATGTGCCCACACTGCTTCTCTTTACCACTAATAGTTAATATGCTTTTACATTTCTCCCAAAAAGTCAGTTCTAAGCTAGCGACCTTAATGGACAGTGAAGCCAGCCAGAAGTGGATAGGTGAATCTTCAGTATGACCGGTGGCATTTCCATTTCTTAAACAGAGGCCTTCCTGTTCTTCCCAGATTTGAAGCTACTGTGTGTGTTTCCCATGACAAACATAAGAACATCATTAGCCAGAAAGGCAATGATATAAATGTCATTGGTGTGTGATGATTTGCAATCCAAAGTCATTTCGAAAAGGGCTTCCGTGTCTTCTGCTAAGTGGCTCTATGGTTGAGGGGGAGGGGAATGACTGTTTTCCTTTATGAAAGGGTGCCTCCGTTCTGTCGGAAGGAGAGATCCTGTCCCTTCCCTGGAACCAGATCCCCATTTGAATATTACCTTTGGGATCCAGGGAGTCTCTTCAGTTCACCTACTTTCTTTTGTTTCATCCCATCAGGCAACTGATGACAATACCCATCTCTCTCTCTCTCTCTCTCTCTCTCTCTCTCTCTCTCTCTCTCTCTCTCTCTCTCTCTCTCTCTCTCCCTCCCTCCCTCCCCTCTCCAGATCTGGGGAAGCAGGATAAATCTGCAGTTTGTATTCTTCTAGCCAATCTCTCTTGGTTCACCAGAGCAAGGGCTGAGGGAGCGGTATTTCCTTGCTGCTAACGACCGGCTTCATTATGCTGCCGCCCTGAGCTAAGATTTTGCTTTTGGCTTATAATGGGAGTCATTAGATTCTAGAAAATTTTTCTCTGTGTCCTGCTTCCAAATTTGATTTTCACAGAATCAGAGAGAATACAAATTCTCCAGAGCTTTATGGATAACGAGCAAGCGTGTAGATGAAGCCAGCGCCTCCTTCACCTCAGTATCCGCGCCCTGGCCTCTGACTCCAAGTCAGGCTCCAGACAGACTGTAGCACCAGCCCGAGAGTGCAGCATGCTTGGAGTTTTCTATAGGAAATTAACTCAATAGCACTAGCTTTCTTTCCTTCCTCTCTTTCTGCTCTTCCCTTCATAACGAAAGGGCTTAAGCTCAGCCCTTTAACTCTCTCCTGGGGGGCAAAAGAGTTTGACAAGTGCATTCTCCTGTGACCCTTGATTCAAAAACAAAGTCTCTTCTTTCTCTCACTTGCTCATTCCACAAAAGCCCTTCTCATCACAGCTATTGTGATGAGCGACTTTCTGAGGCAGGATGTCCCCCGAAATGCTAACTGAATGATGCAGCCTGTAAAGATGGCAAAGTGGCACTTTAAAAAGAACCTAATCATGCTATAAGTGGATTTGATTCTGTATTCGGCGGAATCACTGTGGCACAGTCAAATAGCAGGTTGCTAATGCTGTAGATGGGAAATTATCCCCTGAGCTCGAGCGAGGGGCAGATCTCCCCTGTGTGGTCATTCTCTTGCTTTATGTGTGTGTTCCTTCTTCATAATGAACTCTGTAATAGAGAGTTGAAGTAGAGATACTTAGTGCAATTCAAAAATACTGATGGGGCATTTGCAGGTGCACGGCAGGTAATTGCGTACTTTAGAGACACAGATCTCAAGAAACGGGTGATCGTCAATGCTCACAGCGCTGTGATAGGCGGTGTGGACCACACAGGTGGTCTGTGGCCTCTGAAAGTATCTAGTCTAGAGGGGAAGATGCGCAAGCCTGAAATGAAGGAGAACACAGAGAACCACCCAAGTATTATATGTTCCCTGAGGTGCTGTGGGTAAGATGGCTTGCAAAGGTAGGCAAGACAGTGTTGCTCAGGCTGAGGAGATGGCTCGGTTTATAATGTTCTGACTGCACAAGCCTGAGGACCTGAGTTCGAGCCCCAGAGCCAGTGTAAAAGAAGACTTCTCTCTCACCTGCCTGTTGTAGGGCCATGTTGTTCTACTCACACTACCATTTAGGATGCTCATGCCACCATAATGATCCTCACAGAAAAGCTCAAAACAATATTTGACCAAAAACCTGGGCATTTCACAAATCTAGTTAAGTTGACACATCAAATTGTGACCATTGGGGCATACAGAGCCTCTGAAT
Organism: Mus minutoides; assembly: GCA_902729485.2. Taxonomy (NCBI): domain Eukaryota; kingdom Metazoa; phylum Chordata; class Mammalia; order Rodentia; family Muridae; genus Mus; species Mus minutoides. Next base: position 7,770 of record LR751205.1, on the reverse strand, counting down.
AATTACCCCTTTGCTTCCAGTAGCTACTCTATACACAACACACCCCAGACAAACTGTACAGCCTCATCACGCCTGACACTCCCCACCTCAGCCTTGGTGCACACAGGAATATGCTGCTTCTCTGTCGGTCTAGGTTCTAGCCGCCCCACTGAGGATCACTCAAGTGCCACCCTCTCCACCCATTGCTGGCACGCTCGCTCTGAAATTATCTATCCTCTCCATGCTTTCTGAGACTTCTTCCAAGATTTCACTAATTTGCTTAGGGCCAAATGGAAGAATAGAATGCCCCGTCAAATTTCTTTCTTTCTTTCCTTCCTTCCTTCCTTCCTTCCTTCCTTCCTTCCTTCCTTCCTTCCTCCCTCCCTCCCTCCCTCTCTCCCTCCTCTCCTTCTCTCCCTCTCTTTCTTTGTGATATAGGCATATATGCAAGTGCATGAACCAGTGGGCCCTAGAGGGTTAACATCAGGAATCTGTCTCCAGTATTTTGTACCTTTTTTTTCCCTTGAGACAGACTCTTTTTTTTCCAGCACTGAATATATTTCTTTTCTTTTCCTTTTATAGGATATTTTCTTTATTTACATTTCAAATGTTATCACCTTTTCTGGTTTCCCCTCCGGAAACCCCCATATCCCTTTCCCCCTCCCCCTGCTTTTATGAGGGTGTTCCCCCACCCGCCCACCCACTCCCACCTCTCTGTCCTGGCATTCCCCTACACTGGGGCATCCAGCCTTCACAGGACCAAAGGCTTCTCCACGCACTGATGCCTGACAAGGCCACCCTTGTCTTTGAGGCTGAGCCTGAAGCTCACTGATTGGCTAGACTGACTAGCCGACAAGCACCCATTTCAGCTTGTTCCTCCCTCTGGGCCGCTAGGGTTACAGGCCTGTCTCATCTCCCCAGTCACTGGGGCTGTGGATCCAAGTCTTCATGCTTTCACAGCAAGACCTGTCCTACTGGGCCACCTTCCCCGCCCCAGTGACGTTTCCTTACAGGAACAAATCTTGGCAATCGTGTGCTGACTCTTACACCTGGAAAGGAGGATGGTGCTCTAAACGATGTCATATTGATTAAGAGAGATGGTGCGTTCGAAGCACCTGACCCTGAATGTAGCGAAGAGCAAGCCCCCCACAGCTGGAGCCACTGGCAGGGCCACCCAGGAGCGTCCCTCAGAGGAGACACACAGCACCCACAGTTCCAAGGGGAGCTTCTCACAGCAGGGTGGATCGTCAGTGACCACGCAATCGCCTGCAAAGGATGCATTGGGAAATACATCTTTGCTTCATATTTGCCAGGAACTGGTCTTGCCCCTCTCTATTTCCCAGGAAGGGGAAGGTGGCTTTGTAGATGACAGAGTGATGGTAAAATTATTCTGATAAGCTTTCCGAGGACGTGGGGGTGAGGTAGGAGCAGGGATGATGGTGGAGACTTGATAAAGGGCTGGGAAAGAGGGTGGCGGAGTGGAGACTTGGGGAGACTGACTTCCTTTGGGCAGCTTAGCTGGGAGGGTGGGAGAGAGGGAAGGTGGGAAGCCGGTCACCCTCAGAGGACCCTGACAGCCTGCTACCATGGGAACTCTTCTGGTCCCTAGAGGCAACACCCTGCAGTGAGACAAAGGACTGCCTTAGATCTCTCTCAACTCTATTTTTATTTTTCACTTTATTTATTCTAGAAAAATATTATTAAAATAGATGTAGAAAATTTTTAAAAATCAGAATGTAACCTTCAGTGAACTTGTGCAACAGGAACCCACCCACATGGTTGCCTCCTAGGTCAAAAGATAGATTATTTTCAGCATCTCAGAAGCACCTCCTGTTGCCCCATTGTGAGCCCCACCCATATCCTGATTGACAGCCACAGCCTGTGTTCTAGCAACGGGGACAAATTTTACTCTTATTTACCTATATGGAATTACACAATATGCAGTTCTTTGTGTATGGCTTCTTTTGCTGAGAGTATTTTCTTTCATTCATTCATTCATTCGCTCATTTACTCATTCACTCATTTACTCACTCATTCATTTACTTATTCATTCATTCACTCACTCAGTCATTTACTCATTCATTCATTCACCCATTCACTCATTCATTCACTCATTCATTCACCCATTCACTCACTCATTCATTCACTCACTCATTCACTCACTCACTCATTCATTTTATGTAGAATTATTTCTTTCATTTTCACTGCTAAATAGAATTTCACTATGAATCTTATAATTTATCTGCCCATCCTGTTCCTGATGGCCTGATTCTAGCTTAGGGCTGTTACGCATAGCACTGCTGTCAACATTTATTTCCTAACTTGCAATGCCTGCCCTTATTTTTCTATACAATTTAAAGATGTTGGAAGGTTAACATATATTCTCTATATTTACGTGCATACCCAGTGCATTGGTTGAGTCAATCAGTTAGCATTTCCCCTTCACTTTTCTTTATGTTTGGGTCCTTTGAACTCTTCACCTCCAGCTCATTATAAATATAAAATAACTAATAGGTGGTTGGGAATCATAGTCATTCCTCTGTGCTCAAGCCCCCAGTCTCTACCTCCCTCTACCTCCTCCCTGCCTTTGAATTCATGTTTCTCTTGAGTAGATACCAAGAAAGTATATCTCTTGGGACTTAGGGCACACACTACAGAGCCAGCTTTAACAGTAAAGTGTTCATGCAGGCTTACACGCCCACAGAGTGTGCCTGTACCGGTTTGACCACATTTTTTTGCCTCATTGCTAAAGCTAAGGTTTAAAGAGTTCTTAGCTATTATGCCAGTTAGGTGGTAGGATATCCAACCTCTGGTGATGCCCAAATGTGGCTGTGGAAGACAGGGCTTGGATCCATTGTTTTTACAGTCTTCTAAAAGAGATGTGATTTCCCTAGAAGGCATGGCACAGAACAAGATAGAAGAGGAGGAAAAAGCATTGATTTATATGCATTTAAAAAAAATTTAGAGTTGGGGATGGTGGAGCACGCCATTAACCCCAGCACTTGGGAGGAATGGCAGGCAGATCTCTGAGTTTGAGGCCAACCTTGTCTCTTTAGTTTCAGGACAGCCAGGGCCTATGTAGGACCCAGCCTCAAAAACCAACCAACCAAGCAATCAAGCAACCGAGCATACACCCTAAACCCAAAACAAAACAAAAGAGAAGAGTTGTATTGCAGTGGAGTGCATGTCTTACATAATTCACCCACTTAATGTGCACAGCTCAAGGAGTTTGAATGGGGTCACGAATATATGCGACCATCAGCACGGTCAAATTTTAGAGCACTGGGTTTTTTTAACCTTAAAAGGAAACCCTGTATCCTTGACTACAGGCTTCTACCACTTAGGATCTTTCATTAGCCCTAAGCAACAGGCCTCGTTTCTTTCTTGTTTCCCTCATTTCCCTTGTTTTGGACTTTTATGTAAATGGGACTTCATTTTGTATGGTCTTTTGTGACGGTCTCTTTTAGTTAGCATTGACATTTTCAGGATTGGCTCTCATACAATATACACAATATATAGGCACGACATTCTCTTTTATAACCTAACAGGATTCTGTTATTTAAACAGGCTTATTTATTCATTGATGGACTTTAATCACTTTAAAATGTTGCCTTCTTCTGTGTTTTATGACATAACTGTGTGTTAGTATATAATCTAATATGCAAATATGAAAGGACTATCATAGGTGGTTTATAATAAAAATACACATTTCATATATTATATAATATTATATATATTCATATACAGGCTACACAGACAATCTCAGGAAGACTTTCCTGAGCAAGCTCATGTTCAGCAAAGTCTAAAGTTCCCTTTGTATCCTTATTTTTCTCTTGTGTCTTCTTGAAGGATCTAGCACCCAAATCTAGCTTTCTCTGTCTAGAATGCCCTTTCTGTGGTATGTGTACCTGGTGACGCTCAACACCAACCTAGCCTTCTGCAAGAATGCTCTTAGCTAGGGCTCTTTTGTATGCAGGTTACAGAACCTTGCTCACTCTGGCAAAGGGGGGTCTCCATGGAGGGCTAATTTTTTTGCTTCAGCCCATCTCCACCAGCAAAATGTAGTATTGTCTGGAGATATTTCTGATGATTACTCCAGGAATCAGGGGTGTTGTTAAAAATATTGTGGTATGTAGGGCAGTCCTCCACAACAAAGACTTATCCAATCCCAAACACTAATAGTGCCAACATAGTAAAAGAGGAAAGAGGGGCTTATCAAGAGATACCAGGACAAGACCTGGAATGGTAAGAACAAGCACTCTCCATATATCATTCATATATATATATATATATATATATATATATATATATATATATATATATATACACACACACATATACATATATATGTGTGTGTGCATATATATATATATATATTTTTTGTTTAGCATGCTTTTGTATCTCTTAAGATGAGTTCTATTATCTATTTACAAAACAGTTATCTATTTCTCTAGGAAAGCAGAAGATAACAATGGCTCTTAAAAAAATCATCATCTTTTGTTAAAGAGGTCATCACAGACACCTACAAACCACAATCCCCAAAGAGAGAGACCAAAATCCACGCATGGGATTCACCATGGAATAATTGTCTACCTCTCATGCCACCCATTGGGGCTAAGTGGCAACCTCATGGCTGATTACCATCACTGGATTCTATCTCTGTGGACCACAAGGATAATTCTCAGAACCCAGATTGAATGTACTCTCTCACTGTAAGGGTCCATGATTCACCAAAGAATGATACCCGAATTCAAATAGTATGTAAACATAAAGAGTGTTTTATTCTGCGTAAGTTCTAGCATGCTGGGGTCTCTCTCCCATCGCCAAGACAGACAACCAAGTGAGCTTGCAGGACTGATTTAAAGCATATTAGGGGATTCCAGGATCGGTGACCTTTATCTTACTCCATCTCTAGGGACATTCCATTACTGGGACTTTGGGGCTGGAAACTGTTGCTGAGGAGGTCTGGGAATTGTTTCTGAGAAAGTAGCTGAGGAAGTCTGGAACCTGCTGCTGACCCCATTGTCCTTGCCTCGGGCCAGGTGGCAGGGCAGCTCCTGAGTGCAGGACTTGCCTGGACTTGCTTAGTTCTCGGAAACAGAGATTTAGGCTTCCGGAACTGCCAGTTTGCAGTGCAGCCTTCTCATCGCTACACCTAGCAGACTTTTCTGGAAGTTGTTTGCTGTGTGCTCGTGTCATCTACTGGGCCATGAACCCCACTGGGAACAATCTGTGCAGGTCTGGGATCAAGAACGCAACCTGGTAATGTCACACTGGACAAAGGCTCCCTTGAAGGAATTTACAGAAATGAAAATGAAAGTCTCATGTTGCAAACCTCTCAACAAAACCCAAGCAAACAGATGGAAACATAGCAAGTGTTTCCAAAACAATGAGGAGTTAGCACTCCATCCTCCCTTCCTCCCTCCCTCCCTACCCCACCCCTCACTGTCACCAACAGTGAGCATCTGTGGCATATCTTTGGAAGGGCCATGCTTCATTGAAAGGAGAAAAACAAAACAAAACACAAGCCCTGTGAGTGGAGTACTTTCTCAGCATAATCGGTAAACTCTCTACATATGAAAAAAACGCTCTTGTCAATCTTCATTATGGAAGATGTTTAAAACCCTGCTTGGGGTTCCATCTACAGACTCAAACCAGAACTTCTTTGCAAACAAATTAAAATCCAGGTCAATGGAGAGAAGGAGCGTCCTTGTTGTGACAACCTCCAATGCAGTGACACACAGCATTGGCCTGGACTGATTTTGTTGGCATTTCAGGCATTAGGATATGAAACCTGCTTGTATGAAAGTCCACTACGGTGAGGGCGGAGTTCCACATTAGCTAAAAATGAAAATAAAATGAATTTCCTGGGATGGACAGAATTAAACCCCTCCCCTCAAACTCATGTTGGGACTTAAAATACTTCTGTAACCTCCTCTGACTTCCCAGGACCTCAGAATATGACTGCAATTGGAGACAGGGAACTTAAAGATTAGTTCGGGTTAAAAGGAGACCATTAGAGTGGGTCCTAACCCAATAGATCCAGTGTCCTTCTAAGGAGAGGTGTTTAGGCACATGAAGGACACCAGGAACACAGAACACAGAACACAGGAGCAGAGGCCATGTGGGTATGGGCAGACAGGGGCTCTCTGCAGAGGAAAGGAAGAGGCTTCAGCACCTTCCTTAGTCCCTGAGAGTGCCGATGTCTCAGTTACCTCCTGCTTTGATATTTTGTTTCCAATGCCCCAGCCAACCAACCTTCCCACCATCTTTTCCCGTAGGAAGGCTCTTGTTTCTTTAATCATGACACTTAAATATTGTTGGCACCAGGACACTCCAATTCTCGCCCAACTGTGTGACCCTTGACCTGCGTTGCCAGGACAACCACCTTCAATCCCACAGCCCACCTGGCTCAGTCTCTACCCTCATTGGTGTGACATCATTCTCCGTATAAATTAGGATGTCACCCCCTCCTCGCTCTCTCTCTTTCTCTTCTCTCTCTTCTCTCCCCCTCTGTCTCTCTTTCTCCTCTTCTCTGCCCCCTCCCCTACCCCCTCAATAAACCTCTTCCACGTGGAACCACCTTGGCCTGTTTGCTGTTTGGTTAATCCGCCTAAAACATATACAGATATCATATTTTTCATAACAAATATACCTATTAAAACCAGCAACAAGAAAGCACAGAAAATTTAATGCTATAACACCTTTCCCGGACAGCCCTGGAAGGGAAGCCTGGAGGGACAAGACTGTGCCTCAGAATTTTGCCTACCTGTTTCTCCCCACTCAACTCCAAACCCTGTTTTCTTTCTGGGCAGTAACCTCAGCACTGAGATGCCTGCAGTGTTTGGAATCTGCTCTGGGAGACTCTCGGGGACCTTCCTACAGGAGACTCAAGACAAATAACCGTTGGAAGCCAATGAAACACATAGACTGTGGCCATTGCTGTCATTCCCCCTATGCCAAGAGTCTCAGTCAGTGCTCCATTGCTGTGAAGAGACTCCACGACCAAGGCAGCCCTTAAAAAGAAAAGCATTTAACCGGGGGCTTGTTTACATTCCTATTTGAACCATCACACCAAGGTCCCTTGCCTTTGCGAAAAGGTGGGTTGTAAATTCCCCGTGATGTTGACTGTTCTGCTAAGAGCCTTTTTGTTTAGATCTAATGCTGAGAGCTGAGAGCAGATTTACAACTGCACACAAAAATGTGAGTGAATTACAGATAACACTGCTGGGTGAAAGGAGACAAACTGAGGGTTGTGCATGGTCTGATTCCAGTCATGTAGAGTAAAACACAGGCAAAACCCCAATTGTATAGTGTTAGGAGGCAGAATAACAATGTATTAGGTCCCTGGGGTGCTGTCCCGTGTTATCACATGCTAGGTGATGTCAAACAATAAAGGTTTATTCTCTCACAGACCTGGAAGCTAGAAGCTCATTTGCAATCAAGGTGTCTTCTGGGCTTTGTGCCCCTCAAGGCTCTAGAGGAGGGTCCTTTCTTGCCTCTCCTGCCTTCGGTAGCTGCCTGCAATCCTTGCTGGCTGTCCCTAGTGGGGAGCTGCCTCACTCCAAGTTCCCTTCCCACCACGGGATGATCTTACCTATGTGTCTCTCTTGGTTTCTGTGGTGTGGGGGTGGGGTTCCTCGCTCCGTGCTATCGTTCTTAATCCTCGTTTTTAATGAGGATATCAGTTAGGGATTAGAGTTCACCCCTATCCAGTATGACCGTGTGTTAATTTGATTGAACTGAAAAGACCCCAGCCTAACTCCAAACAAGGTCACATTCATTCACAGG
>LR752696.1:0-57678 GCA_902729485.2 Mus minutoides | reverse complement strand
TTTTTTTTCTTTTTTTTTTCCCCAAGATTTATTTTATTTATCATATGTAAGTATACTGTAGCTGTCTTCAGACACTCCAGAAGAGGGCGCCAGATCTTGTTGCGGATGGTTGTGAGCCACCATGTGGATGCTGGGATTTGAACTGATCACCTTCGGAAGAGCAGTTGGGCGCTCTTACCCGCTGAGCCATCTCACCAGCCCTTTTTTTGGTTTTTCAAGACAGGGTTTCTCTGTGTAGCCCTGGCTCTCCTGGAATTCACTTTGTAGACCAGGCTTCTTTTTTTGTTTCTTGTTTTTCTTTTCTTGCTTTCTGTTTATTTGTTTGTTTGTTTTATAGTCAAGGTTTTTTTTTTTTTGTTCCGGTCAACCCCGCTCGCTCCCGCCGGCTCTGCTCGCTCCGGCCAGCCTCACTCGCTCCCGGCCGCCCCCGTACAGCCCCCGTTTGTTTGTTTGTTTGTTGTTTGTTTTTTCAAGACAGGATTTCTTTATGTAGCCCTATCTTGGAACTAGCTTTGTAGACCACCAGGCTAGCCTCAACAGAGATCTTTGGTGACATTTTTGAGACATTTGGAATTTCGGTTTCTTTTTTAAAAAAACACAGAAATATTATAAGAATGTGCCTTTGTTTCAATCCCAGATGTAGGGATGTAGGGCTGCTTAAAGCTGTCTGCAGCAGATCACTATAATTTGCCTCCTGCTCTAGCACAGGCATGGTTTTGCTACCTACAGATAGTTTCTGTGGTTGTGCGATGTTTGGAATTCTGGGAACTTTTCAGAGAGTATGTAAATACTAGGGTCCCAATAGGTGAAGTTGGTCAAGGGGGTTAGTTGAGGTTTGTTAGTAGGCGTGCTCAAAGAAGAAACACGAAAGAAACCAGGTTCAGGGATCTCTGTCTCTTTCTCCACTCTATCCTTCTTTCCTCTCTTATCTACTGATAGGAGGTAAAAGGAGGGAGGGGATAAAGAGTGGAAAAAGACCTACTAAGTATGGAAGTCCAGCTACAGAGATCCGCCTGCCTCTGCCTTCCTAGTGCTGGGATTAAAGGCATCCACCACCATCACCACCACCTGGCTGTTAATTCCCCCCCCCCCTTTTTTTCCTCTTCCTTTTCTTTTCTTTCTCTGTTATTTATTCACTTCACATCGTGGCCCCACCCCCAACTCCATCCTCTCCTTCCAGTTCCACCCTTACAAATCTCTCCCCCCACTACTCCCTCCTCTTCTCCTCAGAGAAGGGGAATAGCCCTAGGGTACTACCCTGCCCTGGGACATCCAGTAAGCCTCAGGAGTAAGTGTATCATTTCCCGCTGAGACCCAGCTAGGCTATCCAGTTAGGGGAAGGGGATCCAAAATCAGGCAACAAAGCCAGAAACAGCCCCTACTCCAGTTGCCAGGGGACCCACATGGCGACCAAGTTGCTCATCCACCACAAATATGCAAGGGGCCTAGGTCCAGCTTCTGCATGCTCTTTGGTTGGTGGTCCAGTGTCAAGTCGCCAAGATCCCCCATGGGCCCAGGTTAGCTGTCTCTATTGATCCTCTTGTGGTGTCTTTGAACCCTCCAGTTCGCCAACTCTTCCACAAGACTACCCAAGCTCTGCCTGATGCTCCGGTGTGGGTCTCTGAAGCTGTTGGGAGGCAGAGGCAGGCGGATTTCTGAGTTCAAGGCCAGCCTGGTCTACAGAGTTCCAGGACAGCCAGGGCTGCACAGAGAAACCCTGTCTTGGGGGGGGTGGGGTGGGGGTGTGAATCAGTTCTCTCCTTCCACCTTGTAGATGTGGTAGAACAAACTTATGTCAGCAAGCAGGCTTGGTTGCAAGCCCCTTTACCCACTAAGCCACCTTGCTAGCCCAATTATTTCTTCCATGTTATTTAATCTCAGCTCAGCACTTTGTTGGCCTGTGTTAACAACCCCTATGCTTAGACAGAAAAGTGTTTACTAGTTTACTGAAATGTCTCTTGTTTCTGTCTTGAATTGCCTATAGCTATTACCATGGCGACTATGTGAGCTTCCCATGATATCTGTTAACTTGGAAGGGTGACTCCAGAGGGATATGTGGCTGTGTAGAAAGAACATGATTTGACTGTTCACTTATTCTTTCATCACGGATTTTTTTCTTTCTTCTTCCGCCCCTAGACCCCCATGTATGTGTGTAATATGTATATATGTGTTTTAGACAGTTTCTCACCTATCCCAGAACAGCCTCAGTTACTATGTAACTGAAGATGAACTTGAATTTCAGTTCCTCTTGTCTTTGCCTCCCCAGTCCTGAGATTACAGGAATACACCACTGTGACCAGTTTTATATGGTGCTAGGGATATAACTCAGGGTTTTCTGCTGGATAAGCATGTGCTCTACCAGTTGAGCTACATGCACAGCTATGTATGTTTGTTTGTTTGTTTGTTTGTTTGGGTTTAGAGTTGCTCTGTGTAGTCCTTCCTGGATGTCCAGCAACTGGCTCTGTAGAACAGACTGGCCTCCAACCCAGAGATTCTCTTGCCTCTGCCTTTGAGTGATGAGATTAGAGTGCCCCACCACTGCCTGGGCGTGGCAGGGCCTTTCAATGTAATGCTGGCACACCTTGAATTTAGGGCTGAGTTCCTCTCTCAACTTCCTGAGTGCTGACCTTTCACCCACTTTAGTTTCCATTACCCCCCAACCTCTACGACCTCAAAAATCCTCCCCAGGGCTGGGGGCGGGGCTCAGCAGTAGAGAACCAGCCTAAGTCGAAGGAGGCCCTGGGCTCTAAGCCAACAAAGACGAAAACAAAATAAACTGCCTCCCAGATTTGAGATCCTTGGAACCTGAAGGGTTAAACACATGACCTAGGAGGCCTTTTTTCTTCCCAGCCCAGGAAGTACAGGTTCTCAGACCACAACAACCCTCAGACACAGGTTTTCCTGGGCAGGGCTGAATTCGGCAGGGACTACGATCCTTGTTAGACCAGATTTCCTGGTTTGGGTTTTGGGAAATCCAGTTGTCCTCACGTAGCCTTGCTTGATGAGTCCCTCTCGGTCCTTACTCCTCTGCTTGACTCCGACTTCTTGTACATTCTCGGAGGGTCCGGTCGACTGTCTGTCCAAATACTTCTCGTCGTCGCCCTTGTCGTACTTCGGAACCCCGAGTCCTTGGAGACACGTAAGAAGTATGTGTAAGTGTGCGGGCAAACAAACAAACAAACAAACAAACAAACTTTACACATAGGATCAACAGGACCTTGAGTGATACATCGCCATGCTGACTTCAAATTCACAGAGACCTACCTACTTCTGTGCTCCCCAGCAGCCCCCAATATCTTCGATTAAAGGTGTACACTACAATGTCAGATTCCTTTTTTACATTTATTTTTATTTTTTTAAAGGTTTATTTGGGGCTCTGGAGACCGCTCAATGGTTGAGATTGTTGGTTGCTCTTTCAGAGGACCTGATACCCTTTTTCCATCCTCTTCAGGCACCAGACACACACATAAAATAAAGACTAATATAACTTTTTAAAGATTAATATTTTTGTTGTTGTTTTGGTTTTTTTTGAGACAGGGTTTCTCTGTGTAGCCCTGGCTGTCCTGGAATTCACTCTGTCTCTGTAGACCAGGCTGACTCAGAAATCTGCCTGCCTCTGCCTCCTGAGTGTTGGGATTAAAGGCGTGTGCCACCACGCCCAACTAGGATTGATTTTAAAAATAATTTTCAGCCTGATGGTTGTGTTTCCATTACTCCAACCTTTACCCTAACACACACACACACACACACACACACACACACACACACACACACACACACGCATTTAATCCCAGCCCTCAGGAGTCAGAAACAGGCTTATTTCTGTGAGTTGAGGCCAGCCTGTTCTACAGAGTGAGTTCCAGGACAGCCAGGGCTACACAGAGAAACCCTGTCTCCAAAAACAAAGCAAAACAAACAAAATTATTACTTTCTTTTTTTGCATACATATCTACTTGAGTTAACGTGTATGCACTGATGTGTGCATCTGTTTGAGCAGAGGACAAAGGAGAATACCAGATGGCCTGCTCTATCCCACACCCCTTATTTCCTTTATACAGGGTCTCACTGAACCTGGAGCAGGGCTGGGGACTGGCAAGTCCTAGCAATCCTCCTATTTCTGTCCCCTACAAGTCTGGGGTTACAGAGTTTGAACATGCATGGTCATGCCCACTGTTTCTTTCTATGGTTGCTGGTGATTCAAACTCAAGTACTCCATCTCTCCAATCCATTCATTATTTTTTTAGATTTTTTTTTTTTCAAGACAGGGTTTTTCTGCCAGGCAGTGGTGGTGTACACCTTTAATCCCAGCACTTGTTAGGCAGAGGCAGGTGGACTTCTGAGTTCAAGGCCAGCCTGGTTTACAGAGTGAGTTCCAGGACAGCCAGGGCTACACAGAGAAACCTTGTCTCGAAAAAAAAAAAAAAAAAACACAAAAAAACAAAAAAAGACAGGGTTTTTCTGTGTAGTCCTGGCCATCCTGACACTGCAGACTAGGCTGGCCTCAAACTCAAGAGATTTACCTGCCTCTGCCTCCCTAATGCTGGGATTAAAGGTGTGAGCCACCAGCTCCTCCAGGCTAGATTTATTCTTAATTATGCATAAGTGTGTGAACTTATGTGTATACATTTGCATGTGTGTACAGATGCCTAATGAGGCCAGAAGACTGGAGTAATAAGGGGTTGTGAGCCATCATATGGCTTCTGGGAACCAAATTTGGTTCCACAGCGAGAGCTCCTACCCACTGAGCCATCTCTCCTGCCCTTAAAAAAAAAAAGTCTTCTTAAAATATTCATGACCAGGCCAATGGAGCACACCTTTAGCCTCTGCTCTCACCAGGCTAAGGCAAGTGGCTTTCTATAAATTCTAGGTTTACATAGTGAGTTTCAGAATAGCTAGGGTCCCTGTCTCAAAGAAAGCCACACCATGTATATGCGCATGTGTGTACCAGCACACACACACACACACACACACACACACACACACACAATTTTACTGTGGTGGGCTGTGGTAGAACAGCCTTTGATCCCATTATTCTTTCTGTAGGTTCAGACAAGGAGGATGAGGAGTTCAAAGATATCCTTGGTTACATAGCAAGTCTTAGGGCAGCCTGGAACGGAGGAGACACGTTCTGAAAAACCACACCATGAGCTGAGTCTAGTGGCACACGCCTTTAATCCCAGCAGAGGCAGGTGGATGGAGCTCTGTGAGTTTGAGGCCAGCTTGATCTATAGAGCCTGTTTCAAAACAGCTAAGGCTACAAGGGGAAACCCTGTTTCAAAAATCAACCAAACAAACAAGCATGCGCGCGGGCACACACACACACACACACACACACACACACACACACACACACACACACACACACACACCTGGGATGTATGAGACCCCGTCAAAAAAGTAAAATACAAACATACACACTCAGGCCAGCTGCAGGAAGGAACTATGCTGAAAGCCGCAGGACAACCAGGAGCAGCGACAGGCTTAGGGGGTGGAGCTGGCAGGGAGGGCGGGAGGATGGAGGGTTGGAGTCTGTGAGGAGGACGCCCTTCCTGTCCTACTGAGCTGGGCATGGCTGGGGTGTGGCATGCTGGGTTGCACCCCGGGAGGTCAGCCTGGCCAGTCCTCCCCTTTTGCTAATGGCTATTGCTCCATGCAGAGGTACAGCGCCCCCTGGCCTAGCTTCTGTCTCTTCTTTTTGATGCTTCCTTCTCTGGTTTCCTGTACCTAGTTCTGGGTGTGACTTGAGCCTCCTTCAGCCTAGGGAAGCTGCTGGGATACTCCCGCCGAGGGGCTACCTGAAAGAAGCCTTCTTGGTGCATTTACATAGGCCTTTGAGACACTGTTATTTAGACACTAGGAACCAAGCCCTTCCAGGGTAAGGTCCCCTTTTAAGATACACAGGAGCCGGGCGTGGTGGCGCACGCCTTTAATCCCAGCACTCGGGAGGCAGAGGCAGGCGGATTTCTGCGTTCGAGGCCAGCCTGGTCTACAAAGTGAGTTCCAGGACAGCCAGGACTAAGCAGAGAAACCCTGTCTCGAAAAACCAAAAAAAAAAAAAAAAAAAAAAAAAAAAAGATACACAGGACCGCCGGGCGTGGTGGCGCATGCCTTTAATCCCAGCACTCGGGAGGCAGAGGCAGGCGAATTTCTGAGTTCGAGGCCAGCCTGGTCTACAAATTGAGTTCCAGGACAGCCAGGGCTATACAGAGAAACCCTGTCTCGAAAAACCAAAAAAAAAAAAAAAAAGATACACAGGACCTGGAATTCTGGTGCGGGAGGGGGAGGGAGGCTTGCAAAATATTTGCTGAATAAGGGATTAGTGAATGAGCTGTAGAACCCAGAGAGCCAGGGAAGGAAGAGCCTGGAATCCCAAAATTAAGATAGGCCGACCTGAGTTCCAATCCCAAAACTGTCTGAACCTCAAGTACCTTAAATGCAAAATGAAGCCAAGGCATTCTACCTGGTCTAGAACATTGGCCTGGAATGCTTATGTGTATGGGACATGGTAGACTTACAAAGTGGTCACTCGGTACTGTTAACAAGCTCTGCCAACAACCACTGGGGGTTTACTATCTGCAGGCACCAGCAGACCAGTAAAGGGAATGTTTCTTCAATGTAGCCACATTGGGAAGAGGAACAAAGGTCTAGTGGTTCCCCGGGTCCACAGGAGGGTATGCCTCGTTTAACACTCCTGGTCAAAGTGCTGCCTGTGGGGCCATTCTGGCCTCAAAGGTGATTCAGTGTGTTTCTTCCCTAGCTAGCATCTGACATTAGCCCTTCTCTTGTCCTGGCATCAGATTTCTGGGGAAATCCCACCTCTGGCGCCTGTACAACACAGTTAATTGTATACACACATAAACAGACCACATTCACACACCATGTGGACCCCAGGGACTGAACTGAATTCTAGTTGTCAGGCTTGGTGGCAGGCGTTTTTACCCACTGAGTCATCCTGGATTTTTGTTTGTCTTGTTTTTCTGTTTTGCTTTATTTGAAACAGGATCGCATTACATAGCCTTGGTCAGGCTCGAACTCAATGAGCTCTGTTTGCCTGCTTCTACCTCCCAATTAAAGACATGCATCACCCCCAAGCTTTGTTTTGTTTGCTTGCTTTCCTTCTTTTCTTTCTTTCTTTCTTTCTTTCTTTCTTTCTTTCTTTCTTTCTTTCTTTCTTTCTTCCTTCCTTCCTTCCTTCCTTTTTTTAAAATTTTTTTCCTTTCTTTCTTTCTTTCTTTCTTTCTTTCTTTCTTTCTTTCTTTCTTTCTTTCTTAGGTGAACTCTTTTGTAGTTCACGTTGGCATCAAATTCACTATGTAGTTGAAGCTGGCTTTGAACTCCTGATCTCTTCTTCTACCTCCACTTCCCAATTGCTAGGATTACAAAGGTATGCTGTTAGCATTTTGTCTAAACTCCATCCTACAGTTACCTGGCAACAGCCCAGCCAGGTGTGCCTGACTCATTATAAAAGGGGCTGCTTGC
The DNA here is from genome assembly GCA_902729485.2 of Mus minutoides. Taxonomy (NCBI): domain Eukaryota; kingdom Metazoa; phylum Chordata; class Mammalia; order Rodentia; family Muridae; genus Mus; species Mus minutoides. The sequence goes on along the minus strand of LR752696.1, from coordinate 50,199 downwards.
CCCTCCTTTCCCTTTCCTTCTTGTTCTTTCTCTGTCCTCTTGTCCCTTACCCCTCTCTTCCCATTCCACCTCCCCCCTCTCCACCCTCTCCCCCCTCTCTCCACATGCTCGTGGCTGGCCTCAATTCCTCCTCCTCCTTCTTCTCTCTGTCTCCCTCCCTCTCTCTCTCCCTCTCTTTCCCTTTCTCTGTCTCTACTACCCTCTCAACTTTCCTCGCCATGCCCTGAATAAACTCTATTGTATACTATATACTATATACTATATACTATATACTATATACTATATACTATATGGCTGGTCCCTCATGGGGAAGGGATGCCTCAGCATGACCACCCCTTTTCCCCACACCTGATTACACATCCACCAAACATTTCCTTCCCTCTCTATTTTTATAAAATATAATATATGCCACCTTGCCCAGCATTTACCTTTTAAGATGGAGGCTTTCATTATTTGAACAAACAGGCCTTGAACTTGAGATTCTCCTGCCTCTGCTCTCAGAGTAGCTGGATTACAAGCCCGGCCACTAAGCCTGACCACACAGTGATACTTTTGAAAGCTGGTCAGGCAGTTCACTTTAGTGGTTTGTCTTCTGTTTTTTCATTATTTGGTTGAGGTTCTGCTTGGGAGCAGGTGGGAGGGCTAAGGCCATATCTCAGCAGAAAGGATGCTAACCATGAAGCCTGATGACTTGGCTTCATTCCCCAAGGCCTACATGGCACAAAGAGAAAACATACTCTCTGAGTCAGTTGTCATCTGACCACAAACACAGGAGCATGCCCAAATTCATATCCACAAATGCATAAACACATATTAAAAAGAAAGACACATAGAAACTTTCCTCTGGGTACATGAGACACCCAGGGTCTATTTCTCGTGGGGTTTCTTTATTATCCAATCCTCTTTCCTCCACTTTCCCTTCTTTCCCTGGCCCCTGTCCTTCTGTTTCTTTCAAGGTCTCACATAGCCTAGGATAGCCTCAAAACAGTTGTGTAGACAATGAAGACCTTAGGTCCTCTAGGTCCACACCTCATCCATACTAGGTGTGTACCATCATGTCTGGCCAGATGTATGTGGTGTTGGAGAACAAACCCAGGACTTCCTGCATGCTCCAGATGTTGAAGGGACAGATGTTGAGACTTGATCTCACTGCATAACCCAGGCTGGCCTAAAATTGCCCCCAACTCAGGGGATTTTCTTGCCTCAGCCACCCAGACGCTGTGATCACAAAGATGTGATCCTCCATTTCTGGCAAACTTTTTTTCTTTTTGTCTGTTTTGTTGTTGTTGTTGTTTTTGACAACGGCAGTGTCTCCTGCAGCTCAATGTACCTTCCAGCTGTGAATGACCTGTGCATTACAGTGGGGGGGGGGGTAGTGTTTGTCTGTGTAGCTCTGGCTGTCCTAGAACTCCCTCTGTGTACCAGGCTGGTCTTGAACTCAGAGATCCACCTGCCTCAGCCTCCCGAGTGCTGGGGTTACAGGTGCATGCCACCATTGCTGGGGCCTTATGATTCTTGACTTTGTGTCTTCCTTTGCAGAATTCTGGGATTACAGGTTTGGGCTGTCTTACCTGGCTTGCCTCAAACTTTTGCCTACCAGTCTTAACATCCTAATTAGGGGGATCTTCCCAAAGACTCTACTTTTTAGTGAGGATCTTACTATATTTCCCAGATTGGCCTCAAAATTCTGTGCTCAAATGGTCATCACACCTCAGTGGTTTCAAGTGGTTGGAACTAAACATCCAGCCATGTGTCACCATGCTACCTTTTGTTGTTTGTTTGTTTGTTGGTTTTTCGAGACAGGGTTTCTCTGTATAGCCTTGGCTGTCCTGGAACTCACTTTGTAGACAAGGCTGGCCTCAAACTCAGAAATACGCCTGCCTCTGCCTCCCGAGTGCTGGGATTAAAGGCGTGCGCCACCACCCATGCCTGGCCAGTAATCCTCAATTTTTCTCATGACTTTTAATTAAGGGGCAAGAGATGGCTCAGTGGTTAAGGGCATACATACACTGTTCTTCCAGAAGATTCAGGTTCAGTTCTCAGCACCCATATTAGGTAGGTCACAACCACTCTTAACTCCAGTTTCAGGGGGATCTGACACCTCTGGCCTTATCCACCACACACACACACACACACACACACACACACACACACACACACACACACATACACACACTTAATAAGTATACAAATAAACTTTTTCTTTTGGCTTTTCAGGATAGGGTTTCTCTGTGTAGCCCTGGCTGTCCTGGAACTCACTTTGTAGACCATGCTGGCCTTGAACTCAGAAACCCGCCTGCCTCTGCCTCCTGAGTCCTGGGATTCTCCAGAGTGCTAGGATTAAAGGCCTGTGCCATTAAAACATATTTTAAACTTTTTTTTTCCCTTTGGTTTTTCAGGAGTTTCCTTATGTAGCTTTCAATGTCCTGGAATTCCCTCTGTAGACCAGGTTAGCCTTGAACTCAGAGATTCCCCCTCCCTCTGCCTCCCAAGTGCTGGGATTAAAAGCAAGGACCACAAACACTTGGTTACAGATTGAGATCTAGATTAGCCTGGGCTACATGATAGCTTGCTCCACTCCACATTGCCCACCTCTCCCCACACCCCTCAAAATATAAAAAAAGAAAAAAGAAAGAAGGCCAGAGCTAAGCTTCTCCAGCCTCAGGATTTTCTGCAAATCTGACCTCTTTATAAGGTTCCTAATTTGTCAAGAGCTCAAAAGACTGTCAGTCCTTCCTTTTTACAGAGGAGGCCAAAGCCGGAAGGCTTTTCCCCACAAGGCTCTATAGGCCCCAGATTACCATGAAGTTTACAGAATTCACAGAGATCCACCTGCCTCTGCCTCTTGAGAGCTGGGATATAGACATCCCGCCACCACACCTGGCAGGACTTTCTTCCTAGCCCCACAGGGTGAATACAGGCTAAAACCTGGAAGGTGGCTTTTCTTGTTGCCTTCAATTACCTGGCTCCAGGCTAACGTGTATGTAACACACCAGCCAGGCCTCAGGCCTATCTTTCATTTCCCCAGCCTGCACCCTCACCTTTGTCATTCTTAGAGTTTCAAAGACACCTACTTTTCTGAAGGTCTTTTACCCTCAGAATTCCTTTCCTGGAATGTCTGCCTCCTCTGCGCTGAGAGTAGGAGCAGAAGGGTGTGTTCAGGTCCTTGCTGAGTTCTGACTCCCAGACTTCAGGGCAGGGAAGACAGACCTGTGGAGCCAACAGATGCTAATCAATGGGACCGTAATGGGGAAAGGTTTGGTTCACTTGATTTTTCCTTGTGGGATTACAGATTGAATCTAGGACCTTGTATATGCTAACTAGGAGCTGTGTTACTCTAAGGGGAGGAAGGAAAATAGATGTAATCTCCTGTATCTCATTATACAGCCTTTTTCTAGCCTGGATCTCCCTCTGTAAAACAGGCAGGCCTCCAGCTCAGAACCCACAGAGATCTACCTGCCTGTTTCCTGTTGCTGAGATCAAAGGTATGCATGCCTTTATCCAATCTGGCCTTGGACTCTTCAACCTAACTCTCATGCCTTTGGGAGCTAATATTGTAAGTAATGCTCCACTGTGCCCAGGTACTGTTTTTTTTTTTTTTTTAGACTTTTTTTAGACCCATAGCCCAGGCTGGCCCCAAATTGAATATGTAGCCAAGGATGACTTTGAGTCTCTGATTTTCTTGTGTCTACCTTAGCTGCTACTATGATGACTAAAGTTAGGTTTTAAGTTTAAATTACTGTGCTTAAAAGATCTATAAAACAAAAATGCCTCTAACCTGTAAGCCCCAACTTGTCCAAGGACTACTGGGGTCTTTGTTGTTTTTTTTTTTTTTTTCCTCTCGAGACAGGGTTTCTCTGTGTTGCCCTGGCTGTCCTGGAACTCACTTTGTAGACCAGGCTGGCCTTGAACTCAGAAATCCACCTGCCTCTGCCTTCCAAGTGCTGGGATTAAAGGCGTGTGCCGGGGCTGGTGAGATGGCTCAGCGGGTAGGAGCACCCGACTGCTCTTCCGAAGGTAATAAGTTCAAATCCCAGCATCCACATGGTGGCTCATCAACCATCCATAACGAGATCTGGCGCCCTCTTCTGGAGTGTCTGAAGACAGCTACAGTGTACTTACATATAATAAATAAAATAAATCTTTAAAAAAAAAAAAAAAAAAAAAAAGGCGTGCGCCACCACGCCCGGCTATTGTTCTTGTAAGATACAAAGTGTGTCTTCACTTCTGTAACAAGCTTGGTTGCCCCAACTGCATAGCTTGTGCTTGTTCATACTTCGGATACTTCGGGAAAGGTACATAGACAGGAAGTACTACATCAAGAAATATGCTTGAACCGGGTGTGGTGGCGCATGCCTTTGATCCAGCACTCGGGAGGCAGAGGCAGTCGGATTTCTGAGTTCGAGGCCAGCCTGGTCTACACAGTGAGTTCCAGGACAGCCTGGGCTACACAGAGAAACCCTGTCTTGAAAAAACAAAACAAAACAAACCAAAAAAAAAAAAACAACAAAAAAAAGAAATATGCTTGTCCCTGATTGGATGACAACAGAAAATGTAGCACCTTGTGGGTTTTGCCTTTATAAGCCTTATAATTCAGGGTCATACTTTTGGAGTCTAGGTGAGGACCTGGCCAATGTCCATCTTCCTGGCCAATATTTAATAAATACCTGTGATTTGGCTCAAAACCTTGTGGTAATGGTCTTATTCTTGACTGGTGGACTTCACACTGCCTCCTCGGTGCGGGGAGCACAGGTGTGACCCGCGAGTTTGGTTTGTGTGGTAGTAGGAATGGATTTTAGACCTCCGTGCTAGCAAGTACTCAACCAACTGATCTGTATCCCAAGACCTCTCAGAACTTTTTAAAATTATTATTATTATTTAATAAGATGTGTTTCTTTTCATCTTATGTGTTCACCTATTTTTCCTGCACGTATGTAAGTGTATTACATCAGATTTGGTGACATGTGCACTAAGTAACTCCTGAGCCATCTTGCTGCCCTGGTGTGGCTTTTGGGGGAAAATACCTTATGGTAGAAATACCTTCTGTCTTAGTCAGGGTTTCTATTCCTGGACAAACATCATGACCAAGAAGCCAGTTGGGGAGGAAAGGGTTTATTTGGCTTAAACTTCCATACAGCTGTTCATCACCAAGGAAGTCAGGACTGGAACTCAAGCAGGTCAGGAAGTAGGAACTGATGGAGAAGCCTTGGAGGGATGTTCCTTACTGGCTTGCTTCCCCTGGCTTGCTCAGCCTGCTCTCTTATAGAACCCAAGACTACCAGCCCAGAGATGGTCCCACGCACAAGGGGCCTTTCCCCCTTGATCACTAATTGAGAAAATGCCTTACAGTTGGATCTCATGGAGGCATTTCCTCAACTGAAGCTCCTTTCTCTGTGATAACTACAGCTGTGTCAAGTTGACACGAAACTAGCCACTATACCTTCTGTCTGTCTCACGGGTGGTCAGATTCCTTGGAGGTACAAAGGTCTGTGATATGGGGGAGGGGCTACTCTGTGATAAGTGTTGTTCTTCATGCTCTGTCTTCCCGGATGCATACTCTGCCAGAATAGACACCTGCGCATGATTGGGGTGTGGGTAACACCATAGGACCCCACAACGCTGGGCCTATCCAAGGTCTCATTCAACTCCCTGGAATACCAGTTTGTACAGCCACTTCACCTGCCACCAGTTCTGGTTGTCCAGCCTCTCAAATTCATGTATGTGCCCACAGTATGATGGTGTTGCCATGGTAACAGTGCCCCTGACAAGTCTCCTCAAATTCCCTTGTAAGCCATTCTGTAAGGGAAGACCAGGGTAAGCCGGGCATGGTGGCGCATGCCTTTAATCCCAGCACTGGGGAGGTAGAGGCAGGAGGATTTCTGAGTTCGAGGCCAGCCTGGTCTACCAAGTGAGTTTCAGGACAGCCAGGGCTATACAGAGAAACCCTGTCTCCTAGGAAAAAAAAAAAAAAAAAAAAAAAAGGGAAGACCAGGGTTTTATCAGGTGCTGCTGGGCACTGCAAACCCTTAAGCCAGGAAAAGCCTCACATTCTTTATCTTTCATTCAAGGCCCAGTAGAGCGAGACAGGCAGCATCACTCAGTTCAAACCACAGCTCTGACACTTTCTGTCTTCCTAAGTCCCTAAACTCTAAAACGAGATTGNTTTTTCAAGACAGGGTTTCTCTGTGTAGCTCTGGCTGTCCTGGAACTCACTTTGTAGACGAGGCTGGCCTCGAACTCAGAAATCTGCCTGCCTCTGCCTCCCAAGTGCTGGGATTAAAGGCGTGTGCCACCACGCCCGGCTCCTTCTTCTTTTAATACAGAGTCTCATGTTCATCTCAAACTTACAGAAATCTGTTTACTTGTATGCTACCATGCCTGATGGATGAAGATGAAACCCAAGCCAGCCTGAACTCTCCATTCATGATCCTCCTGCCTCTGCCTCTTCAGCATATCCTAAAAATACCCTCAACTTTTAAAAAGATTGATTTAGAATTGTGGTGATGACACACATCTTTTTTTTTTTTTTTTTTTAGTTTTTCAAGACAGGGTTTCTCTGTATAGCCCTGGCTGTCCTGGAACTCACTGTGTAGACCAGGCTGGCCTCGAATTCAGAAATCCGTCTGCCTCTGCCTCCCAAGTGCTGGGATTAAAGGCATGCACCACCATGCCCGGCACTCTCCTCTCAATTTTAACCCACTGAGTTCAGTTAACACTGCCAACTAGAATGCTGACTGGTCTTGATGCGTCGATTGATTTTTGTTTGTTTGCGTTTTGGTTTTTGTTTGTTTGAGATAGGGTTTCTCTGTGTAACAGAGCCCTGGCTGTCCTGTCCTTGCTTTGAACCAGGCTGTCCTCAAAATCAAAGAGATCTGCCTGTCTCTGCCCTCCCAAGTGCTGGCATGTAGGTGTGTGCCACACCTCCCAAGCTTTGATGGTTTGATCTTATACAGATAACCATGCTGCAGGGAGTTCATCCCAAAAGAATGCTTTTCACCACACTCCTCTCCATCTTCTGGCTCCTACACCTCCAGGATGCACCCCTAGCGGTGGTGGTGGCAGCAGCAGCGGTGGCAGGGACAATTCATACATTGATCCATTTAGTGCTGAGTGCTGACCTGTCACTTATTCTCAGGACCTTGATCAGTTATGTCTCCACATTAACTGCTGTCCATCCCTGCTTTTTTTTTTTTTTTTCTCCTTAGGACAAATTGTCACAAATTCATTATCCTCCGCCCTCAGCCTCCCATGTGCTGGGAGTTGTTGCATATTTGAAGTCTAAGGTAACACTAAGGGAGAGAAAAAAAGAGTCCATTGTGACCCAGGCCACTTGATGAGGGCCAGATGTTGATAAGAGATGTTATTCTTTATAACTCTCCACCTTAATTTTTGAGATAGGGTCTCTTGCCTATTCAGCCATACTACCTGGGCAACAAATAACAGAATCTCCTTGTATCTGGGCTGTGTTTGGGACTGTGGCTATGAAGTAGCCATGCCTAGCTATTTTATATATGTGTTGAGGGATCCAACCTCTTCAAACTTGAGCAAATACTGACTTATCAAATGAGCCATTTCTGGCGCTGGAGAGATGGTTCAGCGGTTAAGAGAGCTGACTACTCTTCCAAAGGTCATGAGTTAAAATCCCAGCAACCACATGGTGGCTCACAACCATCCCTAATGAGATCTGACACCTCCTTCTGGGTGCGTCTGAAGAAGCAACAGTGTGTACTTAGATATAATAATAAAATAAATCTTTAAAAAAAAAAAAAGAGCCATTTTTCCAGCCTCTTCTACACATTTTGTTGCTGGGTTGTTTGTTTGTTTGTTTGTTTGGTTTTTTCGAGACAAGGTTTCTCTGTATAGCCCTGGCTGTCCTGGAACTCACTTTGTAGACGAGGCTGGCCTCCAACTCAGAAATCTGCCTGCCTCTGCCTCCCAAGTGCTGGGATTAAAGGCATGCGCCACCACGCCCGGCTGGGTTTTTTTTGTTGGTTTTTTTTTGTTGTTGTTGTTTTTTTTGAGATAGGGTTTCTCTGTGTAGCCCTGGCTATCCTGGGACTCACTCGGTAGACCACGCTGGACTTGAACTCAGAGAGCTCCCTGCCTCTGCCTCCCAAATGTTGGAATCAAAGGTGTTCTCCACCACTGACTCTACTAGTTTTTTTGTTTGTTTTGTTTTTTAAGTTTTATTTATTTTATGTATGAGTACACTCTTGCTGTCTTCAGATACACCAGAAGAAGGCATCAGACCCCATTACAGGTTGTTGTGAGCCACCTTGTGGTTGCTGAGAATTGAACTCAGGACCCCTGGAAGAGCAATCAATGTTCTTAACCTCTAAGCCATCTCTCCAACACCTCTACTAGTTTTTTGTTTGTTTGTTTGTTTTGTTTTTTTTTAAGATGGAATTTATATTTGCAGGGAATCAGAGGAGTGGTGATATGGGGATAAATAGTGATCTCTAAAAGGACCTGAGGAACACTCAAGGGTGGTTAAGAGTGGACCATGAGCAGGGCGGTAGTGACACACTCCTTTAATTCCAGCACTTGGGAAGCAGAGGCAGGTAGATTTCTGAGTTTGAGGTCAGCATGATCTACAAAGTGAGTTCCAGGCCAGCCAGGGCTATATAGAGAAACCCTGTCTCGAAACCCCAACCCCTCCACCAAAAAAAAAAAAAAAAAAGTGGACCATGGTCAATCAACTTCTAGAATGTCAGCCCAGACATCTGTGTGGAAAGTGCTGGAAGTATTAGGACACTGGACTAGCACTATCTGTTTTTATATTCATGACTGTGTGCTTGTTGTGTGTGTAAGGACAACATCTACCTTGTTTGAAACAAAGTATCATCCTTACTGGGGGAACCAGGCTGGCTGGCCCTAGTACTTAAAAGGATTGTCTGACCTCAACTTGGGAACAACAGAACTACATTAAGTCTGACGTCCAACTCCCTGTCCTTGCCCTTGAGTGGTAATTGATTTCCACACTGGGTCATAACCCTCACTCATCATACTTTTTGTTTTTTGTGCATGGGTGTTTTGCCTGCATGTGCCCGGTGTCTTTGGAGGCCAGAAGAGGGCATCAGACTCTTGGAACTGTAGTTATAAGTTATAAGAAGTTGTGATTTCGCTGGGCATGGTGGCGCACACCTTTAATCCCAGCACTTGGGAGGCAGAGGCAGGCAGATTTCTGAGTTCGAGGCCAGCCTGGTCTACAAAGTGAGTTCCAAGACAGTCAGGGCTACACGGAGAAACCCTGTCTCAAAAAAAAAAAACAAAACAAAACAAAAAAACACAAAAAAACAAAGAAGTCGTGATTACAAGTAGTTGCAAGCCTCACCATATGGGTACTATGACTTGAATCCTGGTCCTCAGGAAGAAAAATTCTTTTGGTGACAGGGTTTCTCTGTATAGCCCTGGGTTTCCTGGAACTCACTTATGACAAGGCTGGCCCTAAACTCAGAAATTTGCCTGCCTCTGCCTCCCAAGTGCTAGGATTAAAAGCATGTGTCACCACGCCCCGGCGGCAGGTGGATTTCTGAATTGGAGGCCAGCCTGGTCTACCTACAGAGTGAGTTCCAGGACAGCAGGGCTACACAGAGAACCCTGTCTCAAAAAAACAAAACAAAACAACCAACAACAATTATGTAAACATACATGAGGACTCCAGGTTTGATCTTTGGCACAGCAGTGAAGTTAGGGAACAGGCCTGCCTGATGGCTCAGAGGGTAAAGGCATTTGCCTCCAAGCCTGAAGAATTAAATTCAGTCCCTGAGACCTACTTGGTGGACTCATTCTCAGATATTGTCTTCTGATCTCTGTGATCCTCATGATGGCCCACCTGAGAACATACACATAAAACAAAGAAATGCAGCCAGGCATGGTGGTGTACGCCTTTAATCCCAGCATGGTCGGGAGGCAGAGGTAGGCAGATTTCTGAGTTCGAGGCCAGCCTGGTCTACAGAGTGAGTTCCAGGACAGCCAGGGCTATACAGAGAAGTCCTGTCCCCCCCCCACCAAAAAAAAAGAAAAAAAAAGAAAAAAACCCACCAAGAAATGTAATTAAAATATACTGGTAAGGAGATTCTGGTCAGGTGAGGCTGTCACATGCCTTTAATCCCTGCACACTCTGGAAGCAGAGGCAGGTGGATCTCGGTGAGTTCAAGGCCAGCCTGTTCTATGGGGAGAGTGAGTTCCAGGACAGCAAGCAATACACAGAGAAACCCTGTCTTGGAGGGAGGAGGTAGTGGAGGGAAGGAGAGAGGGAGAGAGTAAAAGAGAGGGAGGGAGGGAGGAGGGAGGAGGGAGATTTGATATTTTTTTTGGACTCTGACCCACAAGGGGCCTAGATAGGGTGGGTTTTGGCATCTTTCAGCACCCACTTGAGTAGTGATTACTGCTTCCAGGGAGGTGTACCAGAAGTCAGAAGTCTCAATTACTTGGGGGTGGGGGGGGAGAATTAACCGTCCGGATTAAATGGCTTGAAACTCTGTAGTTGTCTATTACAGCATGTTCACTGTGCCTGTTTTGTTCTTTCCCCTCAGAAGCAGGCAGCCCAGGAACTAGGATTTTTTTCTGCAGAAGCATTGCAGGTGCCAAGCCCAAGGCTCCATTTAAAAGTGCCACTCCCATTTCACGGAACAGGANGGGGGGGGAGAATTAACCGTCCGGATTAAATGGCTTGAAACTCTGTAGTTGTCTATTACAGCATGTTCACTGTGCCTGTTTTGTTCTTTCCCCTCAGAAGCAGGCAGCCCAGGAACTAGGATTTTTTTCTGCAGAAGCATTGCAGGTGCCAAGCCCAAGGCTCCATTTAAAAGTGCCACTCCCATTTCACGGAACAGGAAACCCAAGCTTCTGGAGGTCACTAGTTGAGGGGTGTCAGCGCGGACGTCCCATAAACCCAATCACCGAAGCCCGAGGTTGTAAGGGTTGGGAGGAGGGGGAACTCAGGAGCCTGGGTTTGGCGGGAGGAATGACTCAACTACCCCGCCCCGTGAGCCCTGGGGCGCTGCAACAGCCATCCTCATCTTTTCTCGAGTACCCCATATTCTTGCGTCCAGGACCCTGATCTACAACCTGGTGCGAGCCTAGGGGTTCAGAGCCTAGAACAGCCCCACTCCAAGCCAGCTCACACTCGAGCTCCCCGTGCTTTTGCAGCTGGAGCCAATAACTACACCTGTGTCAGGCTAGTGGTTTGGCCTGAATCGGGACACAGACGCCATTGCTGGAGGCGGCGCGTAAAGGGAACGCAGACGCCTGGTGGCTGGGTCCGTGTCTTCGTCCACCCCCCCTTTCGTTCTTTCTTTTGTTTGGTTCGAATGAGTCTTATTCCTAACCGCGTTGGTCCGGAACTTAGTAATGGGAACCCAGGCTGGCCTCGAACTCTCGGCTATCCTCCTGCCTCAGCCAAGCGCTGAGATTAAGGCTTGAGCCACCATGCTCATTAACGCATGAAGTTTGAAATGAAAAAGAAAAAAAATACTTTGTGTGTTTGTGTGTATGTGTACTCTTAAGAGCTTCTACCCCCGCCCAGTGCGGGAGCTGTAGGGGACAGTGCAGCACCCGAGTATGTATGAGCGGGCTGTTCGAGATTCTACCAAGAAGAGGAGACAGGAAGGTAAACTAGAATCCCGGAGGATTCTTATCTATACAAGGGTGACAAACACAAAGGAGGCGGCTCCGGCTACTTCCGCAGAGGAGGGCCATCACCCCCGGGCGCCGGCTGAGTCTAGCCACACCCAGATACCTGGGCAAGCGCCGGTCCCGCCAGGGTAGCGCTGGGGGACCCGGACTCGCCCATCCATGCTTGGCGGGGGTGGGTGAGTGGGCAACCATCTTTCACCCCAACCTCTCCGGATGGTCTAGGTCCCCCCAGCGGCGCACCCAGGTCAGAGTGCTATGCTTGAACCTGGCGTGCGCGCCGGAGCTCCGCTGCAAGCCATTCTGCGCACTCGCTCCCTCGGGAGGCTGGTCACGTGCCGGGGTGGGGGTTGGGAGGACGAGCAGCAAGCGCCCCCGGGCTGCACGTGCCGGGCTAGATGAGGGCGGAGCTCCGGCGTCGGGAGCTGAGCTCTGACCCCTGGTTTCGCAGCGAGGTGGCCAGGCCGCCTGTCTCCAGTCTGCTGCTGGCTGCTGGGCCACTCTCTGTCCCTGCTTGGGACTCAGAAAGGTTTAGCGCCCGGGTCGCACTCCAAAAGAACAGCACGCCCTCTCTAAATTGTTCCTGTTGTACTGAAACCTTACAGTCCGATACAAAGAGTTCCTGCCGGTCAGGAGGGTTGCGACAGAGCAGTGGTTCATCTGCGGCTTTCTGTTGACTTGGATTAGGAAGAATTTCGTACACGAACCAAAGTCACGGTCCTAATTCGCTCTACCCCCCCCCCCTAGCCCCCAGCCCCTGAACATCTAGATAAACACTCCGCTCTTGACGATCTGGATTCGTCCTTCTCTCGCCCACCCCCACCGCTGCCCTTCCCCGGATTGTGAAACAAATCCCTGACTGTATATTTCAGTTTACGTCCGGAATGGTTGCTGTGTTCTGATGAAAGTCTCACTGTTTCTTTAGAAACCTTTCTTTAAAAGCCCGGTAGGTTAAACGGGAAAAAAAAAAGTTGAGATAAAGATGGAGGGATAGATTTTAACTCTTTGTCGTGTACGTGAACATCGCCGACAGGAATCAAGAAAGACTTAAGGAATATCAGCAAGAGATGTTTTCTGAGCCAACGGATGGCCAGGCGGGTGCTGGAGCTGGTTGTGGACGTCAGAGATGGTAGAAATGGGCTTAATTAAGACTGCTAGCTGGAGGCTGAAAGTGACCATATTAGGTGAGGGGCTGGACTGGGGTCTTGAGAAAAAGAGAGCTTTAAGGATGAAAAACTGAGCGGAGGTTTAAATCCTAAAGTTAGATGCGGACATCCGGGAGTGGACAGCGGGACAACCGTCTTTTTCTTTTTTTCCTCGGAACTTAAAATTTTTAAATTTTCGTCTTATCCCCGTGTGTGTATGTGTGTGTGTCCGCGCGCGCCATTTGTTTATAGCTGTCTGAAGAAGTGAGAAAAGGGCTTCAGATCCTCTGGAATTACAAGAGGTTGAATTGCCCAGCATGGGTGCTGGGACCTCAGATCCTCTGCAAAAGCAGTAAATTTTTTAAACGCTGAGCCATCTCTCCAGCCTCTGCTTTTTTATTGTTGTTTTTGTATATTTATTACATTTGTTTGTGTATGCGTGTGTTCCACTACTAAAGGCGTGCGCCACCTCGCCCAGGGCTCCAGACAGTTTTCTATGTAGCCTTAGTTGTCCTGGGACTCGCTCTGTAGACCAGGCTGGCCTAGAACTCACAGATATCTGCCTGCCTCTGCCTCCTGAGTGCTGGGATTAAAGGTATGCCCCTCTTTAGGGCAGCAGACATGGGGGAATAAAGGGAGTGGGAGAAAACCGGCATCCCACCAGAGTTCTGGTGCTTTGGGTGGGCGGATTCGAAGGACTGCCACATGCTTTCCACATGGCCCTGGGTGGGTGTCTGGCTGTAGGAAGCTACAGACCCAGCCCAAGGTGGTGGATAAGGAGCAGCCTAGGTCTCTGGGACTCACTGAGACCAGAGATCACAGGTTCAGTCTCGGGCATCCCAGATACTGCTGGACACCGTGGAAGAGCTTAGAACAAAGTGGGAGCCCCGTGGGCAGCTCGGCCAGCTTCCGGGCCGAAGAAAGAAGAGGGCCAGGGGAGAGGTGGCGCTGGGTGGCAAATGGCTCTTTAGGGAAAGTCTATCCCATCGTTCAAGCGTGCTGGGTCTTGATGAGCATAGATGGTCTATGATTTTAGAGCTTTATTGTCGAAAGAGAGAAGGTAAAGGCCACATGGAGGGAGAAACAGAGCTAGAGATGAGAGTAAGAAAGGTGAGGTTTGTTTTTTGGGGTTTTTTTTGGTTTTTTTTTTTTTTGTTTTTTCGAGACAGGGTTTGTCTGTGTAGCTCTGGCTGTCCTGGAACTCACTTTGTAGACCAGGCTGGCCTCGAACTCAGAAATCCGCCTGCCTCTGCCTCCCGAGTGCTGGGATTAAAGGCGTGCGCCACCACACCAGGCTGAAAGGTGAGAGTTTAAGAGAGAGAGGATTGGCCAAGCAGCCCCTTTTATAGTTGGCTGGGGTACCTTGCTATTGCCAGGTAACTGTGGGGAGGAGCATACCGGGCTATTGTCACCTAACTGTGGAGGTGGAGCCTAGCCAGAATGCCAGGAGTTTGCGACTTTGTCTGCATGATTTATACTCACAGGATTATGGAGTTGGGGGCTTTGTGGTGTCAGGCACCTGTCTCTGGGAACGTGACTCACTGTTCTGTCCCTTGTAGAGTTTTCTACTGGGTCTCCGGAACAAGCCTCGCTCAACCAAAACAGGCTGCCTTTCATGGTCCCACGCCCCACCAAGTCGGTCCAGCTATATTTTATTTATTATATGTGTGTAAACATGTGCTAGAGAGTGTGGGTATGTGGGTGCATCGCATGGTTCACTTGAGGAAGTTGAAGAACAACTTTGAGGACCCGATTCTTTTCCCACCACGTGGGTTCCAGGTATTGAACACCCACCATACCTGGCTGAACTCAGGCCTGCAGGCTTGGCAGCAGGGACCTGTGTCTGCTGAGTCATTCTATCAGCATGGAGGCTAACATTCTGTCAGACCCACAGCTTCAAGGGAATATGCTTATGGTAGAACCAATGTCAAATTAATTGGACTATGTTTATTACTTTGCTAGTAATAAACAAGCAAACTTCCTTGTGCACACTCTAGGCATGCTTGCTACAACAAAACTATACCCCTACCCAGGAGACTTATTGCTTTTATGTTTGCCTGTTTGTTTGTTTGTTTATTTGTTTTTTGAGAAAGGCTCTCAAGCCGGGCATGGTGGTGCACGCCTTTAATCCCAGCACTCGGGAGGCAGAGGCAGGTGGATTTCTGAGTTCAAGGCCAGCCTGGTCTACAAAGTGAGTTCCAGGACAGCCAGGGCTATACAGAGAAACCCTGTCTGGAAAAAAAAAAAAAAAAAAAAAGAGAGAGAGAGAGAAAGGCTCTCACATTTGTAGCCCTGGTTAGCTAGAATTTACATTGTAGCCTAGGCTAGGTTTTAACTCATGAAGATCCACCTACATCCACCTCCCAGAGCTGGGATCAAAGGCAGATGGCACCAGATCGGGCCAGGGTAGGTATATTACAATAGAAAGCAAGAAAGCTAGTCTTGAGATGAGAATGTGGCCTGCCACCTGTCACAGGTGAAAGTAAATTGCTTGAGGTTACCTTCTTGGTAGCTAGATCCAAGTCAGACACCAAGTAGCTGAGGCTGTGGTCTGTTGAACAAATCACTCTATCTGTCATAATGCTGGATATGGATCTCTGGACACCCCACACATACACCCCCTTTCCCCACAAGCTAGGTGTAGAGCTCTACCCCTGATCTTTCCTGTCTCCAGGCGTTGTGAAGTTGCTTCTGATTGTCTATGAAGCCAACAAGGACTCCATCAGTTTAAGAAACTTGGTTTGCTTGTCTGGGGTGTGTTTTGTTTGGATAAGAGGTCTTACAGTTATTGTGATCCTCCTGCCTTAGCTTCTCAAGTTCTGAGATTACAGGCATTTGACACTTTGCTCAACTGTTCTGTTCTGATCACTCAATCAGAGGTTCCCACCTCTCTGTTCTGGCCTCACCAGTTTCTACTTGTCTTCCTCCTACCTCCGAGGGTCTGTGAGGGTGGCTGACTCTCCTTGAACTGATATCAGTTCAGACTTGCATCCAACAGCCAGCTGTAAGAGAGCCAGGAATTCTTCCATCTTGGGGAGAACAATAAAGGAGGAATTTAATTAAGGACAAAGAGGCCCTTTGGAGATGTGTCTACCCAGGAAGTGGCATTCTCCCATCAATGGCTGACATCAGCCATCAGTTGAGGCTGTCCAAAGATCTGTGTAGAGACCACCTAATAACTGTCTCCTTTGCTCCCCCTTACACCAACTGTGACTACACTGCCTCTGATGAATATATATCTCGGCATTTATCCCATACCCCCTGCCTCTCTCTATACCCCAGGGGTGCTGGAGGTTGAACCCAGGGCCTTACACGGTGCTTGCTGCACCGTGTAAGGGACAACTCCCAGTGTTGTATCTTGTGTATGCACGCTGGCCTCTATTAAATTTCTTTCAGCATTGTTATCTTGAGCTAGCACATTCTGTGTTTCTGCAGTAGAGTGTTTTCCAGAGGGTGTGGCCAACTGGCAGATTCTCCTGATTTACAGAATAAATCCATTTGAATATGCTGGGATGGCTCAGCTTCATGACTGTCTCCTACCACATTGCTAAAGTAAGTACCCCTGCTTTGCCCTAGGCTTTCAGAGACTATTTCAATGGGCTGAAAAGGGATTTCTAGAGTCTCTCTCTCTCTGAGCATTCATTTATTTTTTTTTAAAATTTCTTTTTTTTTGGTTTTTCGAGACAGGGTTTCTCTTTAGCCCTGGCTGTCCTGGAACTCACTTTGTAGACCAGGCTGGCCTCGGAACTCAGAAATCCGCCTGCCTCTGCCTCCCGAGTGCTGGGATTAAAGGCGTGCGCCACCACGCCCGGCTCAAAGAACCTTTCTTAACAGGTCCACTTCCCCTGTATCCTTTCTTTTCCACTACTTCTTGTGGGTGGTGGGATACAAGCTTTTAAGAACCATCATTAAAAATAGGCATTTGAAAAAATTAAACTTACACAGGTCAGCTTCTGACTCACACACACACACACACACACACACACATACACACACACTGTGTAATACAGAATGCATGGCTGAAGAAGTGTATGTATACACACACAATGTAAACAAACAATTGAATGTAATTTTAGAAATTAAAAAAAATAGCCGGGCGTGGTGGCGCACGCCTTTAATCCCAGCACTCGGGAGGCA
The DNA here is from genome assembly GCA_902729485.2 of Mus minutoides. Classification (NCBI taxonomy): domain Eukaryota; kingdom Metazoa; phylum Chordata; class Mammalia; order Rodentia; family Muridae; genus Mus; species Mus minutoides. Next base: position 33,280 of record LR752696.1, on the reverse strand, counting down.
GAGGCAGGCGGATTTCTGAGTTCGAGGCCAGCCTGGTCTAAAAAGTGAGTTCCAGGACAGCCAGGGCTACACAGAGAAACCCTGTCTCGAAAAACAAAACAAAACAAAACAAAACAAAAAAACCAAAAAAACAAAAAAAGAAAGGTTCTTTGGAGCAACTCCCCTCTGTGTTGTCTGGACATTAGCAGTTCTGTTCACAGGTTAGCAGGCAGGGGCAACTCAGTCCAATACACCAGCAGTCCAATTCAGTAGATTTGGGATAGCAAGCTTGAATCAGAAGCAGTGGCACTACCTAGCAGAGACTGCCAGGCTTCAGCCTCAGCCTCAGCCTCAGCCTCAGCCTCAGCCCAAGTCAGCAGGAGGGACCAAGAGGAAAGCCAGAAGTTCTTGGCTGTGCCTCTCTCAGTGAAGCAAAGATCAGCAAAGACTCAAAACCCATAAGCACTGCACAGCTAGCTCTATAAGCTGTCACTGTCTAGACCTTTATATACTTCTTCCAAATATCACGTGTCCTCCACGTGTCTTGTCTCTGCACTTGTGTCTGTCTCAGCTGACATCAAGAGTGATGTCTCTGCTAATCAGCCCAAGTCCCCAGAAGTGGCAAGAAACTGCAGTACGTCACCAGAAGTTTTTTTTGAGTAATGTCTCTCTATGGAGAGACATCAAAAACCATCAAATGCAGCTCAACTCTGCGATGTAAGACAAACCAATACATGCATGTCGTTAGCAAAGAGTCTCCCATCACGTGTCCTTTTATGTGCTTGCTTTAGCAGAACATCCTCTCTCTTGTGTCTGCTTCAGTGAAACATTCCTTCATGAATCTGCCTTAGCCTTTCACCTGTGTCCACTTCAGCCAAACCTCCTTCAAGTGTTTGTCCCAGCAAAACCACCATTCAACAGACTTTCCAAAGAACCCTTAAGTTTCCACTTCAGTCCTGTGAGGTGTCCTCTTCTCCTTCTCCCTGTATGGTGGGTTTTATCAGGCTTGGCAGCATGTGCCTTTACCTACTGAGTAGCCCCCAATAACCTTTTAAACTGTCCCTGGTCCACTGTTCTAAATATTTACTCCCAGGTATGCTAGATCACACTAGTCAAACTCTAAAGCTCTTTTGCTATGAACTGACCTTTGCATTTGCTGAAACCTTGAAGGTCAGGAAAAGGCCTTCAAGAAGGGCAAGGAAGGGGCTTGTTTCTCCTGAGCCCTTTGCCTGGTCTTCAGGCAATGTCAGGCTGCTGCCCCTTGTGCACAGAAAAGGTACGGGTGAATCTGGGCATTAAAGTTTTCAGCTTCATCTACACAAAAGTCCTACACAGCCCAGCTCGGGGCAACCTGCTGTAATCCCAGAACTTTTTTTTTTTCCTCGTTCCGGTCAACCCTGCTCACTCCAGTCAACCCTGCCTGCTCTAGCCGGCCCCGCTCACTCCGGCTGGCCCCATTTGGCCCTGCTCGCTCTGGCCGGTCCATCCGAAAACTTTTGAGATAGAGGTACCAACCAGTTCAAGGTCATCCTCAGCAGCATAGCAAGTTACTGAGTATTTAAAAAAAAGATGAGCTCAGTAACAAAGTTTAGTAGGTAAAGATACCTACCACCAGGGGCTGGAGGGATGGCTCCGTGGCTAAGAGCACTGACTGCTCTTCCAGAGGTCCTGAGTTCAATTCCTAGCAACCACATGGTGGCTCACAACCTTCTGTAATGGGATCTAATATCCTCTTCTGGTGTGTCTGAAGACAGCTACAGTGTACTCATATACATAACATAAATGTATAATTATTAGCCAGGCATGGTGGCGCACGCCTTTAATCCCAGCACTCGGGAGGCAGAGGCAGGCGGATTTCTGAGTTCGAGGCCAGCCTGGTCTACAGAGTGAGTTCCAGGACAGCCAGGGGAACACAGAGAAACCCTGTCTCGAAAAACCAAACCAAAAAAAAAAAAAGATAGCTACCACCAAACTGGACGGTCAGAGTTCAGTCACTAAGGCCCCACAAGGTAGAAGGGAAGACCCAGTTCCCACAAATTGTCTGCTGACCTACACATGCATAATTGCACACACACATGCAGTATGCACATAAATTAAGAAATGAAGCTGGCCAGTCGTGCTGGCCCATGCCTTTAATCCCAGCACTCGGGAGGCAGAGACAGGCAGATTTCTACCAGCCTGGTCTACAGAGTGAGTTCCAGGACAGCCAGGGCTACACAGAGAATCCCTGTCTGGAAAAAAAGAAAGAAAGAAAGAAAGAAAGAAAGAAAGAAAGAAAGAAAGAAAGAAAGAAAGAAAGAAAGAAAGAAAGAAAGGGAAAGGAAAGAAAGAAAAGGAAAGAAAGGAAAGGAAAGGAAAGAAAGAAGAAAGAAGTGATAGGATGTAGTAGTGCCTCTCACATGGCCTCCTTGGAAGCTCCAGTCCCAGCCTGTGGCCCTCAGCTTGAGGCTTCTGGGTCTTTCACCTCGGACTCTTCTCTCTGTCTCCTTCCTGCTTCACAGCTGTGCCTGGCATGTGGATAACCTCAGCTCGGGCTCCCCCTCCTTCACTGTCTTCTGTCAGTGTTATTCGGTAAACATCCTGCTGACTGACATTGCTCTCCTAACGTTGAGATTGGCTTGACTGTTCCTAGGTAGACATCTTAAAAATCTCTGCAAGCTGAGGCTAGAGAGATGACACAGCGGTTAGGAAGGCACATTTCAATCCCAGCACCCACACTGTCTTACAACTTCGGAAACTCCAGCTCCAGAAGATTCACTGCCTCTGGCTTTTGTAAACACACGCACTCACAGGCAACTCCCCTCCCCCAGCCAGGGGCGGTTGTACCCACCTTTAATCCCAGCACTCAGGAGGCAGAAGCAGGTAGATCTCTGAGTTTGATGCCAGCCTGGTCTACAGAGCAAGCTCCAGGACAGCCAGGGGTACATACAGAAATTTTGTCTTGAAAAACCAAAAAATAAATTTAAATATCTATCTATCTATCTATTTATTTATTTATTTATTTTTGAGACAGGGTTTCTCTGTGTAACGCTGGCTGTCCTGGAACTCACTTTGTAGACCAGGTTGGCCTCGAACTCAGAAATCCGCCTGCCTCTGCCTTCCCAGTGCTGGGACTAAAGGCATGTGCTACTACAGCCGGCTTTTATTTTCTTTTCTTTTTCTCTTTCTTTTGAGACAACTAATGTAGTCAGGGGCTGGCTTGAAACTCACTATGTAGACCAAGCTGCCTTTGACCTCAGCTCCACCAGTCTCTGCCTCCCGACCGCTGAGATTGAAGCCCTTAGCCTCCTTTGCAGTTTACTTCAAAATTTTGGAGGGAAGTGCTTTAAGTGAGATGGCTCAGCGGGTAAGAGCACCCGACTGCTCTTCCGAGGGTCTCGAGTTCAAATCCCAGCAACCACATGGTGGCTCACAACCATCAGTAACGAAATCTGATGTCCTCTTCTGGAGTGTCTGAAGACAGCTACAGTGTACTTACATATAATAAATAAATAAATCTTTAAAAAAAAAAAGATAGTAAATAAACGCAGGCGGGGCTAGCCAGAGCGAGCGGGGCCTGCTGGAGCGAGCAGGGTTGAGCGGGGTTGACTGGACCGAGGCAAAAAAAAAAAAAGAAAGAAAGAAAGAAAGAAAAAGTAAGTAAACAACTTAAAATAGCTTCAGGAAGTCTCTGAAACTGACCCAAGGGCCTTGTCTCCTAAGAGTATATAAGCAGTAAAGACTGCTGGGATACACCAAACAGACCTCCTGAGCTGCTTACAAGAGGTACCTCCTAAGCAGTTTGGAAGAAATGGAGAGAGCAGCTGAGATGCCCAAAACACTGAATCTTCACCTGAGGGTTGAGACTCTGGGGAATGTTAAACGACCCTTTCACACATATTTAAGAGTCACCAGCCGGACGTGGTGGCACAAGCCTTTAATCCCAGCACTGGGGAGGCAGAGGCAAGTGGATTTCTGAGGCCAGCCTGGTCTACAAAGTGATTTCCAGGACAGCTAGGGCTATACAGAGAAGCCCTGTCTCAGGAAAAAAAAAAAAAAAAGATTCATTAACAGTTGAAACATTACAGGTATCAAGTAACAAATAAATTTCTGGCTAGAGGTCCCAGTAACATGAGGGACCGCATTAAAGGGTTGCAGCATTAGGAAGGCTGGGAACCACTGGCCTCTAAGAAACAAATATCTGCCCGAGGAGCTACTCAGCCCCCGAGCCACTGGGAGGGACACACACTGTATAGCTGCTTAGGTTGCCTAGTGTGCTCCAGCAAGCTTTCATGAGCTGTCACCTGTGCCGAGGAGGGATTTGGTGCAGCAGTCTGAGTCATTTCTCGTTCTGGAACTAACCCCTCACCCATATTCCTGGAAGTAACCCCCCCCCCCAAACAAAACAAAACAAAAACAAAAACAAAACCTCACCAAGATGGACCTTGGTAGTATAAGCACTGTATTCTGCTGTTGGTTTCTTATCTGGGGTGAGATGTTTGTTCATGTTCCCAGAAACAGTGTTTCCCAACAGCCACCACACCCACCTGGCTCCTTCTTCTAAGACAGAGTAGCATGTAACCTAAGCTGGCCTTGAACTCTTGATCCTCCTGCCTCTGGATCCTGGGTGCTAACGGGCACAGGGCACAAGTCACTAACGCAATGGCTGTGGGTTCTAACTCTTTTTCTTCTGGTCCCCCCCTTCCTCCCTCCTCCTCCCTGCTCCTCCATTGTCTTCCTCCTCCTCCTCCTCTTCCTCCTCTCCCTTGTCTTCCTCCTCCTCTTCTCCTTCTTCTTTCCACTCCCCTCCCCTCTCCCAGTTTTGCTGTGTATCCCTGGCAGTCCTGGAACTCACTCTGTAGACCATGGTGGTCTCCAGCACATAGACATCTGCCTGCCTTTGCCTCCCCACTGTGGGGATTAAAGGCATTTGACATTACCACCTGCATCTTCTCCTTTTTGAGAGAGTATGGGTGTGGAGGGTGGGCCAGCGTCAAAATTGCTATGCAGGGCTTTTGAGATTGCTCAGCAGGTAAGGGTATTTGCTTGGGGATCTAAATTTGATCCTCAGAAGAAGCTAAGAAAACTGATTTCACAAAGTTGTTCTTTTCACAAGATGTACCCCTTCCCACCCCACATACATACAATTTTTTTTTTTAGAATTTTTTTATTTTTATTTTTAGTTATGTGAATATGTGTTTTGGGGGGTGGGTATGGACATTTCAAATGGGTATGGTGCAGGTGCCAGAGGTATTAGATTCTCTGGAGCTTCAGTAAGAAGCAGTTGGGAGCTACCAGATATGGGTGTTGGAACCCCAACTTGAGTCCTCTGGAAGAGGACTTCTTCTTCTCCTCCTCCTCCTCCTCCTCTTCCTCTTCCTCCTCCTCCTCCTCCTCCTCCTCCTTCTTCTTCTTTTTCGAGACAGGGTTTCTCTGTGTAGCCCTGGCTGTCTTGGAACTCACTTTGTAGACCAGGCTGGCCTCGAACTTAGAAATCTGCCTGCCTCTGCCTCCCGAGTGCTGGGATTAAAGGCGTGCACCACCATGCCGGGCTTGGAAGAGGACTCTTAAACAAGCAAGCAAGCAAGCAAGCAAGCAAGCAAGCAAGCAAGCAAGCAAGCAAGCAAGCAAACAATCCACATATGCTGGTCCTCCCAAACATTAGTGGTAGGTGTGTCAGTCATTGATGGGGGGAGAGAGGGATGAGGTGTTAGGTTTAAGGCGGCTGTCCTGGAACTTGCTAAATTACACACATGCCAGGCTGGCCAGGACTCTGATTTCTGGCCTCAACATCCTCATTGCTAGAACTGCAAGTGTTCAAACAAAAAAATATACAAACAAACAAATAATTTGCTGGCTTTGAACTAACTTTCTTCCTGCTTCAGCATCCTGAGTGCCGGGGGTTACAGGAGGTGCCACCATGCCTGTCCTGGCTATATCCTGTTTCTTCCACTGCGAGCAAAACTCCTGATTTTTTGTCAAGACCTTCTTGAACTAATCCCCTCTTTTTTTTTTTTTTTTTTTTTTTTTTTTTGCCTGACTGGTTTTCCCAAGCAGAGTGACTTCCGCTTTTCAATTTACATATGCATACACGCAGCTATTGTGTGACTTGTCTTAAGCTCCTTTGTGTGCGTTGGCTCTGCCTTCCTTTGGGGTCTCATTCATCCCTGTACCTTCGCGCCTTCATTCATCCAACAATTCTATTTTTGAGTGCCTGTCTATCCCAAGCGTGGGAGCAACTCAGTCAGTGACTGCCTGAGGCATGAATGGAGTGGGGAGAGGTTGTTACCTCAGTGGATGCTGGGTTGCTAGGTTACAAACTCTAGAAGAGGGGGGTGTGACTTTGTGTGTGTGTGTGTGTGTGTGTGTGTGTGTGTGTGTGTACAGCACCAGCACACATTTTCATGCAGGATCAGGGAAAGCAACCGGGTGGAAATTCCATGTTTCATTTTGGCCATTTAATTGCTTTCATTTTGGTTTCAGCTTTGATTTTGTGTGTGTGTGTGTGTGTGAGACGACGGGGCCTAGGTATATAACTCATGGCTATCCCCCTGCCTCAGTCTGACTTACCACACCTGGTTTTTTGTTTCACTTTTCTTTGAGACTGGGTCTTGGATTGTAACCAATATGTAATCCAAGTCTGACTTCAAACTAAAGGCAGTCCTCCTGCCTCAGCCTCATGGGTCCTGGACAGACTTGTGTGAGCAACTATTCCAGGCCTCTGATTTTTCAGTGTTGAAAAAATAAAACAAGGGAGTCGTCAGGTTCTGTTGTTCTCCTAGCCCAAGACTATTCCCTGGATGCTACTTCATGCTCTAACATGCTACTTCAAACCGTTCATCGTGGATGTCTTCCTAGCTCCAACCAGGCCCTGGTGCAGGGTGGTTGAAGGCAATCTCCACACCAGCTGGCTCCCACTGCATGTCATTAGAGCATAGTGTCACTGAGCTCACCTCCTTCTGGGTCCATAGTTGATAGCAGAATTCTCCTCTAGCCTGTGAGCATGCCAGGCACTGACTGAGCATGTCAGGTTTCCCAAGAACTGGAACTCAAAGAATATCTGGATATGGACATCTAAGAGGGTTGGTTCTGTTCGGGTTTAGTTGGATTTGGGCTTTTCCTCTTCTTTGTCTCTTGGTTGGTGCTGGGGGCTGGCTCCAGAGTGTCAAGCATACTAGACAAAAACTTTACCATTGATCAGGTGGGTCATGCCCCAAGCCTATAAGATGGACTTGATTAGAGGAAATGACTTTTCCATTACGGAAGCTTGTACGTCTCATGAGAAGCTGCGTGGGTGCTAAAGAGCCGGTGAGACCCATTGTGTGGTTCTGTCACAGTCCAAAGGCCTTAGACGGAACCAGGGAGACCAGTAAGGTAATTCCCACTCTAAAGCTGAGGGCCTGAGAGGCAGAGGCAAGTGGATTTTTAAGTTCGAGGCCAGCCTGGTCTACAGAGTGAGTTCCAGGACAGCCAGGGCTATACAGAGAAACCCTGTCACGAAAAACAAAAACAAAACAAAACAAAAAGAACAACAACAAAAAGACTGGGCTGTAGGACATTTTCTTAGTTGCTGCTTGATGTGGGACAGTCTAGCCCATGTTGGTTGGTGCCATCCCTGGGCTAATAGACCTGGGAGCTATAAGAAAGCAGGCTGAGCAAGCCACGAAGAGGAAGCCAGCAAACAGCATCCCTCCATGTCCACCGTGTCAGCTCATGCCTCCAGGTTCCTGATGGAGAAGTGCAAGCCAGATATACCCTTTCCTTCCCAACTTGCTTTTTGGTCATGATGTTTTCTCACTGCAATAGAAACCCTAAGACAGCATCAAAATCCATGGAAATGGAATTTAAGATGCTGGTAACCAAATCTGGCTCCTCAACTCCTGAAGCATCTTTTCAGTCTCCTCTCACTCCCTCCCCCACTTTTTAAAGAGCATCTCATTATGTAGCCCTACCTGGCTTGTAACTCACTCTGTAGTCCGGGCTGCAGTTGAACTCACAGAGACCTGCCTGCATCTGCATCCCAAGTGCTGAGTTTTAAAAGTCAGTGTCAGGGGAAAGGGGGATGGGATTGGGGGCTTCCTGAAGGAAGACCTGGAAAGGGGAAAACACTTGAAATGTAAATAAATCTGGCTCTTCATCTCTTATTCATTTATTTATTTGTTTGGTTTTTTTTCTTTCAAGACAGGGTTTCTCTGTGTAGCCCAGTTGTCCTGGAACTCCCTCTGTAGACCAGGCTGGCCTTGAACTCACAGGGATCTGCCTGCTTCTGCTTCCCAAGTGCTGGCATTAAAGGCCTGTGCTACCATCTCTGGGCTCTTGTTCATTTTTTGTTTATTTTGTTTTGTTTTGTTAAGAAAAAGGATAAGTGGTACAGAATTTTCAAAACCACCAAACAGAGTCCCTCAGACTCCTTGTCTCTGAGGCAGCCTAGATGGGTGGTTGCTTGGCAACCACATTTGTTAGAGATAAAACCTCAGAACCACAACAAAGGAAAAGCTGAAACCTGTGCCCTGTTAGGGGTTTACCTAGTAAAATAAAGCCCTGGTTCTGTCTCTGAGATAATACTGTATCTGCAAAAGGAGGACCCAAGCAGGCCTCTGCTCAGGACAGGCTGTGGGGGACCTACAGGATTTTGTTTGTACTTAGCTAGACTCATGTAGGTGTGTCCAGAGGTAGGACCGCCTTATGCTAAAGTGAAGTCAGAATGCTGTGTGGGCCTGAACTGTCACAACAACCAGGATTCATAGCATACTTTGGTTTCAAATCTAAGGGGTATTCATTCTTGTTGTTTTTTGTTTGTTTGTTTGTTTGTTTGTTTTTTCAAGACCAGACTTTCTCTGTGTAGTGCTTTGGCTGTCCTGGCACTCGCTGTGTAGATCAGGCTAGCCTAGAACTCAGAGATCCACTTGCCTCTGTCTCCTGGAATGCTGGGTCAAAAGGCATAAACTTCCTGTGCTCAGAAACATGGATAAGGAGGGCTTGCATGCTGCATTCTGGGAGAATACTACCAGACACCTCTGATTCATTTTGAGTTAGATTTTGAATTTCTTGGTTTTTTTGTTTGTTTGTTTGTTTGTTTTGTTTTTTGTTTTTCCAGACAGGGTTTCTCTGTATAGCCCTGGCTGTCCTGGAACTCACTCTGTAGACCAGGCTGGCCTCGAACTCAGAAATCCGCCTGCCTCTGCCTCCCGAGTGCTGGGATTAAAGGCGTGCCACCACGCCCGGCCTAGATTTTGAATTTCTTTTGGGTGGTTTGGTTGTGGGTTCAGACACCTTTGGCTTTGGCTGTATTTTTCACCCAGAATGAGTTACATGATCCCATTGGGAGTGACAGTTCACAGTTTAAGAAGCTGGTCTCAGCCTTGTGGTAGTGGCCTGAGCCTTTCATCCCAGCACAGGGGAGGCAGAGGCAGGTGGATCTCTGTGAGTTAGAGGCCAGCCTGGTCTACAAGTCAAGTTTAGGGCAGTCAGGGCTTCCTACACAGAGAAACCCTGTCTCAAAAATGTAAATAAATAAACAAACAAACAAAAACAAACAAAAAAGTGCATAGCTCTTGTAGAGTACCCAAGTTTGGTTCCAAACACCCATGTCGGGCGGTTCTCAGCCAGTCTCTCTAACTCTAGCCTCAGAGGGAATTATATACCTCTTTGTGGCTTCCTTGGGCACCTGCATTCATGTGTAAGAATAATAGAAATAAAAATAATATTTTAAAAAGAAATGGGGCTGTAGAGAAGGCTCAGTCATTAAGAGCACTTGATGCTTTTATAGAAGGCCAGGATTCAGTTCCCAGCACCCACATCAGGCAGCTCACAGTGGCCAGTAACTCAGATTCCAGGGGCTCCAGTGCGCATTTCTGGCCCTCACATGTGTGTTTATTATACATGCTTGATTAGAGAGCCAGGGTGGTTGCATTCAGCTGAACAAGGAGGCAGTTTGGCTACACTTGGTTGGAGCAGTCTCTGCAGGGTAGCAGACTTCAGGACTGTCCTGGCTGGTTTTGCTTGTCAACTTGACACAAGCTAGAGTCAGCACAGAGAAAGGAGTCTCAGCTGAGGAAATCCCTCTGTGAGATACAGCTGTAGGATATTTTCTGAGTTGGTGACCAGTGGGGGAGGGGCCAGCCTATTGTGGATAGAGCCACCCCTGGGCTGATAGTCCTGTGTTCTATAAGAAGGCAAACTGAGCAGGGCGTGGTGGCTCAGGCCTTTAATCCCAGCACCACTCGGGAGGCAGAGGCAGGCGGATTTCTGAGTTCGAGGCCAGCATGGTCTACAGAGTGAGTTCCAGGACAGCCAGGGCTACCCAGAGAAACCCTGTCTCAGAAAAAAAACAAACAAAAAACCCAAGAAGGCAGGCTGAGCAAGCCAGGGGAAGCAAGCCAGTAAGCAGCACCCCTCCATGGGCTCAGAGTCCGTTTTGGTCTCCAGGTTCCAGCCCTGCTTGAGTTCCTGTCCTGACTTCTTCCAATGATGGACTATGGTAAGCCAAATAAGCCCTTTTCTTTCCAACTTGCTTTTTGGTCATAGAGTTTTTTCAAAGCAATAGAAATCTTAGGACAAGGAAATAAACATGGGGGAGGGGAAGAAAGCTATGCTGGACATTTTCTGTACACACTGAACATTCACATTCAGACCAGAGGAAAGCTTTGCGCACTTAGGGTCCCTCTGAATCTCACCTGGGAAAGGCTTTGTCAATCTCCTGGGGCAGAGGCACTAGGGTTCTTGGTGTGCCCACATCAACAATACATACTCACTCACAATTCACTCCTTGCAAAAGAGAAGGAAAGAAAGAGCAAGTTTCCTTTCTTTCTTTGTTTGTTTTTTGTTTTTGGAGACAGGGTTTCTCTGCGTAGCCCTGGCTGTCCTGAATCTCACTCTGTAGACCAGGCTGACCATGAACTCAGAAAAACACCTGCTTCTGCCTCCCAAAAGTTTTCTTTATTTGAAGAGTATAACATAATAATTATTGTTAATTTGCTTGCTTATTTTGGGACAAGAGCTCACTATATAGACCATGCTATCTCCAAGTGTGCAGAGATTCTTTTGTTTTGCTGCAGTTTCATTTGTCTTTTTGAGACAAGACCTTCAACCTGGAGCAGACTAGCCATGGTACAACGTATAGAAAACGTAAGGTAAGTGGGGCATTATATTGCATGCCTATGATCCCAACACTTAGCATGTAGAGGTGAGAGAAATGAGGTCAAGGACAGCCTGAGTTACCTGAGATCCTGTCTCAAACAAACAAACAAAAGGACTGCAGGGATGGCTTTAGTGCAGGCACAAGTTCAAATCCCAGTACCCACCTCAAATGCCAGCAATGGTGGAAGTGAAGACAGCCTTGCCTACCCAGCAAGTTCTGGGTTCATTGAGAGACTCTGCCTCAAAAGATAAGGTGGAGGGCAATGAGGGGTGATGTCTGACATCCAACCCTGGTCTCGGCAGGGTTTACACATAACACACATACATGAAGTTAGAGGAAGAAAATTCTTGGTAAGTTGGATTAGTGTCTTTTCTATTTCCGTGATGAAGCATCACAACGGTGACCATCTATAGAAGGAAGGGTCTCCTTGCATTTACAGTTCTAGAGTCTAGGCTGGCGGTGGGGATCACCTCTAGAACCAGCGGCACCAAGACAGAACCGGGAAGGGCAAGTGGGCTTAAACCCTTACCAGACACTTTTCTATCTGTGATAAGGCACTGTACTGGCTGGTGTTGTGTGTCAACTGGACACAGGCTGGGGTTATTACAGAGAAAGGAGCTTCAGTTGGGGAAATGCCTCCACTAGATCCAGCTGTGGGGCATTTTCTTAATTAGTGATCAGGGGGTGGGGGCTTGTGGGTGGTACCATCTCTGGGCTGGTAGTCTTGGGTTCTATAAGAGAGCAAGCTGAGCAAGCCAGGGGAGAAGCAAGCCAGTAAAGAACATCCCTCCTGCCGGGCGTGGTGGTGCACGCCTTTAATCCCAGAAGAAGAAGAAATTTAGAACTCTAGGTCCCTAATTAGCAGTAAATCCACCATCAATAAAATCACCTCTTTTCCCTCTGTCCTTTTTATTTTTTTTTTAAATCTCCTTTCTAGTGTTATGAGGTTGAAAGAGTAGAAAAAGGGTGGAGAGAGTAGAAGAAAGAACCCACAAAGAAGCCAAAAATCAGCTATAAATCGCCATCCCTAATTCTAAATCATGGAAGAATGGGAAGGAAGTGGGGCAGGTGACTATGGAATGCTGTCAAGGCATAGCACAGCCTTTATCATCTCAGTGAATGTGCTTGTGATGAACTTTGTAAGATTCAATAAGAAGAGACCTGCATAGCCGGGCGTGGTGGCACACGCCTTTAATCCCAGCTCTCTGGAGGCAGAGGCAAGCAGATTTCTGAGTTCGAGGCCAGAGTGCCAGGACAGCCACACAGAGAAACCCTGTTTTGAAAAAACAAAAAACAAAAAAAAAAAAAAAAAGAGAGACCTGCTGATGTTTCTTCATTGAATGAACTGGTAGGTCCTCATCTAAGAGTTCATCTAGTTCCTCCTGTTCTTGCTGACCAACTGTGTGGAGTTTTATCTCAGCTACACATAAGCTCAGAAGGTGCCAGAGAAACTGTGGGAAATAGCTTAGCAGGTGAGGATGCTTGCCACCAAGTTTGATAACTAGGTTTCATTCCTAGAATCTACATCGAGGAAAGACAAAACTGTCTCCCAAAAGTTGTCTTCTAACCCCGACTCATGGGCCCTAATGTACACACATATACATACATGCCAGCATGTGCACACACATGTAGATAAATGAATATAATTTTTCAAAAATGAAGGTGCTAGAATATAGATGAGATAGCATGTTGACTGTCAGAAGCCATCTAGGAAAGGCTATGGCAAGCTAGTGAGCTTCCTGGAGATGGTCCACCATTTTGGATGACTGCAATGGGTGTGCTCTGAGATGCAGTTTCCTCAGAGACTTCACCCCAGGAATGCCTCTCACTGCTGTTATGCCTTTCCTGTCACTATTACATAACCTAATGATTCCTGAGCATCAGCCCACCCCATTGGGAAGATCTGCAAAATCAATATGAAGATGTTCTTTCATGTAGTAACGCTTGATAGACAAATTGATGGTTTCATGATTCCTGATAATGATTTTATAGAATTCCTAAAATAATGTAAGTAATCTCAAGCTCCCTATAGAATAAAAGCTGCAAATGGAGTCAATGGAGCTCTGTAAACCTTCATGTGTCACAGGCTAATTGTACTAGGAAAAGAAAGCAGGCTTGGAAGAAATTTATGATCAAGGAAAACATTCCTTCTAGGTTAGGAATGAGGCCACTATCTGGTAACTAAAGGTCATAAACTGAAAATGGGCACTTTACTGTAGTTTAAAGGACAAAAATTAAATGATGGACTATTTTATTTATACAAGATTTCAAAATAATAAGACACAAGGCAGATGCTTTGTCTCATGACAAAACCTTGCTAACTTGTGACATAAAAATTATTGCTTTAAACTTATAATGAACTTGTGAAGCTTGTAACTGATAATGAATGTTTAGTTAGGTACTTGTCTGAATGGAAAGACATAAACAATTCTGCTGAAACTCCTTAAGTCTTTTCAATCTATAACATGAACTGTTGCCTTAAACTTACTATGAACTTAAAAAATTCTTAGAAACCCACGTGATCAATTATTCTGGAAAAGCATAGGGCTGGTGAGATGGCTCAGAAGGTAAGAGCGCCGACTGCTCTTCCGAAGGTCCTGAGTTCAAATCCCAGCAACCATATGGTGGCTCACAACCATCTCTAACAAGATCTGATACCCTTTTCTGGTGTGTCTGAAGACAGCTACAATGTACTTACATATAATAAATAAATCATAAAAAAAAAACCCGAAAAGCATAAACACTAAGAACAACAACAAAGTGGTAGGTGCAGGCTTCCTCAGATTCATCCAGTATGCACATTGTCTATGTGTGTCTTCCTTTTCTTTTCTTTTCTTTTCTTTTCTTTTCTTTTCTTTTCTTTTCCTTTCCTTTCTTTTCCTTTCTTTTCTCTCTGTCTTACCGACAGTTAAGGAATTCCAAGCCTCTCACCTGGCCAGCCAGAGGCCTGAGTCAAAGGGAAAAGTATTCAGGTAACCAAGTTTCTTTTTCTCTGCTGCTATCAGCTTTTGGCTCTACATAGTAAGAAAAAGCTAACTTGCCAAAAGCCACTAGCTTTTTGGCCCCAGAATAACAAGAGAGGGATTAAATGACCACAAAAGTAAGCAGCTTTTGGCCCTGATCACCAGACTATACTCTATACTCTACCCTGTGATGTCAAGCTAGTCCTTGACAATGGACTAAAGAGAGAATTCCATCTGTGAAGCTTTTGACTGTTCATGTCACCTATGCTGGAGCTGTTTGCAGCTGTTTCAGGGTCACCCACACTCCTGTCAGTTCTCACCTATGCAAACGTAAGTAAGCTTAATAATGTCACTGGACCTCTAAGCTTGACCTACACAGAATAACTGTTTTCAGCTGTCATTAGTGCCCTATCTAGCATGATTGGATGTTTGCTTACTGCCCCATAGAAAGTTTTCTCAATAGTGGTCTATTATGACATGCATGTGTGTAATACACATTCCCTTCAAAGAGTTAATATCATATGCCATAAGGAAGAGGTTTTTTTTGTTTTTTGTTTTTGTTTTTTGTTTTTTGTTTTTCCGAGACAGGGTTTCTCTGTATAACCCTGGCTGTCCTGGAACTCACTTTGTAGACCAGGATGGCCTCGAACTCAGAAATCCACCTGCCTCTGTCTCCCGAGATTAAAGGCATGCGCCACCACACCTGGCAAGGAAAGAATTTTAATTACAATGACCGAATATTTATTTATATTTCAAAGATACTTCTTTTCTATTAAGGTATGTAGTTATAACGTCTGTCTATCTATCTATCTATCTATCTATCTATCTATCTATCTATCTATCTATGTTTGAGGCAATGTGTTACTGTGGAGCCCTGGCTGTCCTGAAGCTAGGATAAGTATACCAAGCTGGCCTAGAACTCACAGAGATCTGCCTTTCTTTGCCTCCCAAGTGCTGAGATTAAAGGCACAGGCCACTCACTATTCCTTAAGTATTTAAGATAGCCATGGTTTGTTGGTATAGTGGTTTACATATACTATAATCCCAGCATTTTAGAGATGGGAGCAGGAGGATCAAGCATTAAAAACCATCTTTGGGGGTTGGCAAGATGGCTCAGCAGTTAAGAGCACCCGACTGCTCTTCCAAAGGTCCTGAGTTCAATTCCCAGCAACCACATGGTGGCTCACAACCATCTGTAATGAGATCTGACACCCTCTTCTGGAGTGTCTGAAGACAGCTCCAGTGTACTTATTTATAATAATAAATACATCTTTGTATTTGGGCCAAAGCGAGCGGGACCAAGTGGAGCAAGCAGAACTCCTCTGAGCAAGCAGAAGTTCTAAGATGCAACTCCCAACAACCACATGAAGGCTCACAACCATCTGTACAGCTACAGTGTGCTCATTTAAAATAATAACAATAAGCCAGGCGTGGTGGCACATGCCTTTAATCCCAGCACTCAGGAGGCAGAGGCAGGCAGATTTCCAAGTTCGAGGCCAGCCTGGTCTACAAAGTGAGTTCCAGGACAGCCAGGGCTATACCGAGAAACCCTGTCTCGAAAAACAAACAAACAAAAAAAACCAACAAAATAATAACAATAAATAAATAAATATTTTAAAAAAAAATCCCAAACCATCTTTGGATGGGCCAGAGAGAGATGATGCCACCAAGCCTGACAGTCCGAATTCAACCCCAGAGTCCACGTGGTGAAAGGGAAGAACTTCCACCTTTCAAAAAAGGAACCCCTTGCCGGGAGTGGTGGCGCACGCCTTTAATCCCAGCACTTGGGAGACAGAGGCAGGTGGATTTCTGAGTTCGAGGCCAGCCTGGTTGACAGAGTGAGTTCCAGGATAGCCAGGACAACACAGAGAAACCCTGTCTCAAAAAAGCCAACAAAACAAAACAAAACAAAACCCTCCTTTGCAAGTTCAAAGCCAGCATGAGCTACATAGTAAAAATCAAACGAAAGGCCAGCATAGTGACACATGCCTTTAATCATAGCACTCTGAAGACAGAAGCAGGTGGACCTCTGAGTTCAAGGCCAGTCCGGTCTACATAGAGTTCTAGGACATCCAGAACTATCTAGGGAGATCCTTTCCCAGAACAAAACAAAACAAGAAAAATAAAATTAATCAAATTAGAAACAATAACAGCAAAGTAATTATAGGAGAGAAAACTAGTGTTCTGTGCCTGTATCCTGCCCCTTCGTGTGGAGGCTGGAGCAAGAGAAACATAGGTTCAAGGCTAGTGTGGGCACAGTAAAAAGCAAGTACCCCTGGGAATGAAGCATTTGTCCAGTATGTGTAAAGTATGAAGTTCAAACCTTATTATACAAGCACAGAAACTGATGAGTTTTCTAATCAAAATTATACAGTAATAATAGATAAAAGCTACTGATTAGAGATGGCTAATTATGTGAAACCGTTCCTTCTACCTCAGCAGAATGGTAAGCAGCCATCAAAGATGAGACTAAGACAAGGTTGCAGTGTGAATTGCTACACCTTAGGATGCTATGTGAAAGGGCAGAACTGAAGATTCTAGCCTTTTCTATGATTATTCCACCCAATGCCCAGTACCCAGGAGATAGGAGATGGTAGGCACTCTATAACTAATTGTATAGAACATGCTATAAATCATACATATGAGTATCTATATTTCTATAGTCTACTTTTTATTTTTGGTTTCTAAGAGAGGGCCTTATATACCCCAAGCTGGCCTTGAATTTCTGACCATCCAGCCTTTTACTATTTACTTATCTTTTTGGTTTTTTTTTCTCTCTTTTTTTTTTGTTTTTTGTTTTTTTTGAGACAGAGTTTCTCTGTGTAGCCTTGGCTGTCCTGGAAATCACTTTGTAGATCAGGCTGGCCTTGAACTCAGAAATCCACCTGCCTCTGCCTCTGGAGTGCTGGGATTAACGGTGTGTGCCACCATGCTCAGCCATATTTATCTTTTTTAAAGATTCATTTATTGTTATATGTAAGTACACTGTAGCTGTCCTCAGACACACCAGAAGAGGAAATCAGATCTCATTACAGATGGCTGTGAGCCACCATGTGGCTGCTGGGACCTGAACTCAGGACCTTCAGAGGAGCAGTCAGTGCCCCTAACTGCTGAGCCATCTCTTCAGCCCCTTAGCCTTTTACTTATTTATTTAGCACTTATTTATTAATTTTATTGTTTTTCAAGACAGGGTTTCTCTGTGTAGCCCTGGCTGTCCTAGAATTTACTCTATAGATCAAGCTGGCCTTGACTCACAGAGATCCACCTGCCTCTACCTCTTGAGTTCCAGGATTAAGGCATGCACCTGAACTCCTGCCTAATTAAAAAAATTATATCTATTCATTTCATGTGTGGTTTTGCCTTCTTGTATGTCTATGTACCACCTGCATGCCTGTTTCCCAATGTGGGCACTTTGAACTGAACTTTGGACTCTTGATAGAACAGGAAGTTCTCATAGCACTGCTCCAGCCCCATCTCTCCAGCTAAGCCAAATGGCTGGTGGCACAAGCCTTTAATCCCAGCACTTGGGAGGCAGAAGCAGGTGTATCTATGAGTTTGAAGATAGCCTGGTCTACAGAGTGAAGTCTAGGACAGCCAGAGCTACACAGAGAAGCCCTGTCTCAAAGGGTAAAAAAAAATTTTTTTTAAAGAAATGAAAATTATAGAAAAGTAAAAATTTTATGTGACCCAAACTTGTAAATCTCAGTCCTTGGGAGGTAGAGGCAGTAGAATCAGAAATTCAAGGTCACCCCTGGATACTTAGTGAATTCAAGGACAGCCTGGATATAGGAAACCCTGTCTCCAAAAAACAAACCAACAAAAATAACCTACTATGGCAGTGTCTGCCTGTCTTCCAAGCACTGGACACTGTAGCAAGATCACCTGGTATAAATAAAGATATCATGCAACTTGAACATTTTTTAATTGGTGAAAAAAATGTAAAGCCTATATATAATTCTAGCACTAGGGAGTGTGAGGAAGGAATCTTTGAGTTAGGGTCCAGCCTGGACTATGAACCAAAACCAAGACAGCAAAATATCTTAAGACTAGACCTTGAATTTGTGCCTTTCTTGGAGCTCAGGTTGGCCTCAACCCACTCCACAGTCAAGAATGCCTTTGAGCTGGGCGTGGTGGTACACGCCTTTAATCCCAACACTTGGGAGGCAGAGGCAGGTGGATTTCTGAGTTCGAGGCCAGCCTGGTCTACAAAGTGAGTTCCAGGACAGCCAGGGCTATACAGAGAAACCCTGTCTGGGGGGAGGGGGGGGGGAAAGAATGCCTTTGAATTCCAGATTCTCTAGCCTTCACTTCCCAGGGGCTGGGATCATAGGCATACTCAGTCTAAGTGTGGACCTGTGGACCTGTTTTCTACTCTCTCCTGCTTTATTTGCCTTTATGAAGCTACTGGTTAAAAAAAAAAAAGCCGGGCGTGGTGGCGCATGCCTTTAATCCCAGAACTCAGGAGGCAGAGGCAGGAGGATTTCTGAGTTTGAGGCCAGCCTGGTCTACCAAGTGAGTTCCAGGACAGCCAGGGCTATACAGAGAAACCCTGTCTCGGAAAAAAAAAAAAATCGCTGATACTGTAAACATTTTTTTCTTATTTAAAATAATAACAATAACAATAACAATAATAATAATAATGCTGTCATTACTAACCTTTCTGTGTGAATCAAACAGGAGCAAAATAAATGGCCTGGAACCCACTCTCTTCAGATACAAGAAAAATCCATCCTCCTAGTGTCCTGCAGAGAATGTACCCTGGGGCTGCATTTACAATTCATCCCGGGGCTCCAGTTTCCCTGGCGGCTGAAGAGTGCTGGACAGTATGCTGGTTTGAGCTCCAGGCTCCCAACACAAAGCGTGAGTCTTTCCGAATCGTTGCTTCCGGTTCACACTATCTTTCTCAGGAGGTCGTTGGGCAGATGGACATAGGCGAGGGCTTGTTGGTCTCCCTGTCCCCATAGTGTATAACAAGAAGTGACATTGTTACAGACACCCCTGCCATCTTTTAGCCCAGCCCTATGGGGCTCTCTGTTGTGCAGGCTAAAGACCCTTGGTTGTTGAGGAAAACATTTTCACAGCAATGATTCAAAGCCCAAAGCAAAGTGGCCCCTGGCTTGAACAATAGGTGATGTTGACAGCGTAGGTTCCAGGATCCAGAGCCTAGGCTTGTTCCCTGCCCCCAGCCCAAGGAGCAGTGCTGAGTGGATCATGCTGCTGTCATTAGTGATTTATGACCAGCTGTTGGCCTTGAATCACAGCTGCTCAAGGTTCGTAAGGTCCTGTGTGAGGGACGTGACAAGGAATGGCCCTATGCAGTTGCTCCCCTCTGAGCTACAGGGGCGTTTACATTGACAGTATTATATTCCTCCTATCTTCACCCAAGACAGGGTTTCTCTATATAGCCCTGGATGGCCTGGAACTCGATTTGTACACCAGGCTGGCATCGAACTCTATGTAAATCTGCTTGCCTCTGCTTCCTGAGTGCTGGGACTAAAGGTGTGTGCCACCATACCTGGCCAGCCAGTGCCACATTAAGAAATTTAGTGTTGCCAGGCAGTGGTGGCGCACACCTTTGATCCCAGCACTTGGGAGGCAAAGGCAGGCGGATTTCTGAGTTCGAGGCCAGCCTGGTCTACAGCGTGAGTTCCAGGACAGCCACGGCTATACAGAGAAACTCTGTCTCAAAAAAAAAAAAAAAGAAAGAAAGAAATTTAGTGTTACCCTGCCCCCCACCACCAAGTAAGGACCTAAAGCTCTGCTCTTCCTCAGAATTCCCTGGCTGTAATTGCTGAGGGGGCTGTTCAGAAGACATGGTCCAGTTGGGCTGAAACATACGGGTTGTAAAGTTGCTCCCTAAACCCCAGCACTGGAAAAGCAGAAGTAGGAAGATCGGGAGTTCAAGGCTATCCTCAACTACATAAAGAGTTGGATTAAAAAAAAAGAACAGAGAGAGAAAAAGAGCAAAAGAGCAAGGAGGGAGAGAGGGAGGGAGGTAAGGGGAGAGAGAGAGAGAGAGAGAGAGCGAGCAACTACATGGTAAGTTGGAGGCCAGCCTAGGCTATATAGGAAACTATCTCAAAATATGAAAATCCAGCTGGCTGCTGGCACATCCTTTAGTCCCAGCACCTGAGAGGCAGAGTCAGGGAGATCTCTGTGAGTCGAAGGCCAATGTGTTTTATAGAGCAAATTCACAGCCAGAGCTACACAGAGAAACTATCTAAAAAAAAAAAAAACCCAAAAATAAATAAGTAAATAAATAAATAAACCCATAACAAACAACCCAAAAAACAAGAAAGAAAAGAAAATTCTGCTCCCTCCCCTGATCCCTGTTTGGCGGTATTACCTGCTCACTATTCAGAAGGGGCAGGCATAGGCATCTGAGTAAGGACTGAGAATGGCAGGAAGGGTCCATTCAGTCCTTTCAAAAATTTAGGTCCCCAAGTAGCAGACTGGCCTCAAATTCACTCTCTAAGTGATGACCTTGGCCCTCTGGTCATCTCCTCTCCACTCTCCACAGACATGTCCTACTCACTCATTTTAATGGGATGCTGAGGAATGGAACCCAGGGCTTTGTTCATGTGAGGGGAGCCCGCGACCCTATCACAGTCAGATGTCCTATCCCAGGGACAACTGACTGTGGGGCCTTACATGCTCAGGACCATGTCTACGTGTTGTACCAGTAGTTTCTCTTCTAATTCTTACCAATAAGCCTGTGAGAGAACCAGACTAGATTTTACCAATATTTCGTTAAGACGGACAAGTTTTACGAAACGATCGAGTAACACAGCTAGTTATCTGTCTGAGGAGCCAGAACCTTTTAACGATTACTGTGCCTGTTCTAGGTAGCTTGCATATGCTATGGTGCCAGTCTCCCTGTATAAAGCTTAGAAGGCCTTCAAGACTGGGCCTGTTGAGGAGCAATGAATCAATGCAGGGACGTTCCTAAAGTCACTGAGGCCTTCCGCAGCAGAGCTGAGACTATCCCTGCTGTAAGTGACAAAACTTTCTTTTTCTGTATCCGTTAACCTGCCTAACCCTGCTTCTGCGGGAGATTTCGGCTGGCCCTACTGCTCATCGGAATTCTCATCAGTGAGTGGTAGAAGTATAAAATGGCATATTACTATGGAAAAGACTTTTTTTTTTTTTTTTTTTTTTTTGAGACAGGGTTTCTCTGTGTAGTCCTGGCTGTCCTGGAACTCACTCTGTAGACCAGGCTGGCCTCGAACTCAGAAATCCGCCTGCCTCTGCCTCCCGAGTGCTGGGATTAAAGGCGTGCGCCACCACGCCCGGCTAAGACTTTTTTTTTTTTTAACCCAAAAAATTATGACTAACACACACACACACACACACACACACACACACACGGAAGCTGAAGCAGGACAAATATAAAGCTGAGCCTGGTGGGACAGGTTTGTAGTCATAGCCACAGGACATGCTTGAGATAGCCCATGTGTCACCGTGAAAACTCTAGCTCACTCGGTACACTTGTGACCTGTCCTCCTTCCCCATTTTCTCTGGGTTTCAGCATGTCTCGGCATTCAGGAGACAGAGACAGATGAATCTCTTGAGTTCCAAGCCAGCCTGGTCTACAGAGTGAGCTGCAGGACAGCCAAGGCTACACAGAGAAACCCTGTTTTGGAGGCAGGTGAAGGGATGGCCAAAGAAAGCAACAACAAAAATAAAATAAAATAAAAGTAAAAGAAAAATGAAAAAAACCTTTTCCTTAAAAGACATTTTAAACTTCCTGTGACCCCAATTTCTCCATGTCCTTAGAATCATTAATCTGCTTTCTGTCTACACACATTATTCTGGATGCTCTATATGAATGAGATTATCGACATGCACACTTTACAGATGCCCACCTCTCTCCTCTCCTTCTTCCTTCCCCTTCTCTCCCCTCACTCTTAGAGACAGGCTTTTGTGTAACCAAGGCTGGCCTGAAACTCAGTACATAACCCAGTGTGACCTTGAACTCTGAACCTCCCACCAGCCGAGGGACAAGGTGATTGTCACACACCAAGGTTCACCAGTAGCCATCTGTAGGCCGGAAAGGGCGTGAACTCAGCATCTTCTTGCCTCAGCATGTCCTGTGGCTATGACTACAAACCTGTCCCACCAGGGCCAGCTTTATATTTGTCCTGCTTCAGCTTCCGTGTGTGTGTGTGTGTGTGTGTGTGTGTGTGTGTGTGTGTGTGTATGTATATGTGCGTTAGCCATAATATTTTGGGTAAAACTGTTAAAGTCTTTTCCATAGTAATATGCCATTTTATACTTCTACCACTCACTGATGAGAATTCCCTCTTCCCTGTATCTCCAACACTTACCATGGTCTCTTTTGAAAAGTATTTATTTCATTGTTTGGGTGGGTGGGTGAGGGTGGGTGCCTCTGCCTCCCTGTGAGTGCTAGGATTAAAGGCTTGTGCCACCATGCCCGTCTAAGTCTTAATGTGTGGCCCAGACTAGTTTTAAATTTGGGGCAATCCACTTGTCTCAGCCTGATGAATTCTGGGATTATAGAATGAACCACCTAGCTACACTCCCTTTTCTGAAAAGCCCTCACTGTCAAATATAGTGCTGTGAAGCTGGGCACGGTGGTACATGCCTTTATCCCAGTACTAGGGGGTCAGAGATGAATAGATCTCTGTGAGTTCAGAATTAGACTTGTCTACACAGGGACTTTCAGGACAACAGCTACATAGAGATACCCAGTCTCAAATACCTACATACAAAAATATCTACACCTACATATGTATATATGTGTGTGTGTGTGTGTGTGAAAAGCTTTCTTTCCTATGATATAGGTAGCTAGCCTGCCAATGACCAAAAGCTCCCTTTTCTTTCTTTTCTTTTCTTTTTTCTTTTCTTTTCTTTGCTTTTTTGCTTTTTTCTTCTTGTTTGTTTGTTTGTTTGTTTGTTTTTCAAGACAGGGTTTCTCTGCGTAGCCCTGCCTGTCCTGGAACTCACTTTGTATACCAGGCTGGCCTCGAACTCAGAAATCCACCTGCCTCTGCCTCCCAAGTGCTGGGATTAAAGGTGTGCTCCACCATGCCCGGCTCCCCTATTTTTCAATGTGCCTCTTTGCCTAACATATGAACTATGACAGCCTTCTCCTTCACACTGAGTAGCTAGTTGGGAATGATTGTGAGGTCAAGCTCCTACCAATGGGATGAGATAGTTTCCTCTTGCCTTATAATGAAAACTAATTGAAGCCAGGTGGTTCACATTATTAATCCCAGCACTAGGGAAAGCAGAGGGAGGTGGATCTCTGTGAGTTCCAGGCCAGCCAGGTATACAGTTACAGGACAGCCAGGGTCATATGAAAATACCTTGTCTCAAAACAAACTAACAAACTAAGTAAAACTGTTGCACAGCCAGTGTGCCTGTTGGGCAGGAATGGGTAGTCACACACGCCCCTCCCCCAAAGAAATTGCCTTGCCAGATTACTTTCTTGTGTTTCCTTGTGCAAATTGAGAATCTTCTTTTCCAACAGTGGCAAAACCCTAGATAGTCTGAATACTCAGTAGTTAAGGGTCATGAGTTGAAGGGGAGCCTAGGCTACTTAGGGACAAACAAACCAATAGACCAGGCATGGTGGTACACAGCCTCTGCCTCCCCAGGAGCTGAAATTCCTGGAATCCCTGACTAATGCCAGGAATCTCAGGTCCTCAGAATGTATGTTTCCTGGGACTGCTTCCATATAGGCTTGGGTCAAAGGTTAGGTGACAGTACTGGGGACCGGTCACCTTTCCCAGTCCTCTGCTCCATCTGGCTCCGTTCCTGGATTCCTATGCTACTAGTTCTCACTGGAGTCAGCCAATTAAATTCTTTTTTTTTTTCTTTAAAGATTTATTTTATTTATTATATGTGAGTACACTGTAGCTGTCTTCAGACACTCCAGAAGAGGGAGCCAGATCTCGTTACGGATGGTTGTGAGCCACCATGTGGTTGCTGGGATTTGAACGTATCACCTTTGGAAGAGCAGTCGGATGCTCTTACCCGCTGAGCCATCTCACCAGCCCAGCCAATTAAATTCTTAATTTGATTGAAATTTACCTGTTCTAGGTAGCCAGAGTCACATCGTGAAATGTCTTGGGTTATTGTGTTTAGGAGGGCTGTCGTGGCACAAGTCTATATCCCTAACACGCAGGAGACTCAAACAGAAGGGTCAAGAGCTTGAAATCAAGGTAGGCATGGTGCCCATCTCTGTATTTGCAGCAGCTGGGAACCTGAGGCAGGATTGCCATGCGTTTCAGAATCGGATCATGTATGTGTGGAGGAGGGGTGTCAGGCATGCCATGATGTATGCATGTGCGTGGGGCAGGGAACCACTTTGTAGAGTCAGTTCTCTCATTTCACCTTGAAGTGGTTTCGGGGATTGCATGGGATCTTAGATAGCTTTCTCTTTGCTGTGCTAAAAACCATGACCAAGAATAATCTGGGAAGCCGGGCATGGTGGCACACGCCTTTAATCGCAGCACTCCAACACAGAAATCCACCTGCCTCTGCCTCAGGAGTGCTGGGATTACAAATCTGAGCCTCTGTGCCAGACCAGTGTGTTTTCTTACACAACCCAGGCTCCTCCTACCATGGGCTGGACCCTCCCACATCAATAATTAATCAAGGAAAAAAAATGCCCCGGCAGGCTTGCATAAGGCCGTCCTTAGGGAGACATTTTCTCCTTTAACCTTTCTTCTTCCAGATCACTCTAGCTGGGGTCAAGAAGCACACATGACTGGTGCTTCACCTCCTGAGAGACCTTGCCGGCCTCACCCCTGTTTCTCTACAGCACTGGTTCACTGGGATCACCGGAATCCTGGCCACTAAGTCCCACGAGGTCAGCTACAGGGTCTGGTTTGTCTCTGTGCTCCTGGGCTTTGCCTGGGTTTTATGGCTGTAGGGAGATGCCTGACACCTGAAAAGGAACAAAGCCTAATTTTGCCTCATGGTTTCATTCTATTGTGGTGGGGAGAGTGCTGTAAAGCTGAACAGGTCACATAATTGGCACAGGGAGGTGGGGACAGGAGGGGAGTAAAGGTGAAAAAGAATAAAATGAGGGAGGGCAGGGGAGGAGGGAAAGGAGAATGAGGGAGAGGGGGAAAGCAGAGGGAGGAGGAGGTAAAGGAAGAGAGGAGAGGAGGGAGGGGAGGAGAGAAGGAGGATAATTGCTTCATCTGGTAAGGTCAGGGGATAGGTGCTACTCATATTCTGGGTGAGTCCTCCCCTCCTTAGCTTTATCCTCTCTGGACCTTTGGTCCCAGATACATCCAAAGGTATGTTTTATTAATCATCCCTTAGTCATGATTCAATCCATTCAAGCTGAGAATGAAGCTTACAAGCAGGCTAGTAAGTTAGCTAGCAAGGTAGATAGACCCTGGCACACAATGTTTGGCAATCCCTGACAGACTAGCACACAAACACTGAGTTTTTTGTTTTTTTTCTTTCCCTCCCTCCTTTCTTCCTTCTCTCTTCCCTCCTTGCTTCTTCCCTCCTTCCCTTCCTTTTTTAATATGTGGTTCTGGCTGTCTTGGGAACCCCCTCGTAGACCAGGCTGGCCTCCAATTCATAGAGATCCAGAGATCCCCTTCCCTCTGCCTCTGGAGCCCTAGGGTTAAAGAAATTCAAAGTCATACTGAAGCACTGGAGATTCTCACCATCTGGTTTTCCAGCGAAGCTTACAGATTGTTGCCGGAATTATAGTTCCTACAAACAGTAGTTTATTCCAAAAGCCACCAGCTTAAAAAACTACCTTAAGGCCAGGCCATTCTGGCACATGCCTTTAATCCAAGCACTCAGGAGGCAGAAACAGGTGGATCTCTGTGAGTTCTAGGCTAGCCTGGTCTACTGAGCAAGTTCCAGAATAGCCAGGGCTGTTACACACACACACACACACACACACACACACACACACACACACACACACCCTGTCTAGAAAAACCAAACCAAACCAACAACCAAACTCAACCAAAGTAAAATAAAACAAACAGAAACAAAAACCCAAAAGCCTTTCTTAGTTTCACTTTCCTCTTAGTTTCTCAGACTTTTGTTTCATTCTTTGCTTTCAGGCACAGTTGATATGCTAACAATGTGCCAGTCACAGTTCTCAACTCAGAATAGTCTCCCCAGTTCCCCTCTCTCCCTCTCATGCACCTAGCAGTCCTTTATGGCACTCAATCACTTGGACTTCTGGCAAAGACTTTACATATTCAAATGCTCATATTCATATGCCCTTTCAAACTTTTCTCCTTTCTTGGATTTTCTCTCGATTAATAACATTTGGGCCAGGCAGTGGTGGCACACACCTTTAATCCCAACACTTGGGAGGCAGAAGCAGAGGCAGGTGGATTTCTGAGTTAGAGGCCAGCCTGGTCTACAAAGTGAGTTCCAGGACAGCCAGGGCTATACAGAGAAACCCTGTCAAAAAACAAAACAAAACAACAACAACAACAAAAAACATTTGGATAGGGGGATGGCTCAGCAGGAAAAGGGCTTGCCCTGAAAGCTTGAGGTCCAGAGTTCAGATCCCTAGAACCTATGAAAACACCAAGGCACAGCTGTTTGCAATCCTAGTACTAGGAAAGTAGAGATGAACTCCCCAGAGCAAGCTGCCTAGGTAGGCTAGATACATCCTCAAGCTCTGGACTCAACGGAAAGAGCTTCCTTCAATGAGGAAGGTGGAGAATATTCAATGAAAACACCTGATGTCAGTTTTGGGCCACTACATGATCCAGAACACATATATGTTCACACACTTATGGACATGTATACAACATGTATATCCCCCACACACACACATACACACAAACACATGAAAACTAAGATAATCAACTGTTAAGTTATTCAGACTTGACAGCTGTATAGCACCTAGGGCATCTTAGGCAATGGGTTATAAGCCTGAACTTGGCAGTTAGACAAAGGGCTTTAAATACTATTTCTAAGTAA
This sequence comes from Mus minutoides, assembly GCA_902729485.2. Lineage (NCBI taxonomy): Eukaryota > Metazoa > Chordata > Mammalia > Rodentia > Muridae > Mus > Mus minutoides. The sequence goes on along the minus strand of LR752696.1, from coordinate 6,277 downwards.
ATAAGTATTCTGGCTGGTGGTGGCATACACTTTTAATCCCAGCATTCAGGAGGAAGATTTAGAGGCCAGCCTGGTCTTAGCTTCCTTATATTTTAATATCACACTTGTTTTTGTTTGTTTGTTTGTTTGTTTCTGGCAGGGTCTCTCTATGGAGCCTTAGTGGGCCTGGAACTCATTCTGTGGCAGACTGGCCCAGAGCTTATAGAGATCAGCCTGTCTCTACCTTCCCAGTGCTGTCATTAAAAGTATATGCCACCATGTATATGCCACCATGCCTGGCTTATTTGCCTGCTGTCATTTTTTTAAAAGATTTATTTTATTTATTATATGTAAGTACACTGTAGCTGTCTTCAGACACTCCAGAAGAGGGCGCAAGATCTTGTTACGGATGGTTGTGAGCCACCATGTGGATGCTGGGATTTGAACTTATCACCTTCGGAAGAGCAGTCGGGTGCTCTTACCCACTGAGCCATCTCACCAGCCCAAAATAATTCTGGTTTTTTTTTGTTTTTTTTTTTTTGAGACAGAGTTTCTCTGTGTAGCCCTGGCTGTCCTGGAACTCACTCTGTAGACCAGGCTGGCCTCGAACTCAGAAATCCACCTGCCTCTGCCTCCCGAGTGCTGGGATTAAAGGCGTGCGCCACCACGCCCGGCACCTGCTGTCATTTTGTGACAGGGTTTCTCTGTGCAGTCCTGGCTTTCCTGAAACCGGTTGTGTACACAGGCTATCCTCAAACTCACAGAACCCCTCTTATCTGGGCCTTCTAAGTGTTGGGATTATGGCCAACTATGCCTTTCTTTTTAAAATTTTTGTACTTTTACTCGTTTTGTTTTGTTTTGTTTTAAGTCTATGTGTATGTTGCACAGTGGTTGGTGAGGTGGCAGAAAAGTTAGCTACAAATTCAAGAGAAATTCTTGTGTTACTACATAGTTATTCCAGGTAGAAGCATGTGGATATGGGCCTGAACAACCCTCGGAAGTTGGTGTTGGTGTCAGAGCTTGGTCTGCTGGAGTCTCTCAGGCTTGGGCCTCAATGTGTGAGCAGAGTAAAAAGCTGTACCATGTGTGACCCTCCCTGAGAAGGCAGCAGCCCATTGATCTTCTTCTGGTGGTCTCGCCATCTACTCTATAGCCTTCTGGCATCCATAAACATTTGAAAAATCTCTTACAAGCTCCCAGGCGATGCTTGGTTCAGGAGTCACGACAGGGTGCTGGTACTTCAGTGATCTACTTGAGAGCACCAAGTTTCAGCTTCTTCTTGAAAGCATACATGGCAGAGATCTGCTGACAAAGTCTAAATTTCTGGAAATGACACCAAGCTGTAAAGACCTGGGTACAGCATCTCCTGTTATTGACCAGGGCAGCTTCCAGAAGGCACCACATGGCTACAGGAGCAAGAAGGAAAACAAGCTTGGGAAAACTCCAGAGTTTGGAGCAGTTAGGAGAATCCTGCAATCATGGAACACATCTTCTTTGTAGCATCCTTTCTATGTACTGTTAAACACTGACCAGGCCATGGGCGGCCTGTGGTCACCTATGAGTGAAGGATCTATTTATTTGTTTAGGAACAGGGTCTCACTATGTAGCCCAGAGCTAGCCTGGAACTCACTATGTGAAATAGGCTGGCATCATACTCACAGAGATCCCCCTGTCTCTGCCTCCCAAGTACTGAGGTTAGAAAGTGTGATCATGTCTGGAAGGGTTGGTTTGTCTGTCTGGAAGGGTTGGTTTGTCTTGTTTGAGACAGGTTTTCTGTGTGTAGCCCTGGCTGTCCTGGAACTAGCTGAGTAGACCAGGATGGGTAAACCCTCAGAGATCTGCCTGTCTCTGCCTCCTGAATGCTGGGATTAACAGAGTGTACTTTAACACTGTCCAGCTCCTATGTTTTATTTTTTAAAGATTTGTTATATTTGGGACTAGAATAATGACTCAGAGGGTGTCTTAGTTGCTGTTCTGTTGCTGTGAAGAGACACTATGACCAAAGCAACTCTTTTTTTTTTTTTTTCTTTTTTGAGACAAGGTTTCTCTGTATTGCCCTGACTGTCCTGGAACTCACTCTGTAGACCAGGCTGGCCTCGAACTCAGAAATCCGCCTGCCTCTGCCTCCTAAGTGCTGGGATTAAAGGCATGCACCACCACGCCCGGCTCTCACTGTTCTTTATGATAAAGCTGCTGCTTCTCTTTCTCCTCCCCTTCCTCCTCCTCCTCTTCTCTTCCTCCTGCTCCTTCTCCTCCTCCTCCTCCTCCTGCTCCTGCTCCTGCTCCTCCTCCTCCTCCTCCTCCTCCTCATCCTCCTTGTCCTCTTCCTTTTCTCCTTCTCCTCCTAAAGCTGCTGCTGCTTCTCTTCCCCATCCTTCCCCTTTTTCTTTCTTCTGTCTTGTTCTGTTTTTGTTTGTTTTGGGGATAGAGACAGAGTTTCTTGTGCAGAGTTTCTGTGCAGTCCCAGCTGTTCTGAAACTCTGTAGACCAGGCTGGCCTCAAACTTAAGAGATCCCTCTTCCTCTGCCTCCCACGGGCTGGGATTGAAAGTGTACACCACCAATGCCCTGTTATACAGAAGCTTCTTTTTTTGGGGGGGAGGGTGAGACAGGGTTTCTCTGTATAGCCCTGGCTGTCCTGGAACTCACTTTGTAGACCAGGCTGGCCTCGAACTCAGAAATCCGCCTGCCTCTGCCTCCCGAGTGCTGGGATTAAAGGCGTGCGCCACCACGCCCAGCTTACAGAAGCTTCTTAACTGATGGTTCTTTTCCCCCTTGAGACAGAGTCCCACTCTGTAGCACAAGCTGCCCTAGAACTCACTATATAGTACAGACTCCTTTCAAATTTATCAGTCCTCTGCGTCTGCCTCCCACTGACTGGAATTACAGGCATGCAGCACCACACCCAGCTTGTCTCCTCCTTTCCTTTTTTTTCCTCTGCATTATACCTGATTTCTCGCATGGCTTCTAAACCGGCTCATGTCTATTTCTGGCTGCACAGAATTTCTTTCAGTTCCTCAAATGGACTTTGGTCTGTTCCCTCCAAATTTGGTTTCCTCCACTTGAGCTTCAATTCCTCTAAAACCACTCCCACTGGCTGCCTCTCTCTCTCTCTCTCTCTCTCTCTCTCTTTCTGCTCCCAAGTAAATCTTACACCTCCTGCCCACCTACAAGACCACTGGATGTCCCTGCTGCCTGTGTCTTTGTGTGTCCAGTCATCCTGCTTACCACATATAGCTGCTTTAGTTCAGCACTGAACATTCAGACCTTTGCACTGGCCCGGCCTATAATAAGAATTCAGCCAGGCAGTGCTGGCACAACTTCAAACCCGGCAACTGGGAGGCAGAGGCAGGCTGATCTCTGAGTTCGAGGCCAGCCTGGTCTACAGAGTGAGTTCCAGGACATCCAGGGCTACACAGAGAAACCATGTCTCCAATCCTGCCTCCAAAATAAAAAATAAAAATAAAGAATCCGCCGGGCGTGGTGGCGCACACCTTCAATCCCAGCACTCGGGAGGCAGAGGCAGGCGGATTTCTGAGTTCCAGGCCAGCCTGGTCTACAAAGCTAGTTCCAGGACAGCCAGGGCAATACAGAGAAACCCTGTCTCGAAAAAACCAAAAAAAAAAAAAAAAAAAAAAAAAAAAAAAAAAAAAAAAAAAAAAAAAAAAAAAAAAAAAAACCCAAAAAAAGAATTCAATACATTTATTTTAGATTTATTTGTTTTATTTTTCTGTGTATGAATGTTTTGCCTGTGTCTATGGCTGTGCATCTTATGTGTACCTGGTGCCTAAGGAAGGTAGAAAAAGGTGTTGAAACTCCCTGGCACTGGCCCTAGGCATGGCTGTGAGCAGTGTGGGTGCTGGCAACTGAACCTGGGGCTTCTACAAGAGTAGCTAGTGTACTTAATGCTGAACCATTTCTCCAAGCCCAGGATTCTTTTCTGTCTGCCCAGTTTCTTTTTGTGGTGCTGGGGATTGAACCTAAGATCTTACATATACTGTCCAAGTACTCTCCCACTGCCACCACGCCTGGCTCCTACAAATGATTTTTAAAGGAATGATTAAAAACCTTCTCCTAGAGCCGGGCGTGGTGGCATACGCCTTTAATCCCAGGGAGGCAGAGGCAGGCAGATTTCTGAGTTCGAGGCCAGCCTGGTCTACAAAGTGAGTTCCAAGACAGCCAGGGCTATACAGAGAAACCCTGTCTCGAAAAACCAAAAACAAACAAGCAAACAAACAAAACCTTCTCCTGCCGGGCGGGTGTGGTGGCTCACGCCTTTAATCCTAGCCCTCAGTAGGCAGAGGCAGGCAGATTTCTTAGTTCGAGGCCAGCCTGGTCTACAAAGTGAGTTCCAAGACAGCCAAAGCTATACAGAGAAACCCTGTCTCAAAAAACCATGCCGGGCATGGTGGCACATGCCTTTCTGAGTTTCAGGACAGCCAGGGGTATACAGAGAAACCCTGTCTCGAAAAAAAAATCATAAAAATCAACACAAAACAAAACAAAACAACCTTCTCCTTGGAGCTCCTTTTTAAAGAACACTAAGCTTAGCCTTGTGTGGTTCATGGCTTCAGTCACAGCACTAAGGAGACAGTCAAATGTATATCTGTAGGTTCAAAACCAACCTGGTCTTGAAGTTCCAGGCTTGCCAGGGTCATATGGTAAGAACTTTATGAAACACACAAACAAAAAAGGAATATTAATCTCTGCTTAACCAGTCCTTTGTCATTGGGCACTTAAATTGTTATGCAGTCCTTACGGGCCTGGCTGTTTCAAAATTTACTATATAAATCATTTTGGCCTTGAATTCAGAGATCTGCCTGCCTCAGTCTCCCAGATACTTGGCTTAAAGGCATGTATCAAGCTGGGTAGTGGTAGCGCACGCCTTTAACCCGAGCACTCAGGAGGCAGAGACAGGCAGATTTCTGAGTTTGAGGCCAGCCACAAAGTTTTGAATTGAGTTCCTCTAACCACCCACCTTTTTTTTTTTTTTTTTTTTTTTTTTGGTTTTTCGAGACAGGGTTTATCTGTGTAGCCCTGGCTGTCCTGCAACTCACTCTAGACCAGGCTGGCCTTGAACTCAGAAATCTGCCTGCCTCTGCCTCCCAAGTGCTGGGATTAAAGGCGTGCGCTACCACACCCGGCTACCACCCACCTTTCATTACCTCCCAATATGTAATATCTAATTATGAGTTCTCTAAACCTGGTATTATGAAGCTAAGTATTTAACAAATATGTTTCTTTTCTTTTCTTTTTCTTATGTAAGTACACTGTAGCTGTCTTTAGACACACCAGTAGAGGGTGTCAGATCTCATTACGGATGGTTGTAAGCCACTATGTGGTTGCTGGGATTTGAACTCAGTACCTTTGGGAGAACAGTCAGTGCTCTTAATCGCTGAGCCATATCTCAAGCCCATAAATATGTTTCTTTTCTTTTTTTTTTTTTTTCAAGACAGTGTTTCTTTGTATAGCTCTGGTTGTCCTGGAACTCTTGTCCTGGAACTCTGTAGACCAGGCTGGCCTTGAACTCAGAAACCTGCCTGCCTCTGCCTCCCGAGTGCTGGGATTAAAGATGTGTGCCAACCACGCCCGGCTTACAAATATGTTTCTTTTCCAAACTGTAGCACCTTAGGAGGACAGGTTTAAAGATGATCAAGAGGACTTTGTTCTTGGTGTGGTGATATATTCCTTGAAGAGAACATTTTTGAAGGGTCCAATTTATTAAATTTCTCCCTTTTCTCTCAGCTTCCTGGCTGGGTAGTGGTCTTTAATCATAGCTCTCAGGAGGCCAAGGCAAGTGGATCTCTGAGTTGGAGGCAAACTGGGTCTATAGAGTGAGTTCCAGGATAGCCAGGGCCACACAGAGAAACCTTGTTTCAAACAAACAAATAAACAAACAACAAACAAGAACCCTAACCCCTCAAAAAAGAACATACCAAAACCAGTGCTGGTTATGGGACTGAGGCTGTCACCAGCCACAGAGTGCTGGCTCAGGAGTTCAAGGCCCCAGGTTGTTTGGGAAGCACTAACACCTACAATCCCAGGGGAGAGAGAGTCAGAAAGGAGGGTAGGAAGTTCAAGGTCATCCTTGGCATTTATCAAGTTAGAAGCTAAAATTAAGAAATTTGACAACAGCAAGCTGGGCTAGATGTCACGCGCATTTATTTTCATTCCTTGGGATAAAGAGGCAGGTCCTCTATGAGTTTGTGGCCAGCCTGGTCTATATGGTGAGTTCTAGGACAGCTAGGGCTACATATTACAGTCAAGGCTGCAAGAGATTTTCTGTTAAACACACACAC
>LR754495.1:28651-53155 GCA_902729485.2 Mus minutoides | reverse complement strand
GAGGAGGAGGAGGAGGAGGAGGAGGAGGATTATTTTGGTATCTGCAAGATGAACATAAAGCCATCTCTCAGTACTTTAAAACAAAAGGGGGCTGGTGAGATGGCTCAGTGGGTTAGAGCATCCGACTGCTCTTCCAAAGGTGTTGAGTTCAAATCCCAGCAACCACATGGTGGCTTGCAACCACCCGTAACAAGATCTGACGCCCTCCTCTGGTGCATCTGAAATCAGCTACAGCGTACTTATGAAGAATAATAAGAAATGAATCCTTGGACCGGAGAGACCAACCGAAGCAAGTGAGGCTGTCCAGAGCGAGCGGAGCAAGCAGGGACGGCCAGAGCTAGTGGGCCGACGGGGTGGCTGGGAGCGAAAGCGGGGTTGACTGGAACAAGGGGAAAAAAAAGGTTTGTAAGGACAATGATGATAGGTTTTTCAAAGCCAGCACATGTTATGTCTTACACACACACACACACACACACACACACACACACACACACACCAAAATAACACTTTTTTTTTTACATAGCACAATCTTGAGGTTTGGCACATATGCTACACCAAAAATGTTCTGAGCATATATTAAAGTTGTACCAGTACTATATGATGACCAACAGCAAGAGGGCTCAGGGAGAGGGCTCAGTCAGTGATGTCAGTGGCGTGCTGGCTACAAACATGAGAGCTAGAGTTCAGATCTCCAAAACCCATGTAAAAGTTGGGCATAGTGGCATGTCTGTAGTTGTGGTACCAGGGGAGTGACATAGAGACAGGCTCATCTAATCAATTAGCGAGCTCCTGATTCAATGTGAAACTGTACCTGAAAAAATACAAAGGGGAGAGGGTGATAGAGGAAGACAACTATTGTCAATCACACACACTCACACATACATACACATATACACATATATACATTCATACACACACATATACATACACATACACACATATACACATATACACACATGCACACACATATACACATATACATACATACACACATACATACATACACATATATACACACATACACACATATACATACACATACACACTTATACACACATACACACACGCACATACATATATACACATATACATACATATAGACACACTCATACAACATACACATATACACACATATACACATACACACATATAACATACATATACATACACACATATACACATACTCACATACACATGTACACACATACACACACACATACATACTCACACACATACACATATACACATACTCACATACACATATACACACATACACATGCACACATATATATACACATATACATACATAGACACACATTCATACATACATACATACACATATACACATATATACACATACACACATACACATATACACACATACACATGCACACACATACATCTACTGAAGCAAGTCTTGGGTGAGTCCTAAATAGCTATATATTATAATTCTTTGCATTAGTAGGTTAAGTATGTACCCCTAGTTAAAAAACAGTGGTCAAGAAGGTGTTAAGTTCAGAGGAGACTGAGACCAAGCTTTAAACAAAAGAAACAATGAGGGAGAATCTGGGTATAGGATTGTTGACTACCATCCTCAAAGAAGTACCACAATTCTGATTAATATAAGATCAGAACCGATTCATATTATTTCAGTGTTTCCCTGCGGTTTAGCAGCACTGAAGAGTCTCCCAGGAATTCTCATGAAGTATGGCATTTCTGGAGTATTATTTGATAACATTTTACTTGTACAGATTTAACCTACAGTTTTAGTAGAATTATCAACATAATGCGACACATTTAAATGGAATGAACACGATCTTTTTCTTGTAGAAGGCGAATGAACATAAAACTGGAACTCCAAACACTGTGTATTCCTTAATTATGAAAACGAAGTTGAACTCATGTTTGTTTTTATGTTCTAAAATAAATACAAATTAGCTTTCATCCCGAGGGCCACTTTAGCGCTCTGCTGAGCTACCACGAGAGGGCACTATAAACAGACTACAGCACAAAGAAATCCCTATACCTTGACTTCCTAGTACTGGTCTTGTCTACGGTTGCCTTACTGAGTTTTAAACAGTTAATGACAAAAGTAAGAAGATATATTTGACTTTGAGACCTAGTTGACTTCTTCCCCCATATCTAGTTTCCCCAACATCTTTATGAATATGACTTCTGGAATTTTCACCAGGGTTGGAAATGTGCAAAGAAACATTAGGCGGCTCTGCCTGAGTAACGCCGAACCAGACAGTTCGCCTCAGGTTTTGTTTACGCTGAGACCTTTCAAATGTTTTATGATGCATCAACAAATTATAGAACGACACACATCTACGTGCTTACCCTGAGATTTAACTAGGAGAAACATATATTTATTTTAATCTTTTAAGAAAGACATTATGGAGGCTGAGAAAATGGCTAAGTGGGTGAGTGTTTTTATTCTATAAGCATGAAGACTTGAATTTGAATCCCCAACACCCTTATTTTAAAAAAACAAAACTGGAAGGACTATACATATAACCACAACATTGGGGGAGGAGGGAACAGAAAGGCAGATTCCAGAAGCTTTCTGCTCAGCAGCCTCGCTGAAACACCAAGCTTCAAGTTCAGCGTGAAACCCTGCCTTAAATGAACCCGGTGGAGCATGACAGGGGGAGACACATAATGGCCTTTGGCCTCTGAGCATGAATGCGATACTATCTATCTATCTATCTATCTATCTATCTATCTATCTATCTATCTACTATCTTAGTACCTCTCCCAAATTCAGAAAACTTTGATATATTGGATCCAGGTGACAAAGAGACTCACCTGGTGATGACTCTTAACTGTCCACAGGAGTAGGAATGTACCTTGTCCGGAGGTAAGTATGATGTCAGTAGAAATAGACATTTTTTAGCATCATGGATTCAAGAAATAATAGATAAAAAATTGCTGGGCTGTGGTGGCCCATGCCTTTAATCCCAGCACTTGGAAGGCAGAGGCAGGCAGATTTCTGAGTTTGAAGCCAGCCTGGTCTCTACAGAGTGAGTTTCAGGACAGCCAGGGCTACACAGAGAAAGCCTGACTCGAAAAAAAAAAGATAAAAATTAATAGAGGAAAAGCTCAGCTCTACTAAGGATGTACAGGTTTTTCTCTTGTTACTCTCTAAATAATATGGAATAAAAGTATTTACATGATATTTAAAATAATGAGGTATTATAAGTAACCTAGAGATAGTCTAAAATACATGGGAGGAAATGTGTGGGTTGTATGCAAATTGTATATGTAGATTAAATGCAAGTATACTTTATAAGAAGAGACATGAGCATCCACAAGGGGTAACTGCAAAAGGTCCTAGAACCAATTCCTCATGGATACTGAGAGATAAACAGTAGCTATTGTTACAGTCTAATAGGTACTGTTTCTTTCATTCTGTTTGAATTGTTTTTGTCCTCCCACTGGATTGGAAATCACATTTTCTTTATATTCTTTTAGTACTTTATTTTATATATATAGTATTTAAATTCCTCAGGGTACTTTAGTATGACCCCATGTTCTCTTCGCGTGTACATAGATTCCATTGCCCCAATCCCCATCCCTTTTAACATCATTATTACCCAGCACTCATAAATAGTTTCATTCCAAAGTTTTGAGTGTTGGTAGTGGGAAGAGCATTTCTCTTGATCAGCTCCCTCCACTATGTTGCTGGAAATTCACAAATAACCTAGTGATCTCTCTTCCAATCTATCTGAGTCTCATCATCCCTTTCATTTTTGGAAGACATATTTTCATTATGCCTTTCTACCTGCCATGAACACTGTGTACATTCTACCTTCACTGCCTTGGAAACAAATAATATACCTGTGGTGGCTTGAATAAGAATGGTCCATACAGACTCATTCATTTCAACGCTTGGTCCCTATATGGTGGAAATGTTTGGGAAGGATTAGGAGGTGTGGCTTTGTTGGGGGAGGTGTGTCACTAGGGGGTGGGCTTTGAAGTTTCAAAAGCCAATTCTAGACTTAGATTCATATTATTTTAATATTCTCTCCCCTCTCCCTCTCCCTCTCCCTCTCCCTCTCCCTCTCCCTCTCCCTCTCCCTCTCCCTTCCTCCTCCCCTCCCCCTCTCTCAAACTTTTATATAAGATATAAATCTCTCAGCAACTGCTTCAGTGCCGTATCTGCCTGCCTACCAACAGGTCCCTACCATGCTGGTCATGGAATCACCCTCTGAAACTGTCCACAAGCCCCAATTCAATACTTTCCTTTAAAGGTTGCCTTGGTCATAGTATCTTACCACAGCCAAAAAGTGTAACCAAGACAATGTTCCAATCACACTTCTTTCTGATTCCTCACTCTTTCCAACCTGGCATCCTCTACTATAGAACAAACGTCTACCCCATTTGTCCATCAAATCCTCTGTGTTTACTTCTTTGTTGTAATTTTTATTACATCCATGGGTGACTCTTTCTTTTCTTTTCCTCTAACCAAACACTGTTCTTCATAGGCTATTAAAGAATCAGTTGTGAGAGCCTCATGCCAGCTCTCCCATGTCCATTGCTATCTCTCGAGGCTCTTGAAGTCTGTCACACAATTTAACATTGATCATGTGCTCTGTTAAGCCTTGTCTTATAATGGATCACTTTCCTATATCAGAAAGCAGGATGTGGTGTTTATTGGCTCTCTCATTTAACTGACAGACGTAATAACTTTTGAATTTTAGTTCATGTCCAAAACACTTCAGCAGCTATTTACAAAGCACCTGTGATGTATGTAGAAAATTTGCTGGGCTGGCTTTTGTGAATGGCTTCCAGGTCTCTATGTCTTCTTATCATGTTTACAGTCATTCACATATCCGATGACAATGAATGTGCAGGTATCTGTGTGCCATACATTGTGGAGAAATGCAAAGATTCGGAGGTAAGGGTATATAAGCTACCCAATCCAATCCACTCACACTCACACCTCAGGTGTGGTAAAATCTAGACCCAGCTGTCTGAATATGTACATCACTTGCTGGTCCTGTAGCTATGTGATCTCCAAGCTTTCATTTGTTATTTACATAATGGCAAATGGCACAGCACTCATTGATAACTTTCATTGGAGAAAAGCAAAAAAGGAGATGTGTGGCTCTCCAGTTACCTGACTTGAGACAGCATATGGTAATCTGTTGACCTGGATATCATACTTCAAAAGGGAGACACATACTCGTCACACAATTGGTTATAAGGCTTCTAAATTTCAAGGTTGGAAAAGCCCTGGCTCTATCTTGTCATGATCAGCACCTGGAATTCCATGACAGTAAGATGGGATGGCATTTTGTCTACAACACTATCCAGCTTAGCACTGGGGGCTGAGGATAGTACCTGCTGATCTGTTTGCAAGATCAGGAGGCTGAAATTAAAGCCTTGGCAGAGCCCAGCTCAGCTTTTATGCCTGGGAATACCCAAGGTTTTATGAAAGGATTCAGACTATCTGAGCTTGAATCTCATTTCAGCCATCTGTGAGCCAGGCAACAAGGCAGGCTTGGCTTTAGGTTGTTGTTGTTGTTGTTGTTGTTGTTGTTGTTGTTTCCATGAAACTTGGCAGTCAGCCAGCTCCTCTTTTCTGGGAGGTCAGCAATCATTTTTAAACCAATTAACGCTCTCTTAACTTTCTTAATCTATGACATAGGAATGAAGATAGTTTGGGTGGCATGGGTTTTAATTGTTTGTATAGAATATGCATGACTGGGAGGCTGAACAAGGCCCATGCAAACTGCTTGCTTCCTGGCTTGCTTGTTTTCTGTACTGTTACGCAGCTCAAGACTGAACCTACGGAATCGTCTTTCCCTGGGTTGGCTGGCTGGGTCTTCCTACATAGATTAACAACCAAGACAATTCCCCACAGATCTACCCACCATCCAACTGGATCTAGAAAATTCTCCATGAAGACTGTCCTCCCAGATGGTTCCAGGCTGTGCCAATTTGGCAGTTAAAGCTAACCAGTGTACTTTACCTGCCATTGCCCCACACATCTCCTCTCCTATAAAAAACCATTTGCAAACCTGAGTTCCAAAAGATGGTCTTTTTCAGGGGGGAGTAGCTGAAGACAACATCATCTTTGCAGAGTCCCAGCCAGCATTTGAATAAATCTAAGATCTTTCCCATTAACCCCCATTTCTCATGTCTTCATTTCCCATGTATTGACTCTTGAGTGATGAGTAGTTGGATTTAGGTCTAGTAACAAAACCAAAGCCAAATCACAGCATACCTTATGAGCCATGGTGAGGTACATAGAATAAGACAAAAAGGAATTTATAGCATATAGATATTGAGGTTTGGTCTGTTGCTATGTATTGTAATGCTGGATTCTATATCAGAAGGTCTAGGCCTATGAGTAACTTCTCATATTTAAAAGCTTTTGTTGTGCAAACCTTGTTCCTTGATCTAAAACTATTAGTTAAATAGAATTGAATACAGCCAATTAATGAAGGGATTAGGGTTTGGAGTGATCTAGTTGAAGGGGAGACCAGGGGAAAAGGGGGAAAATGGGAAGAGAGAGGAAGCCACCATGAGGGGAGACAGACCAGGACCATGAGCACATGGCCAGGAGAAACAGCAAGTATCTGGGGTATACCACTGGGGAGGTAGCAAGGTGGGGAGTTAGAGGAGTACATTATGGGGGTAGGGGGTGGGGGGACTGGGGGGGTGGGGGGCTACCCTCTTTATAAACATAGACTCCCAATAAACTTTGGGGGCCTTGAACAGAGTACTTTGTCTTGGCCTCCATATTCCTCTCTACCATTCACTCCCATACAGCTCTGGCCTCCCCCTCAGTAACCCAGTTAGCGTAAGCTGTGGGCGGCTTACAATTGATGAAGGAGAAAAGCCCAATATACCTGTTCCTATACTTGTTTTGTATATATCACTTCATTAAACTGCCATGTCCTGCTGAACCATTTCAAAACAAATGTGAAACATCATGGCATCTTATCCTTTAATACTCTAGCATGCATTTTAGAAAACACCTAAAGCCGTTCATTCTCTGATGATTACAGCACCGTTATCACACCTAACAATTAGTGATAATTCTCTAATCCACTCTAAACACCCAGCTGGGCTTTAGACTCCCTTTGCTTTTGATCCTCAGATGGCTCCACTACTTATCCGGTGTTCAGCTCTGATGCTGGAGAGGCTGGCTTCTACAGCCAATCAACATCAACCAATGGGAGGTGCCCATAGACACGAGAGGCAAAGAGGCACACCAAGCAAGAACCAGAGAGTCAGGCAGAGCCCGGGAGGAGCCAGGAGTGCCATGGTGTTGGCTGCATCTGCCACTCTCTCGCTAGGCAGCACCTTTTTGACAGCTACTCTGAACTCATCACTCTTCCTAGGCTGTCTCCTGTTCTTAGAAGGGCAGGCAGTGGCTTCTCCGCCAAGCCACAGATGTGTCAGCAACTTACTGCTTCCTTCACCCTGCCCATACATCTCTGCAGTCTCTTCATTAAATGATTTATGATTGAGTTCTTTTGACTTTGCTGTGTCTTTCCTGTGAAGAACCCCACCTCGTATTTGAACAATCCATAAACAGACACATTCACCCAATGTATGCTTTTTAACCAAAATCCAATCAAAGACCTTGTGTTGGATTTGTTTCTGCCCCTTTGGTGTCTTAATCAAGAGTCCTCCTTTCTATCCTGAAGCCCATCCCAATCCTGTTACGGAAGGCACGCATGTGTACGCATGCGCAATGTGTCCAATTGCTTTCTCAAAGTGTCACTTAGATCTTTTTGTGTCAGCGTTAACTTGAATCTAGTCGAATCTTTAGATCCAACTTCCATTTTAACCATGCTAACCAGAAGACAGGTCATTTCATATAATTTATGAAGTATTAGCACAAGAGTCACAAGTGTTAGTAATAGTGAGATCATTAGACAGTAATTTCAGTTACCAAAAGAGAAAGGGCCAGATTTTTCCATTGTGATTGTTAAAAAGAGCCCCATCGTGCTATTTACAAGTAATCTGTTAAGATAATACATTGTGATAGTTTTTTTTTTTTCCTATCCCATGGTGACACAGACATAGGCCAGATTAGACCGGATTAAAAGTAGATAATGCGGGCTAATTAGAAAGCAGCTCTCAGGTGGGTGCACCAATCTCACAGGTGGAGATCTGTGAAGTCACATATCCAGGCTAAAGCAAGAGGGTTTTATGGGTCTTTGGTGCAGGCTGATGATGCGAGAGCTAGGAGCTGGAATTGTGTCTATACATGGTCAGAAAAACGAGCCCCCGAGCGGGCACTCTTGGGTGGGTTGCCAGAAACACAGAGACAAGGGTGATGATGTGTTAGCGTGGAGTTTTCTCCAAGTGAGCCACGGAGTTTTCTCTAGACAAAGTTGGGGAAGGCAGACGGGGTTTCCCAGTTTGCGCAGGAGATGAGCAGGGGTTCCAGCCTAACACAGTGATGTGATGCAAATTTCTGTGCTCTGCCTAACCGTTTTATCATCCGTTATTTATCCTGTGCTACTATGACTGTTTCGTTACATCTTGCAAATGTATTCTGTTTCTCTCATTACTTCTTACATCAGTCAACATCCCTTTGTATTGTGTTTATTTTTCCTGATTAGACTTGCTACAGTAAAAACAGGCTAAAAACCACATCTCTCCCCTTATATTCAATTTCTCACTTTGAAACCAGGTGATCATTGCAATGCTAGAAACTATCTATCTATACAAAATTTCATTAATGAGGTCTGACAATTCAATACAATTAGCTTAATTGGTTGCCAAGGAAATTGAGTGCTGTACCTCCTGATATGAAATGAATTCAGCAGATTATTGCTGCTGTGGTGTCCTGGGCCACCCTAGTCACCCATACAGCTTCAGCCCTAATAGGAACAGACCCTAGATAGTACAAACTGTAGGAAGAAAAACCATTATCGGCAGCTGGCAATTACACCACAATTAGATTGTGATCTCATAGGAGTACTCAAAAAATGCATCCTAAGGGCTACATCTTCTTTGTGTGGTAGCTGTTAGTTTCACAAATCTTTGATCATGAGATTCTGGGCGCTAAGCCCCACTGTCCTGTGCTTTTTCAGTGTATATACTGAAATAAGCCATTCTGATCCCCTAAGTGCTTCTGTCTGGAAGAAATAATGGATTTCTAAAAGCTAAGTGGTTAGACTTCAGGATTCTGTTTGGGTTTTTATATGCAATCATTGGGGACTGGCCATTTGTTATCCTTGAGCTCCCTTTTGAATGTCTTGGTCACTTGATATTTGCCATTATAGGTAGCTACAGCCATTTGCCAAGTGTCCTGTGGAGAATATGACCTGCTAGTCAGGATGTCAAACCTCTGGATGGCCCAGCTCTTCTCTACAATTACCCTTTAGTAGCTATTCCTCAACTGCAAACACTTCACCAGACAGAGAACCCATCTGGAAAAAAAAGGGGGGGCGGGGCAGACAGTATAGCCACTCAGCAATTAACTAAATCATTCTCCAACAAGATCAACAATAATTACCTGAAATTCCTAACATCCCTTCATCATTACAAATAAAACCTCCCTCTCCAAGTGATGAAACATTTATGGCCATTGAGAATAAATACAATGATTCATAGCTGCCCAGCGCCTCTAGGCTATAGGGTGCATAAACAATTGCACTAAGGTCTGTCTGGTTATTAGACTTCTGTTCTCAGAGCACCCCTTGTCCTGCCGTGTCTGCTCCTCCACATTTTCAGGACCTGTCCCCTGCAAACCACAATTCACAGTGTGTTTATTTTCTATTGAGGCATAGCAAATTACGACAGACTTGGTAGCTTAAGACACCACTCGTTTATTATCTCAGAGTTTTGTAGTTCAGAAATTGGAGTTCAGTGTGCCGACCCTCTGCCCACAACCTCACAAAGCCCATGCCAAGCGTCAGCTAGCACCTTGTTGGAAGGTTCGAGGTGAATATCCACTTCCTAACTGAGTTTCTGACAGCTCAAGGACTCAAGTCCCCATTCTCTTGCAGACCAATGGTGGGTGACTAGGCTTTTCTCAGTTGCCGAGGGGAGCATTTTCTGCAGGAAACACACAACCCAAGCTGGGTTGAGTAGAGGTGAGAGAACATAGGAGAAGCTAAGTACTTTGTGCCACAAGGTAACACCATGGCTGGACAGCCAATTCTTCCTTTTCTTGTACGAAGAACTGAACCCAGTGTGCCAACGACACTGAGCATATCTGGCAGTCCTGTGGCATGAGCTTTTCACTGTGACAGGATCTAAGCTACAGAATAGCAAACCGTGGACCATGAACCAAGTGTGGCAGGTGACAACAATCTCATAAGTGGAAGAGTTTTAAGCATTTCTCCTTTTTTAAAGATTTACTTTTAATTACTGGTGTGTGCATATGTGCGCATGTAGGCATGAGTGCTGTTGGAGACCAGAGGTGGTGTCTTCCCCTGGAGATAGTGTTCCAGGTGACTGTGAACTCCCTGGTGTGGCTGCTGGGAGCCAAACTCCAGTTCCCTGTGAAAGTAATAAACTCTCAGAACTGCTGAGTCAGCTCTCTAGCCCCAGGGTTGTAACATTTCCAATGGCTACATTTTAAATGGCTTCTGTGCCTTTGTAATATTGTGCTTTGAGGCTTAGGCAACACAGGTTAAATATGTATTGCCTGTCTCTCTACAAGGAAAAAAATGGTGGGACTTTGAATTCTATGCAGAGCAGCTCCGCAACAGCTCAGTCAGAAGAGAGGCAGATTAAAAGGGACGGCTGGGGGAGAGGGGCTTGATGATGAAGCAGGGAAGAGACAGAAGATACCTAACAGACAAAAGCAAGCTGGGAAACCTGATAGCAGGGCAGTCCTAAAAAGTAAAACTGCCACTCAAAACTCCCTGAAGTATAATATGATTTTTTAAGTCTTTGTATAACTTATAATAATTTTTTTAAAAAACTCTCTTGTTTTAATTTACATATCATTTGGTTACTAATAAAGTTGGATTTCTTTTCATATGCTAATTTGAAGAATTGCAAATGAATGCTACAAATAAAGTGAACAGATTTCCAAACCAAGGAAGAAGCAAAAATAGTTAATAGCCATAAAACTAGGTATCTACAAAATAGAAAATATATTAAAAGTCTTAATTTAAAAAATAGCAAATATTTACTTTTAAATCAATTGGTAATATCCAAGGCATATTTGAAGCATTACTTCTGAGTCCAAGGCTTCATGAACGGGCATTCTCAAACATCAAGGGCGATTTCCAGTGCTTGAGACCAGTTCCCTCACTGCTCTCTTAGTCAGACTCTATAGCTGTATCTTCAAGGAAACACAAAAAGGACATATTTCCACAAAGGGAAAATGAAGTATATAAAACTAGGCTTTAAATTTTTCTAAATAAATATTCTACCCTCAGATAATAGTGAAACTCTCTGTGATGGTTTGAATGGGATTAGCCCTCATAGGCTCACATGCTTAAATAACTGGTCCGCAGTTGGTAGAACTGTTTGGGAAGGATTGGGAGGTGTGGCCTTATTGGAGAAGGTGTGTCACTGCAGGTGAGCTTTGAGGTTTCAAAGTCTATGCCATTCCTAGTTAGCTGCCTCTGTCTTGTGCTCGTGGGTGAAGATGTAAGATCTCAGCTACTGCTCTTGTGCCATGCCTGGCCACTGCCATGTTCCTAGCTATGATGGTCACAGACTCTAACCAACCCTCTAAAACTGTAAATCCCAAATAAACCTTTCCTATTAAGAGTTGCCTCTGTCATGGTGTCTTATCACAGCAGTAGAAAAGGTGTCTTATCACAGCAGTAAAAAGTAACCAAGACATCCTCTTTAGGATTAAATTAGAATCTCTCCATGTTCTCCTTCTCTAAGAGATACTCCTTTGTACAAAATTGGCTGTCTATCTTTTACATCAGGACTTTGACAAAGTAGCTGGAAGTTTTTGTTCCTGAAAACAAGAAAACAGTCACAATATAAAGAGCTCATCTAAAAGCATACTGGCCCTACATTGAGAAGGCTCCTATTGGCACAGTGGAAGACTGTGGAAATATCCACGTAAAAAGAAATCAGCATTTAGCACAGAGACACACAGGAAGTCAATAGCTCACAACTGTACTCAGAACAATTCACACACCCCCACCTAAGTCACCTACTATACATTTTTTTTAACTACCAAAATAGAAAAAGGGATAAAGGCTTTAACTTCTCTGAAGAATCTATGTTTCAACTCACTCAAAATCTGAACAACCTCAAAAATTTCCACCCAACACACGCGAATGACAAACTTTGAAGAATCACTCATTGTGAGGCCATGGATCATGCCAGAAAACTTGGTTAGGTCGAATGGATTCAGAAACTTCAATACCCTGAGGACAGTAGGTGTTTCATCCACTCCTGACCAGGTTCCTGTCCTGGAACGTGTGACCACAGCACACCTAGTGCCCGAAACCCCTCCACATGCAGATGAAGCACCACTAACATCTTGGACCAGCCAATAGAAAGCATCTGTCTCTAGATTCCCAACCCTGGACCAGCCAATAGAAAACATCTGTCTCTAGATTCCCCACCCACCCCAAAATGAATATAAGACCCTGTCCACAAGGAATGAAGTGAGAGAGTTGTTTCATCAAAGATCATCTGAGAGCATCTGTCACATAGAGCTGTAAAACTTTGGGGAAGAGAAATTTTCTCCCGAAGCTTTCACTGCTGGAAGCTGCTCAAGCCTACTGCAGTCACTTCCTGCTTGGTGACCCTGACCTTGGCTCCTAGCCTCTGCACCACACCAACTCCAGAGCCAGTAGCAGCTCACCTAGATTCAATTCTCCTTCCCCTTTGGAGAACACAACCCTTTGGCTGCTCCATCCAGGCCAGAGCCCCACAGATCTCCACAGATGGTGTCCGGTACACAGACCGGCAGCTCATCTCAATGAAATAGACCTAGCACACAGCAAATGCTCGATAAATCATTATAACATCTACTACTGTTATATGAAGCCACTTCCTAATACATTCATCAATCTTAACATCACTAAAATTGATAGGCTTTGGCTTTGTACTTTATGATATAGTGCCGTAGGGATGGTACAGTTCCAGTTATAAATCATTCTTACCAATAAAATTGACAGACTTAGACAAGCTTTGAGCTCTCGCAACCAGTTTATAGGAAATGTTGAGAAGAGGGGAACTCCTTAAAAACCCACATACGAAGCAAGTAGCCAAACTTCCAGTGTATTCTCTGAATAGAAATTCTCTGGGATAGAAAGAAGAAATACTTGTATTTTGAAATGGGAGTGAGTATAGAAAAAAAGATGCAGAAGCTATAAAAAAACAAATGTGTGTTCAGCCCTTATTTGGGTCTCAGTTTGAAAGACAAATGCAGGTTTAAAAAGCATTTAGGGTGATGATAAATTTTAACATAGAGTTAGGGATTAGATTAGAAAATGAAGAATCTCTTATTAATTCTGTGAGACACAATCCTAACTTTGTGATGGGTTAGAGGTGTGGGAATGATCCTTACCTTCTGTAAATGTTCTACTTAATTTCCCTTGGTCCTCTTTAGAAGACACGTGGGCTTCAAAACAGGCTGAACTAATGTGAATCAGCCTTTGTTCCCCCCCTTGATGGGATCGACAATGGTGACAGACACACAGGGGAGTGAAAATTGAGTTGTAAATTCGCCTTGGTGACTACATGGTTTTGGCCAACATGTTGTTTGAGGTAGAATCTGGACAAGCTTTCTTGTATGTAAGGAAAAGGCTTACAAATACATTTGGACTTTATCAGAAAATTACATCTAAACAATAAAGAAGCAGTTCTTGAAACCAGGAACTCAGTCACCAAATTCCCCCATGGTATTCAACTATCTGATAAAACTGTGTGCAGATGGAAATGCTTTGAGAACGTGTGATTGTGTGTTCAGAGCCTGGATCAGATTTGTCACACCGAAGCACATGGACTCTACTGACAGTGAATAACTAAGGTCCGTCAAGACACTAGAGCCACTCCCCCACGTAAGGCAGCAAGAGACCAGCTGTCATGCTGATGGAGATGCAGCTATGCTATTGCTTTTGCTCTTAGTCATATAATGGGGCTTTTTAGTCCCTAGTGGCAAAGTTTAGAACAGCAACTCTAACTCCACTTCCTTCATAAACCCTGTGAAGTGCACATTGTCAATTCCAAGATTTGTTCTTATTGTTTTTTTTTTAATCTTTGTACACTTTATTCTTATTGTTGTTATTAGCTTGATTTTTAGAAATGTGTATGTCATTGTAAAATTAAGTGTGCATCAAAGTCAAGTGTTTTGGGTTTTTTAACCACTTACCAGAAACCTGATAGAGAACTAATTACTAAAATTCCTCTGGGGCTGGGGAAATGGTTCAGTTGGTAAAGTGTCTGCAATACAAGCAAGAGGACCTGAGTTTGGATTCAACAGAACCCACATTAAAAAAAAAAAAGCTGATGCGAAGCCTTCATGTATAATCCCAGTACTGGGGGTAGGGGGTTACTGGAGACTGGGGATCCCTGAAGCTCATTGGCCAGTTGGTCTTACCAATGAGCTTCAAGTTCAGTAAGAGACCCTGCCTTTCAAAAAAAGAAAAGGTGGAGAGAAACCTAGGAAAGACATTTGATATCTATTGTGATCTCTGCACACAGAGTTCATACACCACAGACAGACAGACAGACAGACAGACAGACACACACACACACACACACACACGCACACACATAGACACACACACACGCACACGCATACACACACACACACAAACACATCATACTTTCTAAATACATTAATGAACACATTTCTCTGTAATGTCTTGCTTTTTAATTTTGAAAAATAGCGTTATCACCTATCTCAAGGATTTCTAAAGCTGTGTACATAAAACACTCAATACGTTGTGTAGCATGTGGGAGGGGTTGAATGAACAGTAGCTATTCTTATCCACAGACAAGCTTCTGTTGTCTACCCGTTGCTGCTGAGCCAGACAGTCACAAAGAAACCAGGCCAACCAGTCTGCAGGTATTTTGACACTATCACTCAGTGGCTCTCCTATCCTCGTTTCTGTACTGCCAAGCCTCAAAGACACAAGCCTCGTTGTTCCCTGCCCATAGTCCCTAGGCTGCAGCCCAAGTGAGAAGCTACACCATAGGCCATGAGCCTTGTAGTCATAGAAGGCTCAGAAAACTAGGAGTCCTTTGCAACAACAAAGTCGCTTATGGTCTGGTAGACTGCAACAGGTCCTGTGAGACTTGCCCTGGCTTTCCAGGCACCCTACTACCAATTTGTGATAAACCATGGCCTAATAGCTCTTCTCCGTGGAACTTAAATCTTCAGAGCCTCATTCAGGGACTCCATCACCACTCACATCACCCCGATGCCTCCTCGTCTGCTTCTGGCTGCAAAAGTTGGGTCAAAGGAAATCTTGCAAAGAATTCTGTCCACAGCAGTCTTTATTCAGGGAAAACAGATGTAAAGGGAACTTGGCCAGGGCTCTAACAGACAGTTGGTTTGTGTTCATCATGGCTGCCCCATGTAGAACTTAAGGGGAATTTGAAAGCACAGAATTGAACTAAAAGCAGAGCTCTAGCCTCATGGGAGATCTCCTGAGGGTTGTCTACTTAATGTAAAGAGAGACAGTCCTCAAATGACCAGAAATGTTTACTCTAATAGGAATATGCTTAATCTGGCTGCATTCAGGAGGCGGACACCGGGAGAAACATTTTAAAAGCCTTCAATGAGAAATGTATACAAGCTATGTGGATACAAAGTTCTTTGATCATGGAGGCCCCGGCAGACGTTTGTCTCAGCTCATGGCTAGAAGTACCACTGGTAGCTGGGAGCATCTTCTATGCATGGCAACTCTGAAATGTTGCAAACTGAAAGAATGTTAAAGACAGCCGGGCAGTGATGGTGCTCGCCTTTAATCCCAGCACTTGGGAGGCAGAGGCAGGCAGATTTCTGAGTTCTGAGGTTAGCCTGGTCTACAGAGTGAGTTCCAGGACAGCCAGGGCTACACAGAGAAACCCTGACTCAAAAAACCAAAAAAAAAAAAAAAGTTAAAGACATACATTGTTACACAGGAAGAAGCTTTCAAAACACAGGGAGGGTATGTGTAGGGGGAGAAATCTCTGTTGGTCCTTGAGAAAGCCCTGAAGAAAGGCATTGTCTCAAACAAACCTGGACAATTTCCAGGTTTTCCTAGAATTTGGAGGCCTCCCTTTGTATCTACCAGAGGATTTCTGAGTTCGAAGCCAGCCTGGTCTACAGAGTGAGTTCCAGGACATCCAGAGCTACACAGAGAAACCTTCTCTCTCTCTCTCTCTCTCTCTCTCAAAAAAAAAAAAAAAGACAGCTCTCTGGTGTGTTCAGCATTCTCACAGGTGGAAATCAGTGAAGTCATCCATCCAAGGAGGTTTTATGGATTTGGGGTTTGGGAGGATGACATGTGAGCTAAGAACTAGAATTATGCCCATACATGGTCAGAACCCGAACTCCTGGGCAGGCACTCCTGGGTGGTTTGCCGGAAACACTTAGACGAGGAGTGATGACATGTTGGTTCAAAGCTTTCTCCAAGTGGGGGGAGGGGATAGGAAGACAGGGTTTCCCAGCTTGAGCAGGGTGTGGGGCATGAGCAAGGGTCCCAGCCTAATAATAACATGGTAGTACATGGTGTGGGAGAGGCTTTAGAGAAAAGTACAGAAGCCCAAGGAATCAATAAAAGCATAGTTAGGTTCTGGTCCTAATCTACACCAAAGTTACAGGAGGGAAGGGGGTGGGGATAAATCCAGTCCTGACTCAGAGAGGCGGACAGATCTGGCCTACCTCACGGTGGCTCAACCTGTAAAGATTAGGCTATCAGGTTGGGATTCTGGGAAAGAAAATGTCTTAGTCAGGGTTTCTATTCCTGAACAATCATCATGACCAAAAAGCAAGTTTGAGGAGGAAAGGGTTTATTCAGCTTACACTTCTACACTGCTGTTCATCACCAAGGAAGTCAGAACTGGAACTCAGCAGGTCAGGCAGCAGGAGCTGATGCAGAGACCAAGGAGGGATGTTCCTTACTGGCTTGCTTCCCCTGGCTCGCTCAACTTGCTCTCTAATAGAACCCAAGACTACCAGCCCAAAGATGGTCCCACATACAAGGGGCCCTCCCCGCTTGATCACTAATTGATAAAATACCTTACAGCTGGATCTCATGGAGGCATTTTCTCAACTGAAGCTCCTTTCTCTGTGATAACTCCAGGCTCCTTTTGTGTCAAGTTGACACAAAACCAGCCAGTACAGAAAAGTACATTAAATATTTCCTTAAAAGAAATACGGTATTTCTGTCTTCCTAGAGATGATCCTTTGGCCAGGTGATTGACATGGTACTACTGGAATGTTAGGTCTCCATCCAGTCCAGAGATTCTCTTTTCCTCACCAGAAGTCCTTTTCTCTTATTGGAACTCTATTGCTGATCTAACACTGGCTCCAGGTCTGTCCAAATCCCTACACAAAACTACTGCACTTTTATGTCACCCATTTTCACAGGGAAGGAGGTCTGGGCTCCTCTAAGATGCTCCTGGGATGCTGCTCTCCTTTCTGGCTGCTAAGGACCTGACTAGGCTGTTTGCTCTGCACACTGCCTCGTTCAGTTTCCCCTGAGTCAAGGTATCCCCAGATTGCACCTAGGACCAGACTGGTACCCCATCCCACTGAGGTCCGGCTCTGGGCAGTGACATGATTTAGGGAGAAGGAGAGGAGAAATGAGCAGTGGCTTCTGAAAGTCAGAGACAGAAATAAAGGGAGGCATGACACTCAACGTAGGAACAAATTGCAACCCACGCTTACAGTATCGTGGGCTGACGTGACTGTCACACATTCCTCAACCTTACAAAGATAGAGGTTCTTTTAAAAGGTCCTGAAAGGATTTCATTTTGGAGAAGCTGGGACCCTCTGGGACATTTGTTTCCCAACCTGGCCAGTCTTTAGTGTTATCTACATTTCAGTCAACTTGCTTCCGTACGGTCATATTTTTTTAAGCATAGGTGATCATGGAGATAGATATATACTGTTAAGGAGATGCATAGTGCTAAGGGATGTGTGTGTGCTGTCCATGCAGTGCCTGCTGCCTGAAGAGCTCTCTTCCCAGACAGTGTAGCATGCCCATGGAATGTGCTAACAGGGAAGACAGGTCTCCAATTGTTTCCTGCAAAGTGCTTCTAGACTTAAGGTCTCGGTGCTTTGCTCATGAACTAGAGAACAAGCTCTTACAGGTTCTAGAAAAGAAGGTTCAAGAAGCTTAGGGGCAGCCTGTTCTCAAAAGAAAGGAAGGAAGGAAGGAAGGGAGGGAGGGAGGGAGGGAGGGAGGGAGGAAGGAAGGAAGAAAGAAAGAAAGAAAGAAAGAAAGAAAGAAAGAAAGAAAGAGGAAGGAAGGAAAAGCAGATGTTGGTTTGAAATTTAATTCTAAGATTGAATCGTAAACAACTGGCAGTGAGCAGCTGCTCCTTCACTGGAGTGATGGAGAGAAAGGTTGGTCAATTATAATCAACCCCTGTGCGCATACACTGTTAGGAGAGCATAGAGCTGATTATTTAAAAACTCATTGGCATTCACCACCATACAAAACAAGAGTAAGAGGCCAAACAGTGTCAAAACTGACACAAGAGATTTGGGACAAATAGAAGTTATACGTGTCACTTGCTATTCTAAAGTTCTAGGGATATCTGG
Source organism: Mus minutoides (assembly GCA_902729485.2). Classification (NCBI taxonomy): domain Eukaryota; kingdom Metazoa; phylum Chordata; class Mammalia; order Rodentia; family Muridae; genus Mus; species Mus minutoides. Next base: position 34,491 of record LR754495.1, on the reverse strand, counting down.
GTGTCTTAAAAACATTTTCACACAAAAAAAGTGAACCTTGAAAGAATTACCACCAACTTTCTATGTTCCTCAGTCTAAAAAAATTAGTAATAAATAGAGTAAAGGATTTTTGACTCAAAATTTAGGAAAAGACTAAAAATAAACTTTTTTTTAAAGATTTATTTTATTTATTATATGTAAGTACACTGTAGCTGTCTTCAGACACTCCAGAAGAGGGCGCCAGATCTCGTTACGGATGGTTGTGAGCCACCATGTGGATGCTGGGATTTGAACTTATCACCTTCGGAAGAGCAGTCGGGTGCTCTTACCCGCTGAGCCATCTCACCAGCCCCGACTAAAAATATTCTTAAAGCTAGCCCAGTTTAACAGTTTTATATGACACTTAACTGGGATTGCTTCTAGGTTAGATCCAAGAGCGTTTTCCGGTTTATTCGCCTGGAGTGTGAACGTTCTCTATCTGGAGTGTGAATACGAGTGTGAATGTTCTCTATCTGGAGTGTGAATACGAGTGTGAATGTTCTCTATCTGGAGTGTGAATACGAGTGTGAATGTTCTCTATCTGGAGTGTGAATACGAGTGTGAATGTTCTCTATCTGGAGTGTGAATACGAGTGTGAATGTTCTCTATCTGGAGTGTGAATACGAGTGTGAATGTTCTCTATCTGGAAAGTCACTGCACTTAGTACTACTTCAAGCAGAAACATCACCCCAAAGAGAAAAAGAAAGTTCCCTTGAGGGTTTGTCCAGAAAACACGGACATCAGCTATTTACCCAAACATGTTCTGTATAGTGTGTGGTGTAAATACTGTTAATTCACTAGAAGCGTATATTCATTGTCTGTGGTTGCATTAAAAACTTATTCACAAATTTAAGAGCTTAAAACAGCCATTATCTCACAGAGTCTTAAAGGTCAGGAATCGTAGCTCAGATAGATGCCAGTGACTCGGGAGACCATTGTCAAACTGTCACCTGAGGCTGGAGCTGTCTGAAGGGTTGGCAGAGGCTCCCCAGCTTGTTCACATGGCCCTTGACAGAGTGACAGAAAAGAGATGGAAACTACAGTGCCTCAAAAACAACATGACATCTCTTCCTGTCTTACTTTAATGCAGATAAGTTCCCATACACTGTGTGTCTTAGGGTTTTACTGCTGTGAAGAGATACCATGACCAAGGCAACTCTTATAAGGACAGCATTTAATTGGTTCTGGCTTACAGGTTCAGAATTTCAGTCCATTATCATCAAGGCAGGAGCATGGGAGTGTCCAGGCAGTCATGGTGCAGGAGTTGCTGAGAGTTCTACATCTTTATCTGAAGGCCACTAGGAGAAGACTGGCTTCCAGGCAGTGAGGAGGAGGGTCTTAAAGCCCACACCCACAGTGACACACCTATACCAACATGGCCACACCTACTCCAACCTTCTAATAGTGCCACTCCCTGGGCCAAGCATATTCAAACCACCACAGTGTGGGAGGGAACAAAACAGTGCCTAAGCACCAAGAGAAGGCCATGTTGTATAGACTGGTAGTCAGGGTCTGTCCTTAGGCCCTTAAGAGTCACGTCTCTCCCACATATAAAATGTATTCACTCCGCTCAGAGAGAGAAGAATGCTGATGGTCAGCTCAATTTCCCATTTTTGTCTAGTCTTGAACCCAAGGCCTTGGAATGTTCCTACCTCCATTATCCTAATCTAGAAACGTCTTCACAGTTGTGCCCACAGGTTTGTGTCCTGGGTGATTCTAGATACTGTTCTATGGACAACCCAAACAAACCATCGCAAGTGTAGTTCCCTCCAGACAAAGAAACCTGCAAACATGGACCATACAAGATTAGATCAGGAGTCAAATAAACATCACATGCATTCATGTTCTAAAGGAGATAAATTGGAGCAGCTCACAAATCCATCCAAGGTATGCTGAATTGGAGTAAGGCTCAGTCTTATCCTGGAAGTATTCTGTGCTTCTTGACTATACCTTCTGAGTTACACTTCCTTTTTCATAAAATGTAGTATATGGACACCAATTTTTTTTCTGAGCTTTCAGTACAATAGGAATAGGGTGGATATAAAGGCCTTTGACTGTCTCTATCCCTTTGGGTTCTTATTAGAAAGATGTCTGCTGATTTAAATTTTTTCAAAACTTCCATGAATCTCCCGTGACTTGTATCAGGTGGATTCCATTAGACAAAAGTCAAGAAGATATGTCTGCAAGATATTAAATCCCCTTTTCATCTTGTGATTCTGTGAAGGTCAATGTTCTTAAGCTTCGTAGAAGCCCTATTTTGAGAGGATCTATGAATCATAGCCTTAATTGGTTTGAAGGGTGATTCTCCCACAAAGGTTCATATATTAAAGACTTAGTCTCCAGAGTGGTATGATTAGAAGGTAGTAGAGCCTTTATAAACTGGGGATTAGTAAGAGATCTTTAGCTCATTGGGGGCATCCTTGTTTTTATTCTCTAGTTATCCAATCATCTGTCTGCTTCTAACACATGCCCGCCATAGACATCTACCACCAAATGAGGTAGTAAACAAGTTTTGCTGAGCCTGCCCTCTTTACCTTATTTGGAATCTAAGTCTTTGAAACTGTAAGCTAAACATACCATTTTCTTTTTATATGTTAGCTGCCTTGACTATTTCTCTGTAGTAATGCAAAGCTGACTAAGACAGTAGTCTTTTGTGTGACTGATGTGGTTGCTCCTCAGGCAGTCTCTTGATGACTTTGAGATCACAGCAAAGAATTTATAGTCCCTCCCTCAGCTTCAACTTTTGGCCCTGTTACCATGACAGTGCCCTGACTTTAACCTTTGCTTTTAAGGCATTTCTTAATTTCTAAAAATCGTTTGCCATCTCTAGAGGCGGGGATTCTTTGAGTCCTGGCTCCTACCTAGCGGTTGTTCCTTTAACTTATCTCTCTCCACTTGTGTCTTATAAAGGGCTAAGGGAAGCCATATGGTACCTTTAACAGGCTGTCTTGAAATCCCCTCAGCTGGATCACCCAGTTCTTTATTTACATGTGCTGCTTTGCACATCACTGCACATAACACTGTTTTTAAGATTTCTGGCTCTACCTCATCAGGCAGACCTGTTTTCAACACAGTTTTTCTCACTTTACTTTAAACCTCAACCAGAACATGACTATGATCCTTCGATTCTTTCCACCTGCCTCCTTTGCCTGATTCCCAAAGCCATGCCTGAATTGTGGCTATTCTTTGTAGTTGTCTATTGCAATATTACAAATCACCCCAGAGTCTAGTATATTAAAATAATAAACACTTATTATCTCACACGATTTCAGAGAACCAGGAATCCAGGAATAGTTTGGTGGTGATTTGGGGGCTCAGGGTATCTCATGAGGCTTCAGCCATGTATAATCCAGGGCTGTTTTTTGTCTTCTGAAGTGCAGCTGAAAGGTTCCATTTCTAGTCTTACTTATAGGGATGTTGGAAAAATGACTTCTGCATAGGAATGCACAATACACGGCAATTAGATGGGGAGGAGGTAGATAACACAACGTTTTTATAAACTCAGAAGATGTTGCAGGGTGTTATACTTACAATATTGTACTAGTCATACAGAAAAAAAAAACGGGGAAGGTGTGAATACCTGAAGTTGAGATTATTAGGGGGATTATTTTGGAGAATACCACCGGGAAAAACGTCTCTCTTCCCAGGGTCCATTGAAAAGTAGCTGTAATGTAAGAATGCAGCAGAGGAGCCAACCTCCTAACTTTATTACTGAAAAAGCTAATTGGAGGAGGCATAGAAGTGTAGATGCAAAGCCCATCTATACCAGTCCTCAGGAGTAGAATTAGCTATGAAACAAGGAAGTACTAGACTTTTTTTTTTGCCTCCTCCAGAGTTTCTCACATAGACAGCAAGACAAAATTTGTCTTTGATGTGATTAGGAATGATCTACAGGGGTAGGAACAAGTCACAAAGAGGACAGGGAAAGGGCAGCAGTATGCCTCTCTCCTCCCACAAGAATGGGAAGCTGGAAGTGAAAAAAAAAATCTGTTCCTCCATCTGATAAAAAAGATATAACTTGGTTCTCACAGTTGACCATGTCCAATGCTGGGCCCCACCCCTCAGGGATTTTCATACCTATAGAAGGTCACAGGAAATGCTGACTTAGCTGGTCTGAGAACCCTAGTTTAATATTAGCCAAACACCTACAGTGCGTGGGTGTTTTACTTATTTTTTTCCTTTTTTTTTATTAGATATTTTCTTAATTTACATTTCAAATGCTATCCTGAAAGTTCCATATACCCTCCCCCAGCTGGTCCCCTACCCACCCACTCCCAATTCATGGCCCTGGTGTTCCCCTGTATTGGGGCATATAAAGTTTGCAAGACCAAGGGGCCTCTCTTCCCAATGATGGCCGACTAGGCCATCTTCTGCTACATATGCAGATAGAGACACAAGCTCTGGGGGTTCTGGGTAGTTCATATTGTTGTTCCTCTTATAGGGTTGCAGACCCCTTCAGCTCCTGGGGAACTTTCTCTAGCTTCTCCATTGGGGGCCCTGTGTTCCATCCTATAGATGACTGTGAGCATCCACTTCTGTATTTGCCAAGCACTGGCATAGCCTCGTATGAGACAGTTATATCAGGGTCCCTTAGCAAACTCTTGCTGTCCTATGCAATAGTGTCTGGGTTTGGTGACAGATTATGGGATGGATCCCCGGGTGGGGTAGTCTCTGGATAGTCCATCCTTTCATCTTAGCTCCAAACTTTGTCTCTGTAACTCCTTTCATGGGTATTTTGTTCCCTATTCTAAGGAGGAATGAAGTATCAACACCCTGGTCTTCCTTCTTCTTGATTTTCTTATGTTTTGCGTGTTGTATCTTGGGTATTCTAAGATTCTGTGCTAATATCTGCTTATCAGTGAGCGCATATCTAGTGACTTCTTTTGTGATTGGATTACCTCACTAAGGATGATATCCTCCAGATACATCCATTTGCCCAAGAATTTCATAAATTCATTGTTTTTAATAGCACAATAGTACTCCATTGTGTAAATGTACCACATTTTCTGTATCCATTCCTCTGTTGAGGGACATCTGGGTTCTTTCCAGCCTCTGGCTATTATAAATAAGGCTACTATGAACATAGTGGAGTATGTGCTCTTATTAACAGTTGGAACATCTTCTGGATATATGCCCAGGAGAGGTATTGCTGGATCTTCCGGTAGTACTATGTCTAATTTTCTGAGGAACCGCCAGACTGACTTCCAGAGTGGTTGAACAAGCTTGCAATACCACCAGCAATGGAGGAGTGTCTCTCTTTCTCCACATCCTCACCAGCTTCTGCTGTTACCCGAATTTTTGATCTTAGCCATTCTGACTGGTATGAGGTGGAATCTCAAGGTTGTTTTGATTTGCATTTCCCTGATGATTAAGGAAGTTGAAATTTTTTTCATGTGCTTCTCAGCCATTTGGTATTCCTCAGTTGAGAATTATTTGTTTAGTTCTGTACCCCATTTTTAATGGGGTTATTTGATTTCTTTGTATATATTGGATATTAGTCCCCTATCAGATTTAGGATTGGTAAAAATCCTTTCCAAATCTGTTGGTGGCCTTTTTGTCTTATTAACAGTGTCTTTTGCCTTACAGAAGCTTTGCAATTTTATAAGGTCCCATTTGTCAATTCTTTTTTTTTTTTACTACTTTTATTAGATATTTTCTTCATTTACATTTCAAGTGTTATCCAGCTAGTTCCCTATATCCTCCCCCCTCCCAGCCCTGCTCCCCTACCCACCCACTCCCACCCCTTGGCCCCTGCGTTCCCCTGTATTGGGGCATATAAAGTCTGCATAACCAAGGGGCCTCTCTTCCCACTGATGGCCAAC
>LR754495.1:0-28037 GCA_902729485.2 Mus minutoides | reverse complement strand
AAGAACAGCCTTAGTCCATCGTGATCTGATAGGATGCATGGGACAATTTCAATATTTTTGAATCTGTTGAGGGCTGTTTTGTGGCCAATTATGTGATCAATTTTGGAGAAGGTGCTATGAGGTGCTGAGAAAAAGGTGTATCCTTTTGTTTTAGGATGAAATATTCTGTAGATATCTGTCAATTCTTGATCTTACAGCACAAGCCATTGCTGTTCTGTTTAGGAATTTTTCCACTGTGCCCATATCTTCAAGGCTATTCCCCTCTTTCTCCCCTATAAATTTCAGTGTCTCTGGTTTAATGTGGAAGTCTTTGATCCACTTAGACTTGAGCTTTATACAAGGAGATAAGAATGGATCAATTCCCAGTCTTCTACATGATTGCTGCCAGTTGTGCCAGCACCATTTATTGAAAATGCTGTCTTTTTTCCACTGGGTGGTTTTAGCTCCCTTGTCAAAGATCAAGTGACCATAGGTGTGTGGATTCATTTCTGGGTTTTCAATTCTATTTCATTGATCTACCTGTCTGTTGCTGTACCAGTACCATGCAGTTTTGTTTTGTTTTGTTTTTATCAAAATTGCCTGTAGTACAGCTTAATGTCAGGCATGGTGATTCCCCAGAGGTTCTTTTATTGTTGAGAATAGTTTTTGCTGTCCTAGGTGTTTTATTATTCCAGAAGAATTTGCAAATTGCCTTTCTAACTCAGTGAAGAATTGAGTTGGAATTTTGATGGGGATTGCATTGAATCTGTAGATTGCTTTTGGCACGATAGCCATTTGAGTATATTAATCCTGCCAATCCATGAGCATGGGAGATCTTTCCATTTTCTGAGATCTTCTTCAATTTCTTTCTTCAGAGACTTGAAGTTCTTATCATACAGATCTTTCACATCCTTAGTTAGAGTCACACCAAGGTATTTTATATTATTTGTGATTATTGTGAAGGGTGTTGTTTTCCTAATTTCTTTCTCAGCCCTTTTATCCTTTGTGTAGAGAAAGGCCATTGATTTGTTTGAGTTAATTTTATATCCAGCTACTACACTGAAGCTGTTTATCAGGTTTAGGAGTTCTCTGGTGGAATTTTTGGGGTCACTTATATATACTATGATATCATCTGCAAACAGTGATATTTTGACTTCTTCCTTTCCAATTTGAATCCATGTTTCTCTCTTTAGTTTCTGTTTCCACGATCTGTCCATTGGTGAGAGTGGGGTGTTGAAGTCTCCCACTATAATTGTGTGAGGTACAATGTGTGCTTTGAGCTTTACTACAGTTTCTTTAATGAATGTGGTGCCCTTGTATTTGGAGCATAGATATTCAGAATTGAGAGTTCATCTTGGTTGATTTTACCTTTGATAAGTATGAAGTACCCCTCCTTTTCTTTTTTTGATAACTTTTGGTTGGAAGTCAATTTTATCCGATATTAGAATGGCTACTCTAGCTTATTTCTTTGGACCATTTGCTTGGAAAATTGTTTTCCAGCCTTTCACTCTAAGGTAGTGTCTGTCTTTTTCCCTGAGGTGGGTTTCCTGTAAGCAGCAAAATGTTGGGTCCTGTTTGTGTAGCCAGTCTATTTAGTCTAAGTATTTTTATTGGGGAATTGAATCCATTGATGTTAAGAGAAATTAAAGAAAAGTAATTGTTGTTTCCTGTTATTTTTGTTGTTAAAGTTGGGATTCTGTTCTTGGGGCTGTCTTCTTTTAGGTTTGTTGAGGATTACTTTCTTGCTTTTTCTAGGGTGTAGTTTCCATCCTGGTGTTGGTGTTTTCCCTTTATTATCCTTTGAAGGGCTGGATTTGTGGAAAGACATAGTGTGAATTTGGTTTTATCATGGAATACTTTGATTTCTCCATCTATGGTAATTGAGAGTTTTGCTGGGTATAGTAGCCTGGGCTGGCATTTGTGTTCTCTTAAGGTCTGTATAACATCTGTCCAGGATCTTCTGGCTTTCATAGTCTCTGGTGAGAAGTCTGGTGTAATTCTTATAGGCCTGCCTTTATATGTTACTTGATCTTTTTCCCTTACTGCTTTTAATATTCTATCTTTATTTAGTGCATTTGTTGTTCTGATTATTATGTGTCGGGAGCAATTTCTTTTCTGGTCCAGTCTATTTGGAGTTCTGTAGGCTTTTTGTATGTTCATAGGCATCTCTTTCTTTCGGTTAGGGAAGTTTTCTTCTATTATTTTGTTGAAGATATTTGCTGGCCCTTTAAGTTGAAAATCTTCATTCTCATCCACTCCTATTATCTGTAGGTTTGGTCTTCTCATTGTGTCCTGGATTTCCTGGATGTTTTGAGTTAGGATCTTTTTGCATTTTGCATTTTCTTTGATTGTTGTGCCCATGTTCTTTATTGAATCTTCTGCATCTGAGATTCTCTCTTCCATCTCTTGTATTTTGTTCCTGATGCTCACTCACATCTATGGTTTCTGATTTCTTTCCTAGGGTTTCTATCTCCAAAGTTGTCTCACTTTGGGTTTTCTTTATTGTTTCTACTTCCCTTTTTAGGTCTTGGATGGTTTTGTTCAATTCCATTGCCTGTTTGGTTGAGTTTTCTTGTAGTTCTTTAAGAGATTTTTGTGTTTCCTCTTTAAGAACTTTTACCTCTTTAGCAGTGTTCTCCTGTATTTCTTTAAATCCTGAGTTATTAAAGTCCTTCTTCATGTCCTATATCAGCATCATGAGATATGATTTTAAATCTGAGCCTTGCTTTTCGGGTGTGTTGGAGTATCCAGGACTGGCTGAGGTGGGAGTGCTGGGTTCTGATGATGGTGAGTGGTCTTGGTTTCTGTTATTAAGATTCTTACGTTTGCCTTTCACCATCTGGTAATCTCTGGAGTTAGTTGTTATAGTTGTCTCTGGTTGGAGCCTGTTCCTCCTGTGATTCTGTTAGCCTCTGTCAGCGGTCCTGGGGTCCAGCTCTCTCCTGAGTCTCAGTGGTCAGAGTAGTCTCTGCAGGCAAGCTCTCCTCTTGCAGAGAAGGTACACAGAGGTCTGGTGTTCAGACCTGCCTCTTGGCTAAAGATGAAGGCCTGATGAGGGCCTGTCCCAGAAGATGTGTTACCTCTGCAGCCTGCACACTCACCTGCACAGACTGATCTCTGAGGGACCCAGAACCCAATTTGGCTCCTTCAAGAGCTCTGGCAGGCAAAGCCCTCCCAGGCAGACACCTCTCTTCTGGTGGGGAAGGTGCCCGGAAGTCTGGAGCTCAATATTGGTTCTGTCCCAGAAGCTATATTGCTTCTGCAGTCTGCTCACTCACCCTTCACAGTCTTCAAGCTGTCCTGCTCAGACTCTCTGTGGGACCCAGGACCCAAGTTTGCTCCCTCACCTGCTTCTGCAGGCAGAGCCCTCCTGGGCAGACTCCTCTCCTCAGGCAGGGAAGGTGCCTGGATGTCTGGAGCCTGAAACTGGGTCTGTCCCAGAAGCTGTGTTGCTTCTGCAGTCTGCACACTCACTTGTGCAGACTGGTCTCTGAGGTACCTAGGACCCAAGATGGCTCCCTCACGAGCTCTGGAAGGCAAAGCCCTCCTGGGTGGACACCTCTCCTCTGGCGAGGCCCAGTGTCACTTTAAACCTGGCATTGTGATCATGTGTCACCTGGTCTTGCAAAACCCAAGTTCTCATGGAGGTCATGATGGAGCACGGTGCTCACCCTTTATGACAGTTCATTGGAAAAGCAACTGTTCACTGTCACATGCAGGTCAAGGTGAATAACACGTTGGGAAATTTTAGCTTCGGGATGATGAAAATCCTTCTCGGGACCAGGCACAGCCTTTTCTGTCTCCAGAGCCTGGTGCCTAGTGCTGCATGGGTGTTTTAAATGGCTGACATGTCTTTCTTGCAATGCCATTAGTCTTCATAATGATATAGGGCAGGCCTCATCAACTCTTTTCTGTATTGGACAGAAGAGGAGACCAGGGCGCAGAAGTGAAGCAGTTGGACCAAGTTTCCTCCCTCCTTGCCATGCAGAACCAATTTTCCAACCAGGTCTGGCTCCAAAGTCTGTGTGCTGTCTTCTGCATCAGCTTGTCTTCAGTTACTAAGAACAGAGAATTAGTATGAGCTGGAGACTAAACAATAATGTCCTAGATCTATCTTCCACTACCTCCACTTCTGATCTTCCTAGCTTGTGGTCTCAAACACAACCTGCTCCATTTCACTTTGCAGAGCAAACTGTAGGACTCAAGAAATGGCTCAGTCAGCAAAGTGTTTGCAGCGTAAGCCTAAGGACCTGAGTTTGATCTCCAGTACTCATGAACAAAACAGACCATGGTAGCAGGTGCCTATAATTCCACCACTGAGGAGATAGAGAAAGGTGGAGCTCTAGCTCTCGCTGGCCAGTCAGCCTAGGCAAAGTTGGGAGCCAAAGACCCCAAAGAGAGACCCTGTCTCAGTTATTAACTCTAATGAATAATACCTAAGGCTGCCCTCTGGCCTCTACAAGTGCATACACACACACACACACACACACACACACACACACATACATATACACAAACTTTGTATATTCTGCACAACATAGTCAAATTGATCTCACATCCATGTATGGCAGAGGTAAATGAATGTGTTTATTGCTTCTCACTGCCCAGAAAGTGGACTCTGATACATTAACAGCCTGCATTGCCTTCTGACACCATTAGGTTTTATTTTTCCCTAGTAGTAAGTGGAGAATGGAAGAATTTTCAATTCCCTTCCTGAAGACTCAGCTCAGACTGAATGAATGCCTTCTTCCACAAAGGACTTAAACTCTCCAAGAGCCACTGCTCTTAAGTTTTCTGAAAGTCCTTCTGTCTCTGTCACATCAGACATAGAGACTTGTGCACTATCCATGTGGGTTTGTTCCCTCTCTGTGCTTACAATTGAGTGAATAACACCCTCTCTTGCATATCCCCACCTGGATTCACTATTTCCTCAAGGCTCTCCATGAGCATATCCCTGAATATAGTTAAGAGTGTTGCTTCCCTGAATCTAGCCCAGGTGACTTAGTTTCAGGTTCCTGCCTTCCTCATGGAACTAGGTAAGTCCACAGAATCTCTGCTGCTGTCCAGATGGTCAGACCTCCACCAGCTCTCTTGGTTTAAAGGTGCAAAACACCTGCTTCTGGCATATGTTTACTTTGTTGGTAGACCAGATGGCAGGAGAACTTGGACGGTTCTGCTGGCAGAAGTCCTATCATCAAAATTCCTGCTGTGTTTTAGAACCCTACAATTTTCTCCCTTACACCAGCCATTTATTCTAACAACAGGTAAATTATCCCCAAAAGGAAAACAGAGATAAAATTGTCAGTCAAAGATTTTTGTGCTAAATGAGTTTCAGATGTTTCCTATATTGGCAGCCAGCTGCAAGCTGGGTTTGACAAAAAGAACTGGGAAATCTATCTAGATTTCAGAACAATGGTGCTCAAGATGTGTGGGGAAGGCAGTCTTCTCGAAGCCATCTTTGAGGGAGGGGTTAGATCTTGAACTGTAAATCAAGGGCCAGGAATGCTTATCTTTCTGATATGAAAAAGATGACCCTAAACAACAGAGATTAACCCTGAAGGAACTTTAATGTTCCAAGAATATTTATGTTGCTAAAAAACCTGTTTATAATTATCTAAGCAATTGTATTTTGTTTTATAGAAGGTAGAGGGAGGCAGGCAAGGGGGTGGCGAACATTTGTGTATGTGCAACTTTACCATTTACTGAAATTCCCATCAAATTCAACTGCCACATAAATTTATGCAACTGTAGCATATGTCCTGATGTTTTCTTTAAATTTTACCAAGTTGGTCATGATTTGTGGAACGTAGAGCTACTCTCAGTCTCTATGAATAATGTAACATTTAAAATAATTCTATAAAAGTATTTAGTGCCTGACAGTCAACCTTAGTGTTTGTTGGTCCCATAATGTTGCAATCACTTGTGATGATGGTGATGCATTTTATGACATGGTTTCATGTAGCTTAGGATGGCCTCCAACACATTGTCTAGTAGAGGTTGGCCTTGAACGCATACCTCCACTTCCAAGTGCTGAGATCACAGGCATGTACTACCATTAATTACCCTGTGGAGTTGCATTCTACTGTACATAATGAGATCTATAAAGAAAATATTCCTGCATATAACATTAAAAATCAACAATATACTAATGAGGATATATATGTACATATATGCAGATATATGCAAATACAACAGTTAAAATATTTATTTCCAGAGCCTGGAAAGATGGTTCAGTTGCTAAAGTGGTTGATGTGAAGTATAAGGACCTGAATCTGGATCCCCAGGACACATGTAAGAAGCAGGGCACAGTGCTGTATACCTGTTATTCCAGCACTGGGGAGGCAGATCCAGAAGCATCCCTGAAGCTTCCTAACTCAGGTTCAGATAAAGGCCCTGTGTCAAAGAAAAAAGAAGGAAATAAAAGAAAAAGTGGAGACTGAGGAAGACAACTGAAAATCTGACATTGCCCTCCAGTCTCCACAACTCCCCCCACATATATGTTTACCCACATATAAGCTTATACCACATACATACACACACACACATACACACACACACAAATACACAAATACATACATACATACTTACATATATACATACTTCTCTCCAAAATAGTTGAAGGGATATAGTAAAGTGCTTACTATAGAAATTGGCTCAGGATATTATAGATTTGAGATTCACACATAGACTTCTATGTTCTGATGACTGAGGATGCCATAGAGAAAGTCCTCTAAAGGAAAATCTCCTTTGGGAAGAAGTTTTCATGAAGAAAGTTATATGGAAAGAAGCAAAGAGAAGACCGTTGTGCACAAGGAGCCTTCAGATGCATAAAAGACCTAGGAATCCCGGTGGACCGCATTCACTATTATTACTTCCTGTTGTAATTGTGTAAACTTAGGTCCAGACCCTGCCACATCCACCTCTTCTTTTATCTAGTTAAAAAAAAAATCAAATGTCCAATGAGTGTCACTCAAACAAAAATCTCCTACAATAAAGATTCTAGAATTTATTTAAGACTCTTTAATAAATCACTATTTGTAACTTCTTTGCAATGTAATTTTTATCATATTTTGAACTTTGGTGCCTATAATTTTCAATATAACTGAATCTGTATAAGTACTGTAAACACTCATGTTATCTGGTCAAATTGAGCTCAAATAAGAAACTGACTTAATCTTCCTTCTTCTCATTATATTTCACTTATTTACAAGTTAGAAAATACCTTTGACGATTTTTTTCTTCTGCCAGATGAATTGACACAATGTAGCTTAATGTTTGTGCCTTCCTATTGAAACTCAGTGTGTTTATGGAATCCCTACTGCTGTCCAGGAGGTCAGACCTCCACCAGTGCTTTTGGTTTAAAGATACAAAATACTTCCTTCTGGCCCCCAGGCTCGCTTTGTAGGTAGACCAGTAGACCAAATAGCATGAGGAAAACTTGGAAGGTGCTGCTGGCAGAATTCCTGTCCACAAACTTTCTGTTGTTCTTTAAACTCCACAATTTTATGCCTTGTGGTGGTTTGAATATGCTTGGCCCATGGGAAGTGACACCACTAGGAGGTGTGGCCTTATTGGAGGAGGTATATCCTTGTTGGAGGAAGTGTGTCATTGTGAGGGTGGATTTTGGAGGTCTCTTCCTATATGCTCAGGCCCCACCCAGGGAGGAAGCCAGTCTCCTCCTGGCTGCCTTCAGAACAAGATGTAGAGCTGTTGGCTCTTCTAGCACCGTGTCTGCCTGGATAATGCCATGCTTCCTGCTATATGGTTATGGACTAAACCTCTGAAACTATAAGCCAGCCCCAATTAAATGTTTGCCTTTATAAGAGTTACCTTGATCGTGTTGTCTCTTCACATCAATGAAAACCCAAACTAAGAAATACCTTATACCAGTCATTTACTCTAGTGGCTTTAACAGTAATAAAAGCTGAATGGGCACTGTGCTCAACTGTACTCATTTCCCTGACTCCTTCTTAGTTGTGTCTTAGCTCTCAAGATTTTCCCTGACACTCTCATCCTCATCCTTCATCTTTTTCCTCGAGATCTAATGCACTCAATGAGCGACATTAATGTACAATGAACTACAAGCATTGGCAATTGCTTGATTGCTTACTCGTTTCTCCTACTAGACCCTTGAGGCTTATCATCCATTCTCACATACCTGCCCCTGACAATAGCTTGTCAGTGCTTTGTTGCTTGGCAACACTGCTCACTGCTGGCTATTCCAATGAAAAGCCAAGATCAGGTGTATTTCCCACATAGTCTTATCCATTTTTCTGTTTCATTTTTTATCCACCACTAAATGGGTAGGTTATTTAAAAAGGGGTGGGGGAAGAGGGAGTATTTTGGCTCCTGCTTCATGTCCAGACATATGTGGGTGTTGTGCATATGAATTTCCAATGTGCATGGAGGCCAGAAGAGGGTGTTGTATACCCTGGAGCTACAATTTCAGGCAATTGTGAGATACGCCATATGGGTATGAGAAACCAAGCTCCCATTCTCTGCAAGACCAGTACACACTCTTTATCACTGAGTTGTTAATCTAGCTCCTACAAGCATCTCTTAAGACCCATTTGGTCCTACATTTGAATATTTCATGATGGGGATTAGACTTCAACCTAAATTTCAGAAGAGGCAAACCAAGCCCTCAAGCCCTAAACCTTCTCTGCCTTATCTGTCAACCGGACCTCCAGTGAGTTTGGACTTTGTGATTAAGCAATTTTAAGTCACTTGTTTGACTGTCCTGTTTAGTATAAAGGGTCTTAAATTTTAGCATGTGGGGCCTTCTCTCAAGAGTTCCTAGTTCAGGAGGTCTGAGGTGGACCTGAAGAATTTTTTGGTTGTTGTTTTTCAAGACAGGGTTTCTCTGTGTAGTCCTGGCTGTCCTGGAACTCACTCTGTAGATGAGGCTGGCCTTGAACTTAGAAATTTGTCTGCCTTTGCCCCCCAAGTGCTGCGATTAAAGCCGTGTGCTACCATTGCCCAGCAGGACCTGAAAAAAATTTTTTTTTTTTTGGTTTTTCAAGACAGGGTTTCTCTGTATAACCTGATGCCATAAATTCCAAGAGCTGCTGGCCTGGAAACAATAGTTGCAGAATCATTGGGAACATGTTTCAGTCACTGTTAGCCCAACACCAAGCACTTGTCTTCAAAATCTCCTCTCTGATGGAATCTTAAAATGTTAATCGCAAACTGATGGTGCATACCTTTAGACCCAGCATTCAGGAGGCAAAGGTAAGAGGATCTCTGAGTTCAAGGTCAGCCTGGTCTACAAAACAAGTTCTAGGACAGCCAGGGCTACCTAGAAAAACCCTGTCTTGAAAAATAAAACTAAATTAGTCTCTGTCATAACATTTGACGATATCAGGACTTAGGATCAGCAGTACCCATTGTCTCCTGAATGCATCCCGGACTCTTCAAAGCAAACCTGCTCCTGCTCTTTGAGTTAGGCATCCCTCTGGAACAGCCAAGTTGAGACCTAGTAAAAAAAATAAAACTCTCCAGGCCTCAGAGACCACAAAACCTAGTGCAGGTCTCTGCAGAGACGCCACCTCTTATCTCTGACTAAACAGGGACTTCTAAAATAAAGACAACTTAGTGAGATCCATTCCTAAAGTCAAAAGAGGGCCGGAGATACAGCTCAGTAGCAGAATACTTGCCCAGTATGTCGGAGGTCCTGGATTCCATTCTGAAAGCTAAGTAGTTAGAAGTGTAACCCCGGAAACACTTTATGTATCTACTTCCCAAATCATTGATTAGTTAGTTTGCCTATATTGCCTCGGCAGCAACAAAATGTTTGAAAATTTATATGTTTTAGAATTTACGTTTGCTTGTCTCTGTTGCATGTGTGAGCAACTATGTGTTCACACAAGTGAAAGATATGTGCAGGTGACATGGGGCACATATAGAGTAAAAAGGTAACTCTCAGGAGTCCATTCCCTCTTCCCGTCATGTGGCTCCTGGGATCAAACTCAGATCATCAGTTGGTGGCAACTGCCTTTATCTTCCTCTACCCACTGAGCCATCCTGCCAACCCTTGAAATACATTTTTCAAAAACCAATCTACTTCCCTGTCTTCCTCCCTTCCTCTCTTCTTCCTGTCTTACTCCCACCCCTCCACTGAGAATTGAACCCAGGACCTCACACATGCTAGGCAATTGTGCTTCTATCCCCAGCCCTCTTACTTTTTATTTTCAGACTTGATTCCATTAAGTTGTCTGGACTGACCCAGACAGACCTTGAATTTTCAATTTTCCTGCCTTGTTCTCTCAAGAAGATGGATGGGCTCTTTCTTTTCAAAGTAACTGGAGGTTTTGTTTGTTTGCTTTTTGGTTTGGTTTGGTTTTTGACTTTGCTTCTATGGCTGGGCATGGTGCTACACATACCTTTAACCCCATTATTCTGAAACAGTGCTAGGCATATCCCTGTGTGTTGGAGGTTAGCCTGATCTACACAATAACTTCCAGGCCAGCCAGAGCTACATAATAAGACTTTGTCCATCTCGAAAAAAAAAGTAAGTAAGTGCTTTTATAATAATTGGTCAGATAGCTGTAATTCTGACCAGATTTACCCAAGCAGCTACCTTTCCCCAACTTCCACACCCCACAAATCTCTTACATGTTCATTTCCTTTCTAGATTCAAGCCACCACAGGAAAGTTTATGAGAGAATAATGTTTTTGAAATAGCAATTAATGCTTTCTGCCCCACCTCTGCCTGGCTAGAATAGACCAAGCTTATTTTGCCACAGAAGGATTTCTGGTCCATAGGACAGCAGGGCAACAGTGTAGAGAGCCATTGAGGTGGGAGAGCACATCGTAAGGCATCAGCAACATCAGGTCAGCTAAGAGACTGGAACCAGATGAGATTTCCAGGACTCACAGCACCCAAAAACAAGCTTCCTCATTCTTCTTCACTGTGGACTGGGGCCAGAAGGGGACTTAGAAAAGATGTGAATCTTTATTAAAGTTTCCTGTGCAGCTGAGTTTGGGACTGAGACTCATACCCACGAGCCATGAAAACTCAATAACTATGTTACATTGTCTAGTAAAGTTTATAAAGTCCCTTAGGTTGAGACTTTATGGTTTCCTGTCCTTAATCTCTAAAATCCTATCATTAGCTATTCTGTGTGGACTTGTCAATGCTCAGCCTTTGCTTCTTGACAAAACATTTTAAGCATCCAAACTTATTGTGGGTTGACCAGGTGCTGTTTGTATATTGATTTTAATTCTGCTTCGTGAAGAGGGGTGGCCCAGGAGAAGGAGTAGATCACATACTCAGGTGATCTTGCTACTTGCTACTTGGAAAGAAATCAACCTTCAAGCATGTACAAAGCCTTACCTAGGGGACATGCCAGGTGGTGGCTATGCACACCACCAGCTTCCCCGTGTATTGTGAAGTTGCTTTCTAAAGCGCCACTGACAATGCTTGAGTGTTTCTATTTGTCCACTTCCTTGTCGATGCTTTGTACTGGTTTTTATACTTTCTGATAACTTTTTGTGGTTTTTAAGGCTGTATTATTTTAAAATCTTATTTACCTGATTACTAGAGAAGCTAAGCATCATTATTCACTTTTCTTTCTTTTTTTTTGTGACAGATACAATATCTTTTGTAAAGAACTGGCTAGTAGTGTTTGGGTTTTACTTTTCTTTTTCTTTTCTCCTCTTCTTTTTTTCCTTCTCCTCCTCTTCTTCTTCCTCCTCTTTCTCCTCCTCCTCCTCCTCCTCCTCCTCCTCCTCCTCCTCCTCTGTCTTATTGTTTGTAAGAGTTCTTTCATTTTTTGAAACTATGGTTGGGAAATATATTTACTACATCCATACTTTCTCTTTACTTTTGCTATTTGAATGCATAATTTTTTTTTTTTTTAGTTTTGTAAAGGCCAATGTTAGGCTTCCCTGTTGGTGTTTTTGTCTCATTTCCATAACCTAGGAGATAGAGAATACTTTTCATCCAAGAATTTGTCTAAGAGTTCTGCCGTTCACATTTATATCTGTAATGTTCTCTGAAGTGATTTGTGTATTAGCATATGGTAAGGTCTATTGTAATAGAGCTCTTTCAACCTGGCCAGTGACACTGGCTAGCCAAAAACCTAAATTCATGGTAACAAGATAAGAAAAATGATACAGTGAGTGTTAGGTTGTAGTGACCACAGTGGGACCGTTGACGCCATCATGAAAGGAAGAGGACATCACTAGAAACTTACTCCATTCTAACTGCATTCCCTCTGGCCACCAGCAACACATGGTCTTGTTTATATATAAGAGGTAGAAAGCTGACTGGGGGATAGGACCCATGGATAAAGCCTTTACATGCCATGACCAATGTTAGGGTGGGACCATTTAGTGATGCAGCTGTCTGAGTCACCCGTTCTCCTGTAAATAAATAACATCAATAAATTCATTGGTTCTCTAAGTTGGACCTGGATGCTATCACTGCTCCAGCTTCTTGATACCCTATTTATAGAAATTATGCCTTCTTTATATATCCCCAGTAAAAATCACTCAACAGACTCTTATTTTTTCTTGTGAGCAGACACCAGCATTTTCTTAGTGAGATGTACTTGTTTGTGAAATCATCGCTCCCATAAGATATACAAAGAAGCATGACATTGAGTCACGGACTCTTGTGTGACGCTAATTAAAACAACATGTAATGCCTTCTTTATGGTCTCCAACATTTTGAACGCATAGTTCTTTGTTCTCCCACGGAAATAGTATAATGAGTCAAGGCCCACAAAAACAAACCAACAAGTATATATCTTATAACTAGTCAGAATAACTTTTAAAAATCAAATATTTTTTTGAAAACTATTTCATTCACCACTGTGCCATTCATAGCTAAGAGAAATGCACATTTGCTTGAAACTCTAGATGTTCTAGGAACAAATGTTCCAATTTTCCCTGGACCCATTTCTGTGGTAGCTTTGAGACAAAATGCCTTGGCCAAAGACTTTATTTTTCTAATCCTAGGGAAGATACAAACTCAGCAATAGTGTGTTACTCCAAACGGGCCGTCCAAAGACCTCCCACTGAGAGTTCCATAAACTTACAGCTTGGGTTACTCAGTGAGGTCACCCCATGCAGGTCCGTGGGCAGATGGCCAAGATTTGATACAAGGCTGTAATCAGATTCCAAAACAAGTATACACACACAGCCTTTTCCTTGTTTCTAGCTTAAACTCGTGATTTATAACAACACGGCCAAACTCCTAAGAGGAGTAGATCAAGTCAACCTAGTATAATGCTTCCAAATAATTGTTTCAAGTGTGTTTGGGGGAAGCTTCTATGTTTTTTTTAAACCCACATGTAATTTTCGATTATAGGATTAAAAAACATGCACCCTATTTATTTTAAATTGAGCATAATTTACAAGGAAATATAGAGCTAGGAGAAAGCTTAGAGAGAATTTAGTTCAGTAATAGTGCCCGACTTTGATTATTGTCCTATTATCTGTAGCCCTAGAAACATATCTATTGCAGATTAGCACGATGACCTAGCAGGAAAAGACCCTGCCACCCAGTCTGACAACTTGACTGTTTTTTGTGTTTGGTCTTCGGGAACTACATGATACAAGGAGAGGCTTAATTCCCAAAAGTTGTCCTCTGTCTTTCACACACAGCCTGTGGGATGTATGCACCAACCTCCCCAAATACAAAATAAACAATAAGCTAATAAAATATCAATTTCAAAACTGCAACCCAATAAACAACACTGGGCCTCCATCTTCCACACAGTCTGTGGGACATATGCAACTATCTCCCCATGT
Source organism: Mus minutoides (assembly GCA_902729485.2). NCBI lineage: Eukaryota > Metazoa > Chordata > Mammalia > Rodentia > Muridae > Mus > Mus minutoides. Next base: position 14,300 of record LR754495.1, on the reverse strand, counting down.
ACAAAATAAATAATTCAATAGGCTAATAAAATATCAATGCCAAGTGAACAACACTGGGAGAATGCACCTACATATCAGCATTTTCCAGTGTCTCCTGAGTGAATTCATTATACAACTGAGGTTGAGACACTCAATGGCCAAATTCAAACATGGAGGAAATGAGATTCATGGGTTTGAGTAACTTTTCATTATGTTTTAAACTTGCCCTATCCTGTATGCCAGCCATTCCCCACATGGTGGCTGTTTAGATTCAAATACATTCAAGGTAAATAAAATTTAACTTACACATAGTTTGCAACTATTCAATATCTACATGTAGCTAATGGCTACCACATTAAGCAGAGAAGATACAGAGATATCTGTCCAGACAGTCAGTACTTTTAGCTATCGTTGTGAGAGGTAATTCCATATGTGTTCATAAACACATTTCTCTAAAGCATGGCCAAGAATTGCCTTATGCTTTGCTATAGATTTCTATGAAAGCATTAATCAATTTCATACACATTAAAAGCCATTATTTCACAATAGTTACCATGGCAAAAGTATTTTTAAAGCAAGAATATCTCAACAGTAGCTTGGAGTTCAATGAAGCACCTAATACCACAATAAAGATGATAGCTTCCTAAGCCAGCACAGACATCACTCAAATCCACATCACCTCTACCCCTAAACTCATTGGTAATAATCCAAAAGAACAACCTGTTTCCTGGACTAGCGAGCAGAGCATACTGGAAGAGATGCAAAAGCCACAATTCCCACTGAGTGGCCCATCAGGCCCAAAGCCAGCGCACAAGCCTGTCCAGGCACAGCCCTGACCTCAAGAGTGCAAACAGGAAACCAGTAGAGGATAATACATCCTCTTTATGAACCAAAACACAAGGCATAGTTGGAAGAACCAAGAATGAGAGTTATTCTCATTCTTAGAATAATAGGATTTGTCATCCCCGTTGTCGTGTTTTAAAATTATTGAACAGATTTTTATCCCTTAAAACATCTTGGCCTCTTAGGGTAAACATGCACAGGACAACAGAATTGATAAAGCAGGTGTTGGTGCTGGAAGGATTTTTGCTGAGTTGGCAGTATTTTTGTCAGTGCAACTGTCTTTTTTTTTTTTTAAATCAACATTTGCTGCCTTTGTTTTTACAGTTGTGTTATGAAATTGAAATGTAATACCACTGTTCGTTGTGAAAATGTTGTTCCGTGTCATGTGGCTTAGTGGTTCCCATTCCCAAGTGTATTACATCAAGTCATGAGCTAACCAAACCTAAGATGAAACTAGCAGAAGCCAGCTAGCCAATAGCATAGGAAGCCAATCTTAGAGATTACAGTGTCCTAAGCATTTCACAGAGATTGCGTCATTTAATTCCCACAACTCACAATGAGCTAAGCAGCAATGTTATTCTTTTACAGATCCTAAACAACTTTAGTTAAAGTCTCACAGCTAGTAAGTGGTACACTTGAACTTTGAATCCAGTCCGGCTAGCTTTTTTTTTTTTTTTTTTTGGACAGCAGTTGACTGTTTTCAACATAGACTTCATTAAAAAAAAAAAGTCAAGGTTAAGATCAGAGACATAGGAATGGACTGACCATCAGGGTGGGGACATGAAAGCTACCTGGTAACAAAGTGTGGCTTGGACATTGGGGATTCCAAGGTTTGCAAGATGCAAGATTACTTTGTCAAAAACAAAACAAAACAAAACAAAACAAACAAACAAACAACAACTGCCTCCCAGCTAATTTGACAGCGATACTTTCTGTTCTTTGGCAACAGTACTAGTTGCAAAAAACAGTCTAAGAAAGAGAAGGGGAAGGTATGAAACAAAATATCAGTAGTTGTAGGTGCCCCTTCTGTGGTTATGCAACATTCCCCAGTGTCTGGGCTCTGAGAAGACATGGGGGAGGTTAAGGTTTCCTGCCCCAAGGCAGGGGGCCTGAGATGGAGAGATATCTGCATTAATTAGATCGTTATATAAAACATCACCTTTCTTCAGGCCATATTCCCTCTTTGGTAACCTTTACAAATCTCAGCGTGTTTCCACATTTCATTTCCAAATGCAAACAAGAAACACAGTCAGCTCCAGCATTACCAGCATCCCGGATAGAGCAAACCAAATTATTTTCTCACCCAGGCAGCGGTTGGAGGTTTTTTTTTTTTTTATGGGCATTAGAATGCACTTGGAGTCATTTATAGCCACTCGGTTACTTTGCTCATTGTAGCCCAACGAAATGCAACTTTCCCAAGTAGTCTTATGTAAAGTCCTTTGAACTGGTTGTCTCCTTCTACAAAGCCTCGAGGATTTTATTTTTTAAAAGTCAGACTTGGGTGGGAGCTGAAGAGACGACTCCAGCTGTTAAAAGTGCTTGCGGCCCTTTGCAGAGGGCCAGATCTCAGTTCTCAGCAACCACATAAGGTGGCTCACAGCTTGCTCTATCTATCTCCAGCTCTTGGGGCTCTGACTCCTGGCCTCTTTAGGCACGCGCACGCACACACACACACACACACACACACACACACACACACACACATCGATGAAAAGAAAGTAAAACTTGAAGAAATTATGCTTTAGGAGGAGCTTAAGGTTCACCTCAGACTCGAGTTTCCTTTTTTATTGTTGTCTGTTTAATCTGAACAAACCTTGTATTCTTAGATTCTTGTCTCTTAAGATTCCAATCGGCTAAACAGGTTACCTACCGCATCCAACAAAAATATTATAGACATTTTTTTTCTGCTTTCATTGTCACTTTACAGGATCCTGGCTCAAAAAAAATATCCTGAAACATTTTTATAAATCAACTGAGATAGAGTTTACATATGTGTCTGCTTAAACCTTATTCCCAAAGTTTCAGTAGGTGCCTGCATCCCCTTTTCACACCTCCTCTACTGTCAACATCCCAAGCAGAGCAGTCTGTTTGTTGCAAATGATGTGCTAGTAAAAGTCCCGTCACTCTTAGTGCCATAGATTGCATGGGGCTAGACAAATGTGCAGTGAATGACATGAGGCCACCATTATTACATCCTTCAATTATTTATCTTTAAATAGTATTGTCTTGGGTTTTCTGCTGATGATTTTACAATATACTTTATTTTTCAGAGCAGTTTTAAATTCCAATCAAAATGGAGCAGAGACTACTTACTGAGTCACACACATACCCCTTCTTCACACACACACACACACTCTACCTCCCCTACCATTAGCATCCTACTCCAGAATCCATTGGCTAAAATTGATAATTTGTCACTGGCGAATCATTGTCATGACAAGTCCACAGTTGGTGACAGAGACCAGTCCCTGTGGTGTCCATTCTATGGGCTTTGAACAGATGTCTAATGGCATGTATCCACCATTATAGTGTTATTGAGAATCATTTTTCTACTCTAAAGTCTTCTGAGCTCCATCTATTTACATTTTCCTCCTGTTCTGACAACCGCTGAACAATATGCGGTCCTCACAGACTTGCTTTTTCTGGCACATCAGCAAGTTGAACTCAAATAGTTCACAGCTTTTCAGGTGACTTCTATCAAGTAATGTATGCTTAAGATTTCATAACATTTTATGCTTCATGATGCTTCCCCCCACCCCATCCCCACCCCCAGCCCCCCACTCCCTTTTTCCCCAACACCCCTCCCCCAGGTTTGCCTAAGCTCAATGTTACCAAGGATGTCATTGAGTTTAGGCTGCTTTTGCCTTGTCTACAAATGCCGAGATTACAGGCACAATGGGTTTTATGTGGTAGTGTTGTGGGGGGTGGGGGGTGGGCGCGGGGGATTGAAGCCAGGATTTTTTTTTTTTTTGCATTCTAGGCAAGAACTCTTCCAAGTAAGTTACATTCCCAGCCAGCTCATTTATCACAGCCCACGAATAATATCGCATTGTCTGGATGCGCCACAGTTTATCCGTTCACCTACTGAGGAACATTTTGGTAAAGGCTATTGTAAACGTTTGTGTGCAAAACTTTATAGGTGCATAAAATATCAGTTCGTTTGGTAACAAATGAGTTTGATTGTTGGATCATCTGCCCTTAATTTTTAGATCTACTTAGGCTAGGTATGTACCATTTACATTTTTGATGAAATTTTGTTGTGTACATGCAAACTCATGGCTGATTATGACTTAGTATGTTATATGTTTTCTACTACAAAATATGAATGCATGGGTAAATGTCTTAGTTAGGGTTTGTATTCCTGCACAAAACATCATGGCCTAGAAGCAGGTTGTGGAGAAAGGGTTTATTCAGCTTATTCTTCCACATTGCTGCTCATCACCAAAGGAAGTCAGAACGGGAACTCACATAGAGCAGGAACTTGGAGGCAGAAGCTGATGCAGAGGCCATGGAGGGATGTTCCTTACTGTCTTGCTTCCCCTGGCTTGCTCAGGTTGCTCTGTTATAAAACCCAGGACTACCAGCCCAGGGATGGCAACACCCACAATGGGCTCTCCCACCCTTAATCACTAACTAAGAAAATGCCTTACAGTTGGATCTCATGGAGGCATTTCCTCAAGGGAGGCTCCTTTCTCTGTGATAACTCCAGCTTGTGTCAAGTTAACACAGAAAACCAGCCAGTGCAGTAATTTATAAAGAACCGTTATTTCAGTTTGTGAAGACTGGGATATCTAAGATGAAGTCACTGATAGACTATTTCATGTCTGGTTCCAGTCTGGTACTGTATAGCTAGCTGCATCCTTCAGAAGAGAGAAAAACTGTTCTTACATGGGAGAAGAGAAGAACAAAGAGCTCCTTAAATCCATCCATGAGGGCAAAGTGCTCAGAACCTAAACACTTTCCAAAGGGCTACCCTAGAAGAAACTACTGCCCTGGGGATTAAGTTGCCAACACACAAAGTTTGGAGGAGACAAAGACATACAAACCATAGCAGGCACTGTGTGTATAGTCAGTCCTGAGATTCCCTGCTTGCTTTTGCTTGATATTCTTGGATTGTCCCATTGTTTATGGAAAGCTAAGAGACTGTGAATTCACTACCAGTTCCTTTGTGCTTGGCCTGACAGTGAGTGACAGCAGACAAGGTTGGGGCTCTGAGACACTCCTCAGGCAGCCAGCCCGAGAGCCAGAGATCTGCAGTTGCCTTGGCAACCGCTGAAGTTTCCTGTCACAGGCTGAGCAGCTCCATGTCTCTTCATTTGTGAAAAGTCTATTTTACGCTCTCAATCTGCCTGCAGCATAAATATTCCAGGACGGGGACCCTCAGGACTGGATTTCTTTTTTCTGATTTTGATATACAGATTTAAAACTCATAGTAGGAGGTGAAAAGCAGACACACACACACACACACACACACACACACACACACAGATACACAGACACACAGACACACACACCCATACTATTATAAGGCACAATACTCCAGTGCAGCCAGAATCCCATCTTGAGAGTCCAGACAATTCCATTTAGATAGAAGAGATTGTTTCAGAACATCACAGAAAGAAAGAATTCAGTGATCTTTTTTCACTCTCTATGACACGCGTCACATTTTTAAAATTCTCACACAAAGCACTTTGAATAGGTGGAAAACTGCAATATCCTTAGTAATAACATACTTGACAGCACCCACTATATCTTATGTATCGTTGAAAGAATTCAGTATGTCTCCAAATACAACCTTGCTCTGGTCTAAATGACTTAGGAAGCCTTGCACGGACAATAGGCATTCTCTTCTTCTCAACCTCCTCTAATTGATGCTTCTGTTGGAGCCCAGAGGGCTACAATTTCCTTGATTGTCTCTCCCTCAGAATTCCCCCAGACTACTGCTTATCCCAAAGCCTAAATTTCTGCCTGTGCCAGCTACAGGTATGTAAATAACATTTAAGCTTCCTTCCTCCCTTTGAAGAGTTAAGAGCCAAGTCCCTAACAAACATCCGCCAGGTCTTATTTTAGAACTGAGAGAGTAACTGGATTCCCTAAAGCATTAAGTTTCCCCTACATCTATTCTACCTGGAAATCGTCTCGGGTGGCCACCACCCAAGTGGATGACATACCTGGGCAGGGAAAATTTAACAGGAAGACAGAGGAGGACATTTGGTACAGCAATTCCCACAGTCACACCTGAAGTCACATCTGCTCCTGGTACCCCTTGGTCCCAAGAGAAAAAAATATGAAGACCAAAACAGGCAGAGCTTATGTGGCTTTTCCTCTGCCATGGCAGAGGATGGCAGGAGGCCTAGCGTTGTTAAGAGTAACATCGGAAGCGTCCCAGTTGCAGTGAACAGGCTGAGGCGAGGCAGGTTAAGTGTCCCGAGAAACACGTGGTTGTGTCTGAGGCAGTCACTGTTCACTGGACTCGCCTCCCCGCCATCTTGGTCTGAGGTAAGCATGCTGTCTCCTTCGTTGGGGTTTTAAAGCACAGTCTTGTCTCTATGAAGAATTCAGGGTCCTAGAGGACCCCGCACTGAGGAAGAGTAAAGAAATCTGCCTCCTTACCCGCAAGACGGCTGTTCATATTTTCGTCTCTCAACAAACACGCCTCATCTGAAGGCTAAGCAATAACCTCTCAGAAAAAGGGTCAACCGATTCAAAGGAGGCTTACCAGAGAAAGCAGCACACAGTAAGTAACACCCCCCATTCATATTCAGAGAAGTAGCAAGAGCCAGGATGAAAAGAAAATCAAGAGATGTAGTTTCCATCTCACTTCCTACAAAAGAATGGCCCAAAGACCTCGGGCTGTCGTTGCTGGCAGACCAACAGAGGTAGGAGTTGATGAGGTGGGCTTCTACTTAGCACAAAGCTAAGACAGAGAAATCAAATGCAGCCGCAGATCAGACAGAGAATAAACCGGTGCTGTTGGATGGGGTATCCACAAACAATGGGTTTGAATTTAAGAACACCAACTTTGCCAATCAAAACTTTCCCTGAAGGCCATATAGTTGTTGCCTGGACATATTGGACAAGCCTTGGTTGGGGCAGGGGTGGAAAAGGAACCTTTCTTTCTAAGATATGGATTTGTCTTTTTTTTTTTAAGATACATTATCTGTTTGGAAAAAAAACTGGTCTGAAAAGCATAAGAATGAGAGGTAAATGGGTGATTGATGTTTCAGCTACTTTAAAATTCCAGAACATGGAAGAGTTTGCCTGCCTAGAGGGGCCATGAAAGTCATAGCACACTGATACATGCTATAGGTGATAGTGATTGCTCCAAAGTCACTGAGGGGCAATAAGTCAATCAGCCCATCAGATTGATCAATGAACTTTAGCTTCTTCCACCATGCTTAAAAACAAAATTGGTACACAATTACTGTACATGTGATAATCCAGATCGTGTATCTATAGCTTTTAAAATATCATGTAGCCTTTAACTTTGAAGGTACAGCTTTAAGAAACTTGCGTTTATTCCTTATGCTATATACTCATATTTATGTATAAATAAGCAAGGCCTTGCAAGTGTACATAAGATACTCACATTATCGGTAAAGAGTCTATGGGTACAAAATCATTTTCTGTCAGGTGCCAGAGCTGTGAGATTTAGACACTGGGAAGCACAAGTCTTGTATAAGACTAATCCAGATGGATGTAATTTTGTAGGTTTGTGTATATTTGATATGTTTTTAGAGATAGGGGACTATAACAGTCGTTATTATGTCCCGTCTAGTACTTGCTGGATGGATCAACAGTTCTGCCTAGGGTATAGTATGCCAGGCCCAGGCAACATTGAACGTCTTAACACCAAGGGCATTCCTATGGGTAGGAGCCTTGGGTATTTCTGAATTAATGTTAACCCAGACGAGGGGAAAGATGGCAACATCTCACTGCAAACAGCATTAAAGGCTGCCAGATCGTTTGCATGTTGAGTTGCATGTATTCCTCAAAATCTGACAGTGTAATCCTCCCCCCAGATACATATTTTATGGGGAGAAAATTAAATTTCAAATAGCTTCTCCCAGATGGCTAGTAACTCTATATTTCCTTATAGGTTTGACTCTGAAACCTATACTCTTAGAGTGAAATAAATAAATAAATAAATAAACCCAAGATATTTTCACTTGAGAAAATAAGTTGATTTGATGAACCCTGTAGATACTGTTCAGGGGAAATTTAATATTGACTTTTAAAAAAATACTTCAGGTTCTTACAGGTTTGGTGAGAAAACAGAGTTACACACCTCTAATAGCACCTGTTTGCTTAACCTGCTACATAGGTATCATGGGAAGAAATATGACCCTGCCCTATGGGAACCCTGTTAGGACATATCTCCCCCATGCCAGATAACTCCAAATACTTGGCAGTTTCCCTGAATACCACATCAGCAAACCAGAAAGTAAAATATCAGAAAAATCTCTTCAAAACTTCACCACCCCACACAAAAGCAGTCTTCCCATGCTAGCCAGAACTAGTCTTTCTGCAGAGCTCCCAGAAGCCAGCCTGCTAGGACACCTCTGTCACCGGGTTTCATGTTTGACTTGGAACAGGCTTCTCAAGACTCCATGAAGCAGGGCTTTTGTTTATCATCATCATCATCATCATCATCATCATCATCATCATCATGATGTCTCTAACCCACAAATTGCACATCAACAGTAAGACATGGCCCGCAGTGAGCCTACAAATGTTACAAGACTCTAAATATCACAGAATGGCATTTTTTTGGCAAGAAACACCCCTGAGCTAATTGAGGAGAGAAAATGAAAGCTCAATTAGCAAGGCAGGAGAAAAAAACAGATCAATACTGGACATTTGCTGATTTTGGAAGATATAGAAGAGCTGAGGTTGTGCAGATAAAGTACTAATAGACTAGGGAGCTATAAATAAGAAAACAAAGAAAAGTTTTGAAAAAAGACATTTTAACAACATTTTTAAATTATGTTTATTTATCTTGTATGTGCACACACACATGCAACACAGTATGCAGGTGGAGGTCAGGGGACAACTTGTAGGAGCTGTTTCTCTCCTTCCACCACATGGCATATGAGGCCCATGTATTGAATTTAGGTCATTAGGCTTGGTGCTGTCTTTCTCCACTGAGCCATTTTGCTGGCCTGAAAGAGTCCTTTAAAAGTCTGCCTCCATTCACTTTTACTGTTTTTATTTTCTAAATAAGGCTCTTAAATGATTTATAGGGACCCTGTTAGCACACATCTCCCCATTCCATACAGCCCCAAGTACTTAATTCTCCTTTGTTACATGTAACACCAGCAAATCAGAAAGCAAAATATCAGAAAAATCTCTTCAACATTGTTTATATATGATATGATAGATCATTCGGTCTATAAGTTACATAGTGATAAGGGGCAGATAGAGGGACACAGAGAATATTCCACTTGAGATCTAGTTGAAGGAGTTGATGTGTCTGTAAATTTGAATTTTATGACCTCCATGAATCCAAGTCTGAGAATAGTCATCAAATGTACTCAAATTCTATGAATGGCACACTTCCTGCGTGAGATGGGATTCCTGTATTCATGACATTGAATATAAAGATAGATTTCAAGATCTTTTGTAATTTAGTCTGATCATTCTTGCATTTCTCAATGCTCATATAAGATCAACTCCAATTTAATGAAAAAAAGAGACAGTTCAAGGGCGTCTCTTTCTTTAGGTTAGGAAAGTTTTCTTCTATAATTTTGTTGAAGATATTTACTGGTCCATTAAGTTGGGAATCTTCACTCTCTTCTCTACCTATTATCCTAGGTTTGGTCTTCTCACTGTGTCCTGGATTTCCTGGATGTTTTGGGTTAGGAGCTTTTCACTTTTTGCATTTTCTTTCACAATTGTGTCAATGTTTTCTATGGTATCTTCTGCACCTGAAATTCTCTCTTCTATCTCTTGTATTCTGTTGGTGATGCTTGCATCTACGACTCCTGGTGTCTTTCCTAAGTTTTCTAACTCCAGGGTTGTCTGCCTTTGTGATTTCTTTATTGTTTCTAGTTCCATTTTTAGATCCTGGATGGTTTTGTTCCTTTCCTTTGCCTGTTTGATTGTGTTTTCCTGTAACTCTTTAAGGGATTTTTGTGTTTCCTTTTTAAGGGCTTCTAGCTGTTTACCTGTGTTCTCCTGTATTTCTTTAAGGGAGCTATTTATGTCCTTCTTAATGTCTCTATCATCATCATGAGAAGTGATTTTAGATCTGAATCTTGCTTTTCTGGTGTGTTGGGGTATCCAGGACTTGCTATGGTGGGGGAATTGTGTTCTGATGATGCCAAGTAACTTTGGTTCCTGTTGCTTATGTTCTTGTGCTTGCCTCCCGCCATCTGGTTATCTCTAGTGTTACCTGCTCTGGCTATGTCTGACTGGAGCCTGTCCTTCCTGTAATCCTGGTTGTGTCAGAAATCCTCAGAGTCAAGCTGTCTCAGTGATCCTGAGATTTTGGGACCAGGCTCCTGAGAGTTAAGCTTTCTTTAGGACCTTGAGATCCTGGTGTGACCAAGCTCCTGGGATCCTGGGATCCTCTGATCCTGGGTGTATTAGAGCACCTGGGAGTGGAGCTGCCTCTGGGTGTTGTGGGGCTGGCTGTGGAGTTAGCGCTCAAGGTCTTCTCAGGACACTGGCCCAGACAGCAAGAGACAGTTCAAGAACTGGAATACCTAGAGGTTGTAGAAATTGGATCAGGCTACTGACCTAGATTTTCAAATTTTACTAACTGCAAATCTTATCACACAAAGACAAAAGGAGAGAATGGGGATAAAGGCAGAATAGGGAGCCCTTGGGATGGTCTCTTCATCCAGACATCTATACGGCAGAACTTACAGTCTAGAATGCAGGAATCTGCGGAAGGCACAGACTTCTTGGGGATACTGGCACTAGCAGCTACCCATCACCCACCCACGGCCCATGGCAGCTGTGCCTGGAACACAGCATGTTCCTATAGCAGCTTCAACTTAGCTTTGCTGAGGCCAGTATGAATGAAAGGGCTCTGTCCTTCTGGATATTTTTTCCTAAAGATAAGAGATGCATGCGCTGGTCACTGATACTGCCTCTCCTTATGGATGTGTGGATAAAGAAGTGGGCAGGCTGGGTGGTGGTGATACACACCTTTAATCCCAGCACTTGGGATGCAGAGACAGGCAGATTTCTGAGTTTGAGGCCAGCCTGGTCTACAAAGTGAGTTCTAGGACATCCAGGGCTACACAAAGAAACCCTGTCTTGAAAAAAACAAGAGAGAGGGGGGGGGGTAAGTGGACATTTCTGGCCTGCCTCTCTCCTGTTCTATTGCAAGCCTTTTCCTCTCCATCTGAAGTGACACTTTAAGACCTAGTGTTCTCCCTACCCCCCCCCTCTCTCTCTCAACATTATAAAAAAAACAAGGATATTTTATGAGGTCCAAAGTATGTGGCTAGATTATGGGCCTCAGGGAACAATCTACTACTATTATTCTCCTAAATGGACATAGCAATAAATGACTCCTAATGACTTACTGCTATGTCCATAGATCAGCTGTCACTCAGCCCTCATTAGAGAATCTTCCTTTTGTAATAGATGTACTTAACAGAGGCCTACAAGAAGTCAGCATGCAGAGAAGAAGAGACTATGAGGTTATTCAGCCCTTTGGCCTGTTTGTATCACATGTCTCCCCTCAATGCTCAGAAATCTATGCAGAAGAGGAGGCAGAAAGATTGCAAGGACAGGACCTGAGCAAGCTCAAGCTAGATGAAAACTCTGAGCATAGAGGGGATGAGGGAAGGCACTGCCTTACCCTTAGCTGAGGACTTACTGGTATTTGATTGCTGCAGGGAGAGGGAAAGTCAGTTTTCTTCAATGGTGTGGCACTATGGTGACCATACTCCAGGGCAGGCCCCACTCACAGGAAGAGCTGGCCAACATAAGCTGGGCTTAATTTTTTTTTAAGTGAGAGTCAGATAGTTGGTGAGGTAGGGAAGTGGGAAAATATCTGGGAGGGGTTAGAGGAGAGAATGAGTATGATCAAAACACATTGTTTAAAATTCTCAAAAACTAATAAACATATTTTTAAATGAGAAAAATTTAAAGATAATTGCATATCTGGGGAAAATTAGAAAGTGACCATAGGGCTTAGATTTATATACCAGGCTGATCACTGAAACATGAAGCACACAGTGATTTTACGAAAACCAACAAATAACAGTAAACAGATACCTAGATTGAAACAAAATGACAAAGTGCACAAAAATTACCGAAATGGGAAAAAAGTCAGCAGAATTAGGATGTGTGTACATGCTGGAGAAGGTTACATGAATAGATGATAGAAAAAGAGTAAAGAAAAAGCACTGAATCTAAACTTTGCTTTTTTTTCCAATTTTTTATTAGATATTTTCTTAATTTACATTTCAAATGCTATCCCGAAAGTTCCCTCCCCCCGCCCACTGCCCTGCTCCCCTGCCCACCCACTCCCACTTCTTGGCCCTGGCATTCCCCTGTATTGGGGCATATAAAGATTGCAGTACCAAGGGGCCTCTCCTCCCAATGATGGCCGACTAGGCCATCTTCTGCTATATATGGAGCTAGAGACACGAGTTCTGGGGGTTCTGGTTAGTTCATATTGTTGATCCTCTTCTAGGGTTGCAGACCCCTTCAACTCCTGGGGTTCTATCTCTAGCTTCTCCAATGTGGGCCCCATGCTCCCTCTTATAGATGACTGTGAGCATCCACTTCCGTACGAGACAGCTATATACTGAAAAAAGGAGAAGACTCAAACTACTAAAATCAGAGGGACAGATTTTCATGCTGACTTCATGGAATGTACCACAATTTTAAGAGTACTGTTTAAAGTTTGTGCTTCAACAAATTGGACAACTTATTAAATGAACACATTTCCAGACAGCCCAAACCTATTAGAACAAATCAGATGGAATTCATGCCTGGTACCTTAAACTGACAGAAGAACCTGTGGCGGGGTAGGTCTAAGTTCTAAGGGAAAACCAACTACTATTATCCTGCCAAACAGACTTTGTATTATCCTGCTCCCCAAATACTTATCTTTATGCACATAGATGAGTGCATCCCTCAGCTCTCATTAGAGAAGCTTCGTTTTGAAGTAAATGACAACACAGAAACCTAGTCAAAGCAGAGAGAATAAAAGACTACGAAGTGGTCACCCTTAAGACCCTTAAGAAGGACATCTATATCACACTTCCTTCCCCTAAGGGTCAAGGATCATCACAGAAAAGGGGCTGGAATGATTGTAAGATTGAGAGTTAGTGGAGGGCCACAGTGAAATGGTCTTCTCTAGACATGATAGAGATATTGTACAAATAACTCACAGAAGCTGTGGCTACATGTGCATGCAGGATGTAAATAAGATCAAACTGCATAAAATTCCTTCAGGGTTGGGGAAGGACCTCATGAAATCTTACCAACAGCTAAGAAGTTGCTGGTGAATTCTGGGGTAGACAGAACCAGTTTTGTGTAGACATGGTCCCTGAAAGACTATCCATATCCCAGGGCATATTCTATTCTTTCATCAATACACATACTGAAAACACTAAGTGTTCTCAGTGGGATTTAAAAGAGAGTGCATGAGCCAGACATGGTGCCACACACCTTTAATCCCAGCCCTCAGGAGGTAGAGGCAGGCATTTTTTCAAGTCTGAGGTCAGCTCAGTCTCCACAGCAAGTCCTAGTCCAGCTAAAACTACATAGAGAGAACTTGTTTCAAAACAGACAAACAAACAAAAACACAAAATAATCAAACAAACACCAATATTGAAAGAGATCAGGATGTTAGTAGGGAGAAGCAGTGGCAAAGGATGGTGAGAACAGTTGGAAGGAGGGAGTAGAGATGATTTTGATGAAAAAATTATATTCATGTATGAGATTCTAAAAAAAAAGTTTACAAAAATGGAAAATTTAATTATACCTATAGCTAGTAAGCATATTAAGTGAGTAATAAATTAATATCTCAACAAAGAAAGCCCCAGAGCTTATGGGGTTATTAATATTTTCTACTCAATAATTAAAAAGCTAATAGCAAGCAGAGAACACTTCCTCACTCATTCTATGAGTTTAATTGTCTTACTTACTTTTGGATCAAATGGTAAGACACCATGACCAATGCAATTTATAAAAGAAAAAGTTACTAAGACAAAATGAATAAATGAACCCAACAAAGTTAGAATAGTTAAAATTAGATATTCTGCAAAAGGATATACAGATTCAGGGCATACAAACATCAGTAGCCTTTCATACGTTGATAGCAGACACTTTGAGAAAGAAAACAGTGTCTAGGCCTTAGAGGGAAGTGATCTGGATCCAAGCCCTGACTCGGGTGCTGGGTAGTCTATAATCTGTGGAGAATGTCTGAGCCAGTTAGTCCGTTTTTCCCTCTCCTCTCCTCTCCTCTCCTCTCCTCTCCTCTCCTCTCCTCTCCTCTCCTCTCCTCT
>LR754494.1:42884-53183 GCA_902729485.2 Mus minutoides | reverse complement strand
ATCCTATCTTTAAAATGAAGGAGGGAGCCTGTCAGTTCTGGGAAAACAACTGACAGCATCACTGCCAATGGTAAAGTCAGAGCTTTCAAGCAAAAATTAGACTTCTGGGAAATGCCCATTTGCCTCAGGGAGTCTGACGGCTTCTCAGTGCTTCGAGATTTGCTTGGTGAAGTCAGTGGTCATATTAGCACACAAATATCTTCTTGTTAGTGTGTAACATATGTCAACCATAGGAAGATGAGCATAGACTAATGAACTAAAATGTTTTCAGTCTTCAATGTATGAATCAACAGAATCAAGATCAGTCAGATAGATTTTCACCTAACCGAGTAGAAGAAAGCTCCTCTGTGTAGTTTGATATCCCATTCAAAAACTCATCTTTCATAAGCCACCCCTTGTAGAGGTCAGGCTGAAGACTCCTGGATGATTACAGTTATAGTTGGAGGCCATAATGTGCTCTGCCCTCCCTAACTGAGCACCTGGGTCAGACTGAGCTCTCCTCATAGCTGTAAAGCCAAGCAAATACCCCAGCAGACTAAACACAGAGCAGAGAGAAGCCGTCAGTTCCATTCCATTAAACTAGACTGTAAAGAGATTCACAAAACTATAAATAATGACATTCTTTTTACAACCTTCCCTGGTAGAAAACAGCTGTTTGCATAAGACTGTATTATTTACGATAGTATGGAATGGGGCTTATGGTTATGTTGAAACTGAAATAGAGAGAATTATCAGTTTAAACCCTCTATATGTTGATATTCGGTCCTATAACTCCCATGAATGAATGCTTTTTGGGTCTTAAGGTGTGAGATGGGAAACCACGACGCAATTCTATAAGAGAGCAGGCTGAACAAGCCAGGGGAAGCAAGCCCATGAGTAACATCCCTCTATGGCCTCTGCATCAGCTCCTGCTTCCTGACTTTCTTGAGTTCCAGTCCTGACCTCCTTTAATGATGAACAACAATGTGGAAATATAAGCTAAATAAACCCTTTCCTTCTTGGTCACGATGTCTGTGCAGGAATGGAAACCCTGTCTAAGACACCTTATATGGATAAAAGAGTGAGCTTAGATCTTATTGAATCAGAATTGTTGGGAGAGAGATTACCTGGAAATCTACAGTTAAGAAAATTATCCCAGTGATTGTTATGATTTACAGGTAGGAGAACAACAAATCAGATGAGAAGAACCAAAGGTTTGAAATAAATGGCTCTGATTTTCACTTGAGCCCTGGGTCTTGTACATTGAGTCACAGAGCTTCTCTTCACATATTCGTTCAATGATTCATTTCTTTAGACACAGATCTTGATACTGTGGCTCAGCAGTGGGCAAGAACCATGGGGGGTGCTCACTACACTGAGTTCTGCTTAGGGGAGACAAACACAGGTCATTGTAATTTCCAATAAGAGAAATGCCATTAGTGAGGCAAATGTGAGAAAGAACCAGGGTGCGAGGAGAGGTACTTAGAGAGCTGCTTCTGGGAGGTAGCCCTTTGATAAAGTGGAAGTGTAAGAGGAATCTAGCCTAGAAATGACACATCACAAAGAGACCAAAGGGAGCCTGATACCCAGAAAGCATTCCATAGTTATTACTTTCTTACCAGTCTGAAGGCAGGGGATAACGTAATCCCCTCCTCCACATTCAGCACACATTACAGATGGGGGCACATAGAGTATGCTTCTCTAATCAAGGGGAATAGGAGGGAGGAAAGGTCTGGAGGACCATCATGCGATACTCAAGGCTGTTGAGGATGCTTTCTCTAGGGTTGAGAGAAGATGCTGAGAAGGTGTCAGAAGGACTTCTCGGGTGCTTAAAGAAATTATTGGATTAGACTTGAAAATCACCTAGACTTATTAAGGGTAGAGTTTTAATTTTAGTTTTTGAATTACCTTTTGTTTCTTTTTGATACAGGGGCTTGGTATGTAGCCCAGATTAGCCTCCAGCTCACAATTCTCCGGAGTGCTGGGATTATGAGTGTGCCCCTCTTCACCTGACCCCTACAATACATTTTAGGTGCTAAGGTGTCTTTCATATGAAGTCACATAGAACAATGGATTTGATCAATTTAGCTCAACAACTGCTTCATAGGTGCCAGGAAACTGTTTGGTATTGTTGCAAAACTGTCTGCAAATAGGTAGGTTGGTATAGACACACTCTGAGCCATGTGTGTATATGTGTACATGTGCACATGCACATGTCTGTTCATATGTGTTCCAATAGATGCATGTGTATAGGAAGCCAGGGGCAACCACAGTGTTAGTCCTCAGGTGCTGACCACCTTGTTGTTTTGAGGCAGGGTCTCTCACTGGGCTGGAACTTGTTGAGTAGGCTAGGCTGCGCTGCTCAGACATTGAGCATTGGATGTCTAATTGTCTCCTTTTTCACATTGCTGGGATTACAATGAACACCATGCCTGGCTTCAAAAACAAAATAAAAAACCATGAATTCTTCAGATTGGACACAGGTCCTCATGATTAGTATTGAGCTTTTTGGCAGTTGGGTCATCTACCCAGCCCTCATATGTCTTCTTAATTATATACAAATAGTTTGCTGGATGGTCTACTTATCTGATAAGCCATAGGAAAAAAATAGAAAGTGTTCAGTAGAACAAAGTTGTTCAGTAAAACAAGAAGTTTATTTTTATGAACTATACTCAAAGCAATCACTTGAAGCGGGGGTGGGGGTAGGAGTGGGGGTTTGGAATCACCAGGAATGCTGGGATTTTTGATCACAGAGTGATTGACGTGATGGTGTGGCCCTGAAAAGATAGACCACAATACATCTGTTGTGCCAAGTCAAAAAGGCAACTCAAGAATTTGCTGAAGGGACCCTGTCTCTTATGAGGCTATGCCAGTGCCTGGCAAAGACAGAAGTGGATGCTCACAGTCATCTATAGGATGGAACACAGGGCCCCCAAAGGAGAAGCTAGAGAAAGAACCCCAGGAGCTAAAGGGGTGTGCAACCCTATAAGAGGAACAACAATATGAACTAACCAGAATCCCAAGAGCTCATATCTCTAGCTGCATATGTAACAGAAGATGGCCTAGTCAGCCATCATTGGGATGAGAGGCCCCTTGGTATTGCAAACTTTATATGCCCCAGTACAGGGGAATGCCAGGGCCAAGAAGTGGGAGCGGGTGGGTAGGGGAGCAGGGCGGGAGAAGGCTAGAGGGGACTTACAGGATAGCATTTGAAATGTAAATTAAGAAAGTATCTAATAAAAAAAGAAAAAAAAAGAATCAACCACTAAATTATATATTTAATTTTTGGTCAAAATTGCTACTGCATTTTGTGCAGCACTCATCCTAGCGATAAGTAATCATCTGACTTCAGTGTCATGAAACATCTTATTATATTTGTTATTTCATATGGTATTTTCCCAAGTTCCTTTCACCTTCCCCTTCATCGCATTTATATCATTTTGCTTTCCTTTTACAAAGGGTAGTATGTACTACTAGTGGCTAAATTCCATGCTACTTTGTATAACTTAAGTTTCCATGAAGTGTGTTTTTAGTGGTGGGCTCCATGCTCACATAAATCCCATGTGTTTTTATGGGTAACAAAGGCTAGCCTCTTATTTGGAAAGGGCTGAGCATTATCTAGCATCCACAGATGAATCAACCTATAGTCAGTGGGGAATGTCAAATAAACACTGACATTCATGGAAGCTGATGAGATTATCCTTGACTTCCTTAAAATGTCGTACACATGTACACATCACCTAGCCTGGCTTGTTAGAGGAAGCATTTCATCTCTGAAGTCACATACCTTGTGCACAGCACTTCTAGCTGCCACTGGTCCCCTGGAATAAGCTCTGGAGCCCAAGTTGCCTCTAGAAAATGTATAGGATTTGAAATCATCAAGTCCAATATGGGAAAGTTCTTACTCTTTTTTTTACACAGTTTTGAAGATGCCTAGGATGATAAGTCTACCGGATCCTGGCACCCTGCCCACTGAGCGTTGGCATCAATTGGAGCCTCAGACCCAGCACTGAGCTAGGAATATCCATAGGAGGCCAGGTGGGTGTGAATGGGTTTACAGGTAACGGCAAACATATTGAATGCTATGGAGGACTGACTCTCGGGGACTCAGCCAGCTGGATTGGGGCCTTTTCTCTCTTTTCTGCCCTTTGAGATTCTCCATGTGGAGATTCAGACACAGGGCAGTTCTGGATAAGAAATTAGAGCCAAGCAGTTTATAACAAGAGGGCTCTGATCCTCCAGGGCACACAGTAGGTCCTCAGGCTTGAGGCTGAGTGAGATTTTACTTCCCTGGCTCTCACCGTGCTTCCCCCCCCCCCCGCCCCCATTCCTAGACCTACTTCTAAACATTGGGGCTTTGGGACCATATTTTCCTGTATGCCAACAGGGAGGATAAAATCCAAGACTATCCCAGGAATACTTGTTCACTTAGCAACATGGAGCAAGAAAGGGCATGAGGATGGTCAGGTGAAATTACTGTGGATGGAAGAAAGTGTGAAAGATGAAAAAATGGCCAAGGTTAAGCTTATCCAGTTTCCCATGGTTCCTGTAAGCCATCAGTGGCCCAGGCTTGGCTCTGGCTAGCCATTAGCCAAGGACAACGGCAGCTACTAGAGACCTACCATAACTGATAATGTGAGGTTTTATAATGACTATAACCACTGTAATATATTGCATATGGGAAAATACTAGAAAGAAATTTCTTAAAACTTACCACACTAGTTCTATAGAGGGAGACATCAATGGGAGATTCCTGATCTTGTAATGTTTGGTTATTGCTTTAATATTTACATGAAACAGCAGGGAAGCAATGGGTTCATTTTTGTGTTTTTCTAAGCTTATGTGTATATTTGTAGATTTTCCTATAAGCACATATGTGTGGAGGCCAGAGGTCTTTCTTGGTTGCTTTTTTGTTTTTGTTTTGTTTGTTTTATTTTGTTTATTTACTTATTTTGGAGGCAGGGTCACTCTGGCTGCCAGCAAGCCCTATGGGTCCTCTCTCCTCTCCCATTCTCTGTGCTGGGATTACAGGCACATGTTGCCATGCCAGATTTCTTTATTTATGGGTTCAGGGGGTCTGAAGTCAGGTCCCTTTGCTTGTGTAGAACACATTTTCCCAATGAAACCATATCTCCAGCCACAGTTTCATTTTTTGAATTAGTTGAGCTCTGGCCAATAGTATTGATCAAAAATATAACTAGGAATCCAAATATAAAACTCACAGGCTCCATTAAAATAAAAAAGCTAAAATAAAAAAGGGAAGGGGATTGGAAAAATGGCTCTGCCTTGCAGAGGAATGAGGTTCAGTTCCCAGCACCCATATCAGATGGCTCAGAGCTGCCTATAGCTCTAGGGGACCTGATGTCTTCTGCATCTCCTCAGGCAACCACATACTCCTGTCTCACATGACACAGGCACAGATGCATACACCTACATAAATAAAATTAAATCCTTAGGAAAAAAATTGTCAAGGACACATAAAAGGAGAGGAAGCTAATGAATTATTGCAGAACCTTTGAACACTCTAGACTATAGATATGCATATAGGAAAGGAGGTAAACTTTATGATTATAGACCCAAAGCTTAGATGATAAAATACAATCACTTAAGAATGTTATCTATCAGAAAATGTCGTTCTTTTCCAACCTATTAGAGATGAACTCCTAAAGTTTTTTTCTTTTATTTGAAAAATAAAATGGGGGAGGGGGAGAACACGTTAAGCCAACTTAAAAAAAACAAATAAACAAATAAAAAGAACAGGAAGAAAGAAAAATGCAGCCTCAGATAGATGGCCCAGTGGAGAATTATTTATATAAAAAACCCTGCCTAAGCATATTTTTTTGAGATGACATGTACTTGGAAAATACAATGTGATTTTATCTTGAATGTAAAAGGAACCGTCTGTCTTTATTTATTTATTTATTTATTTATTTTGCTGACACCAAGAGATACAGAACCTGCTGACGTAATAGGGATGGGAGCTGCCCCATCAATCCCAAAGCCTATAAATCCGTGTGATACATAGCACGCAGCATAGTATTGAACACAGTATCATTGATTTATGTAATTGGAAATTTGAGCAATACAATTTCTCTTAATTGCATTTGTTTTTCCCCTCCCCACAAGCCTGTGTCTTCTCCGGTGGCTTGGGGGTGGGGGTGGGGTGGGGATGAGGGAGTGGGGGTGTGGTGAGGACTTGCAGTCTTCTGCCACCCACCCCCCACAGCTGATGGAAGGGGCAGTTTGTCAGAGAGTGAGGTTAGGTCATCCTTGAAGGATTCCCCAAGAAAGCTATAGGAAGTATCTGTCAAGGAAAACAGCATCAGAGAGTAGTAGCCCACTAACTGACTAGCTTCACAGGTTTCTTGGATGTCAGATCCCAGCTGTAGCTCTTTCTATGAATGGGTAAATCAGGCACAGTGGGAAAGAACTGGTCTGTCAGTGTCTCTTGTGTAGGGGCGGGGCTCAATGCAAGCTTGCCCAATGATAGGATTTCCTCTCAGAGAGACCTCTCCACCCCTGCTGTGATACCCTCACTCAAAGCTACCTTCCTATTCCTGCTGCAGATTGATTTATTCTGAAACCTTCACCCGAAGCCAACATTCATTACGTGGATTCAGTGGGATAAGTTTTCACTCTTGATATTTCCAGCCTGTTGTTACTCTAACCCCTTACGGGGATCTCAGAGACACTCAAAGGGACATGTAGTGCTCTCTGGGCAGGTGCAGACATTCTCTCTGCTGGCTTCATTTCCTCACGGCAGAACCCTTACAGTTCCAGGAGGTTTCTGCAGCATGAGGCTCCATCCTTAAGTGGGTTATTTCAAATCAGCAGTAGTCTATCCAGACCTGGCACTCAGACTATACAGTATCTCTCATCTCCAGCATCTTCTCTTGCATCCTTTGTGCTGTTACTGTGGCTATGCGGCATCTTTGTTATGTTCTCAAAAGCTTGGACCTGTTCTGAGTTACCAGCATACCATCCATAGCATCAAACACTTAGAGGTGTGGGTGGCTTGTTCTTATTTGCTGAAGTCCTCATCCCTGATGTTTGGATGGTGAGTTGTTTCAGATCTGTGGTTATATGATGTGTGTCCCCGATCCAGTGTGATGAGTGCTCCCATGCAAAGTAAACTTGAAAGACAGAGACATACTCAGGGAGAATATGAAAGAGGCTAGTGGAAGGTCAAAGGTCACCAGTGCGTCAGCAGAAGCTGGGGACTAACTGGGACCCACATTTTTCTCAGAAACCTCAAAACAACTCCAAGTATGGCTTAAATCTTGATTTTTTTTTTTCTGGCCTCCAGAATTGGAAGGTTATGCGGCCTCTTCTATAATCCACCTACCCCGTGGAACTCAGTTGAGGCATCCCTAGGAAAAACACCGAGTGTTTTCCTGAATTAACCACGAAGGAGCAAAAGGAACAACCTCCTCACCAGGAAATATTTTTCTTTTCGAAAAAGAGAAATGCATTTGTTATCAACACAAACATTTTAAATAAGATCAAAATTTCAGAACAGCTTTAAGTTCATAGCAAAACCACCAAGTGACAGGTTCAGAGGTTTCCTCGCCTTCAGGACGTCAGCGTCCCTTGGGTCAAACCCTCACCCGAACACCATTTCTAGAGTCCATTGCAGACCTCGTCTCTCAAATGCATCGTTTGCATCAGGCTGTAGTTGGTGTGTATCCTGCAACTTTCAACACACGTGTCATCATCGTACCAGTACCATAAAAACGATCTCCATTGCTCTAAAAACCCTCCTTATCTCACTAACCTAGTCCCTGTCTCCACAAAGTTAACTCTTCTCTACAGTGCTGTCTCCTTAGAGCCACAGGGTACACAGACATTTCATGCCACATCCGTTCACTTAGAGTTTAGGAAATTTCCTCTGTGTCTTTGCATAGCCTGATGTCTCTGTTCCTTTGAGCATTGTGTACTGTCCCATTGCCCGGACACTCCACAGCCATACTTATTTCCCACTTGCAAAGCCTTTCTTTGTTACCTACTGAAGGAATCTCCATTGCTTTTACCTTTTGGAATTTTAAATCTATGCACAGACTTTCTTCATGGGGCTGTGGACTTTCAATTAATTCAAGTAAATTATAAGGATCAGAATTCTTGGATTATTTGCTGTGAGTATATTCAATTTCATAACAGATTACCAGCATTTGAAGGGCTGAGGAAGGAAGATCTTGGGTTTGAGACCAGCTTTGGCTACAATAGGAAGAGAGTTTGGGCCAGCCTGGGCTACAGTAGGCAGCGAGGTTGAAGAGATGGCTCATCAAGTAAATGCTTGCTATGCATTTGTGTGCACCAAGTTCTTTTAGTGATCCATTTAATGCCTGTGATATTGATAATTGGCCCCTCACATCTTCAGTATTAATAATTTGTGGCTTTTCTCTTTTCCTCAGAGCCTGGCTAGAGGCATTTAAAACGTTATTTATCTTTCAGACAAGTGTGTGCCAGTTAGTTTGTTCTGTTGATTTCTATTTTTTTTTCATGGTCTCTGCTTTTAGGACTTACTACTTATTTTTCTACTTTAGATTTCATTTAGCTTTTTAAAAAGTTCTTATATTTTGATGAGCATGTATAAGTTCTCCATATTGATATGGATCACTGTGCCTTTTCCCATGTACTCATATGAGTCCTGATCAAATCTGGTCTCCCTTTCTCCAGCCCACTTCCTGGACTCTATGAATCACTGTAGTACACAGAGGTTAACTTGATTCAAAACAATGCTGCTTTCCCAGGACTGTTTTCTGATTCTCATCCTACAAGGTACGGACAGCACCCAAAGACTTCACAACGATGTTTGAATCTTTCTTCTCTAATAAATTTGCTCAGTCTCTCCATTTCCTCTTAAGCACGGTTCAGCCTCATCTCATAAGTTTTGATACAATGTATTTTTGTTCAAAATGCTGAAAACTTTGTGAGATTAGAGGCCAGTGAATTGGCTCACCAGTAAGGGTGCTTGCTATTAAAGCCTGATGATCTGAGTTTGAGTCCCAGGACCCACATGGAAGAAGAGAACTCTTTCCCACAAGTTGTCCTCTGAACTCCACATATGCCATGTGGCATGCATGCACCCTGTACACAATAAATAAATGTAATAATTTTTAAAATTGAGTCTTACTACACAGACACACACACACACACACACATACACAGTATTTTTTTTTTTTTTACAGAACTTCTATGTGTCATCTTGCCTGTCCTACAATTCACTCTGTAAACTAGGCAGACCTCTAACTCAGAGATCTGTGTGCCGCTTCCTCCTAGATGCTGGGATTAAAGGCATGTGTCCACCACTGCCCCAATGCATATCTTAGACGTTTTTAAGAATTTCATACATTGTATGTTGATCATACTCACCTCCTCCTGGAAGTCCTCCCAGATCTAACCCATTCTCCACTAACCAGACTTTACATCTTCATTTAAAACAAAAACCAAAACAAACCCGCCAAGTTCAATGAGCGTTCGTTGTATACTCCTGGGACTTCCATCTGGCTTATCTGTGTATTCGTGTATAATTAATTTGATCTCCAAGCACTTTGAAATCTCCAGCTCTCCCTGCTACTGATGCCTAGACTCATCGTATGCTGTTTTACTCTGTTCAGTGTGTTTCACGGCACAGGGTGTGGTCTGTCTGTGAAAGTTCTTTGTAGGCAGGAGAACAGCATTTGCTCTGCTGTTATTGGCTAAACATAAAGTGGCCAATCAATCAATACTGTTTGTTGATCAATGGTGCTGTTGAGTTAAACTATGTCCTTGCCCATTTTCTCTTGGCTGGACCTGCCCCCTTTGTAACTGAGGGGAGTGGATATCCCCATGTCAAAAGTAGATTCTTTCATTTTTCCTGACAGATAAAGCCTTGCATGCTTTGGTATCACATGCACATTAAAAACACTTAATTTCTCCTGGGTACTGGCTCCTTCTTTGATACAATGTGTTTCTCCTTCCCTGTGATCACTGATCTGGAGGCTGTTCTGTCTGAAATCAACAGCTTCCATAGCTCTTTGGACTACCGTAAACCCGGGACATCTTCTCTCTCTCCCTTTACTTCTAATCTGTGTGTAGCTTTATATTCAGTGTGAATTCCATGTTAATAATGTGTGAGTTTTTTTTAAATGTCCTCTGACACTTATTTTTTAAATTGCCATATTTAGACCTGTGACCTTTGAAAGCTATTGTCACTTTAGTCAGAGTGACATAGGTCACTTGTTGATTTTTGTTTGTTATTCTTAGCTCTGTTTTTAACTTTTAATTATACACACATATATACACATATGCACATACACACACACACATATATATATATAT
>LR754494.1:0-42784 GCA_902729485.2 Mus minutoides | reverse complement strand
CCTGGGAACCAAACCTGGGTCCTCCATAAGAGCAACCTGTACTCCTAACCACCGTTTCTACTTTTTCCTTCCAAAGTTGTCTTTTGTGGTTCTGTGGAGTAGTTATTTCATTAGAGTCTCTTTTGTCTTATGTTGGATCAGTTGTATCTTAAACAGTGGTTGTTTTAGAATATACAGTACACCTTTATACCACATCCAAATCCACTGTCTGGTAATGTCCGATCAAACTATCCTGGATAGCTTGAGTCCCTCAAAATAACAAAGTGGCCCCCGTTCCTCCCTCCCTGTCTTGTGGGAGTTTTTTTCCAGATACATGGAATGAAATGTGGTTTTATATGTACTCAAATATGTTACTGTCTTTTTTTTACCAAGCTTAGATAATTTTACATAGGATTTAAAAATCATTATTTCTTGTCTGATGTTCTTTATGTATTGGAGTTGTATGTTCTATATTATTTCTTCTTTTCTTTTTTCTCTCACCTTCTTCCCCCTCCCTCCTCCAACACCTCCCTCTTTTTCTCCCTCCCTTTCTTCTCTCTCTGAGTAAAATTCTCTGAACATTATTTCTTGGAGACCACTCGGTTGGTCAGCCCATCAGTGTCTGCTGGCCTGTGAAGCTCTCATTTCTTCTTCTCGTCTGCTGGGCAGTTCTCAGGGCATGTGACTCTGCTTGGTCTTCTCCTCTCTCAACACTGGAAATGCTTCACTCTCTTCTCTCTTTACCTGTTTGGTTTCTGAGAACAAACAAAATTGTAAAATCTCCCTTTGCTTCTCAGCATATAAAGGTTTGTGTTTTGATTGCTTGTTTGGTTGTTTTTTTGTTTTTGTTTTTTGTTTTATTTAAATCTGGCTTCTGACCATATTTCCTTCTTTGGTTTTCTGTAGTTTGAATATTATATATGCATGTTGAGGATTAAAAACAAAACAAAACAAAACAAAACAAAAAACCCTCCTATACCAGTCAGTTTGAAGTTACCTTGAAGCAACGTACAAGATAAGCTACTCACAAAAACAAAAGTGTTTTTCATTTGTTTGTGTTTAAATAGCTCATAGTTCTGAAGGTTCTTATTCAAGATCAAGTTTGGGCCTCTAAAGAAGGCAACAGAAAATGTCAGCAAGTCTGTCTCAGAGCACCCAGAACAGAGAGAGAGAGAGAAAGAGAGAGAGAGAGAGAGAGAGAGAGGGAGACACCAGGTCTCAAATGATTTGAGAGCACACCTTGAATGATCTAATAACCACCAACAAGAGCCTACCTTCCAAAGATCCCACCAAGTTATAATGGCACTGGTATGGGGACCCCACCTTTCCGCATTTGCAGACACACACATACTCCCTCCATTTGGGGACATTCATCCAAACTGTAGCCATATTTCTCAGTATTCTTCAAGGTCCTTGATCTGCAGTTTGGTGTTGAGCGTTCATTTGGGAAATACATAAGCCACTATTCTCACTAATATTTGGCCCCGCCCCTTTTTCTTTGCCTTCTGACATCCCCATTGTATAGAAAGCATTTGTTGTAGTTGTTGTTTTAGTTGTTTTATTCATTACTACACCATGCCACTATTTTTTTTTATTAGATATTTTCTTTATTTACATTTCAAATGCTATCCCGAAAGTTCCTTATACCCCCCTCCCCGCACTGCTCCCCTACCCACCCACTCCGACATCTTGGCCCTGGCATTCCCCTGTACTGGGGCATATAAAGTTTGCAAGACCAAGGGGCCTCTCTTCCTAATGATGGCCGACTAGGACATCTTCTGCTACATATGCAGCTAGAGACACAAGCTCTGGGGGTACTGGTTAGTTCATATTGCAGACCCCTTCAGTTCCTTGAGTACTTTCTCTAGCTCCTCCATTGGAGGCCCTGTGTTCCATCCAAAAGCTGACTGTGAGCATCCACTTCTGTGTTTGCCAGGCACTTGCATAACCTCACAAGAGACAGCTATATCAGAGTCCTCTCAGCAAAATCTTGCTGGCATATGCAATAGTGTCTGGGTTTGGGGGCTGATTACAGGATGGATCCCCGGGTGGCTTAGTCTCTGGATGGTCCATCCTTTCTTCTTAGCTCCAGACCATGCCACTATTTTTATTTCCTCTTTGACTTTCTGCTTCGTAAGCTCCCATTGAAACTGACTCTAGGTCAGAAATTCTGTGTCCATCTCCTAACCGACCCGCCTCCCTCACTTTCACAGTGTTTCTGAGTCGTCGCCCCACTCTGCTTACACTGGCCATCTGTTCTTGAAAGCTGCCTGCTTTATTCATCATGGCACTTGATATACTCATGTGTCCTTTTTGGGCTGCTATCACAGAATACCTGAGACTGAATAATTTATAAAGAATAGATATTGAATCTCTCACAGGCTTGGAAGCTTGCAAGTCCAAGATTCAGGCACAAGGATCTGGTGATGCCAGCTTGCTACCATTTCACAAGGCAGAAGCAGCAAGAATGTGAAGTTATCTTTAGTCCCAGTAATTGCATTCATCTATTCCTGAGCGCAGTGTGCCCTCACCCTCCCATTAAGCTCCATGTCCCCATACTGTTAGATTCATCCTCTAAGGCTCCAACACATGAATCGTGGCATGGATATAAAAGTTAATCAATAGTGGAGTATTAGTCATGGTCATTTTAAATTCCCTCACACTCCTGCACCAATTCTGGTACTTACTCTATGTCTTCAAAGTGGGCTATACTGTATACCTTGCTGTTGCTGCTGACAGACAGACATGACAGGGAGGGTACAAAGTACTGATGTAAAGGGCTCATTTCCCATTTCTTGCAGCACACAGTTTCCCCCTAATATTTACTGTGAGAATCGGAGGGAATAAATTCATACAAGTTCGGGGTCCCCCATAACTGCCATTCCCAGGTCTTTTAAAATATATTTATGTCACAGGCCCACACATCTCTGACCACAGCCTCTTTTATTCTTCTAAATCACTTCCCCATGGGACTTCCCACAATTTATCCTCTTCCATTCACTCACGCCCCCTCACAACACCCAATCATAGACACACATGTCCAAGGCAGCATGCAGGATTGGCTGATAGAATGGTATCGAGAGATTTGTGCTAATCTCTCCAACGAGTTACATGCGCTGCTTTTACTGTGCATGATTGAGACTGGGTTAAACAAGCGAGGTTAAGGGGCTTGGCATAGAGCCAGGGGCCATCTTTGGTCCATGCGGCCGCGCCTGCTCCCCACATATTTAATTTATTTATTATGTCTTCTCTCTCTCTCTCTCTCTCCCTCTCTCTCTCTCTCTCTCTCTCTCTCTCTCTCTCTCTCTCTCTCTCTCCTCTCCCCTGTCTCACACACCCTTCTGTGCACATGTGTGCACTCACACACTATGGTATGTGTGTGTAGGCCAAAGGCCAACTTTCAGGAGCTTGTCCTTCTACCTTGTGGATCCTGGGCAATGATCGTGGGCGGCTGCCTACCTCGGCACAGGTCTCTGTTCCACTATGCTGTGGTTCTCTGTGTCTGCTCATTCCTCTTGTTAATTTGGGGGGACAGGAATACATCCTGTGACTTCTCTCCCTGACAGATCTGAAAGGGGCTGTGGTTCTTCTCTCAGTTCATTCAGCTTGTTACAGGTTGTTGGCACGGTGACAGCAGCCAAATTTCTTACAAACTACACCAGAAATCAGAAGTCCCTCAGACCTTTCTATTTATTTTCCCGGCTCACACATCTGCTTTCTGTGTTTAAGATGAGAGCAGTTGTACATTATTTGAAGCATAATGCAATTAACTTTTATTTATAACTTACTTTGTGTGTCTCCCTGCATTTATGGGTGCTCATGTGCCCCAGCATGTATGTGGTGGTCAGAAGGTAATCGTGAGTGTGGATACTTTCCTGATCCTGTAGATTGAACTCAGGTCCTCACACTTGGTGGCAATCCCCCTTACCCACTGAGCCATCTCACTAACCCAGCCCTAGAATGCAATTTAAAAATTATCATCCACTGCTGGAACTTGACTAGGAGCTCATTAGGTATAATGCTAGCTTGGATTAAAATAGCAGAAAAAAAGGCATCTTGGATAAATTAATTGCTATAGGAAATAATCAAACTTAATTCATCAAAACAGAACAAAAATAAATTGGGTAAATTTAATCAAGTACATTTTACTAAGAGCCAAGAGTATTTAGACCTGGTAAAACATCTTTCATATTATGTGTGTGTGTGTACTCTAGTATCTAACTTCCAAAAATATCTCCATATATCTGGTTTTTTTTTTTTTTTTTTTTTTTGGATCACAGTCATTTACTTATCAGTAGCCAGTTTGGACATCTATAATAGCTGTGGACTAAGCTTTTTGTCTGCCTCCCAAGCTCTCTCTCTCTCTCTCTCTCTGTCTCTGTCTCTCTGTCTCTCTCTTATTTTTAACTCAAAGGTCTCTCACTTCATAGAACTTTTGCTCCAGTAAATGGAAGTGACGAGTCAGGATGCATTTTACGGTAGTTGGGTTCTCTGGATTTACCCTGCTCCAGACATTATTATTCACTGTTTCATCCTGTGCCGCCCTCTTCTGACTTCCTTTCCAGGGTGGAAAGCTGTAGATTGTCTCCACTGACAACTTCCAACATTGTGTTTGCTAATTCAGGTAGTTTGAAAATAGGATATGACTTTATCACATAAAATGTTAATATAATGTAAGACATCTTTGCATTATAGGAATATTTAATAAAAATGTCTAGTATGAAAGAAGACAGAAACATCTCAAATCTTTACTGGAAGTATAGGGACCTCAGCCAGCAGTAGGTATATGACACTCATATGCGGGGGCCGGGGGGGTTCCCTGTGCTGTCTGGGGATGTGGGTTGCACTGTAAACAGATATCCAGATCATCAGAGCACAAAGAGAAGTATATTTAGGATGATAGAAACATATGTGTGTATATAAATATATACACATAATAAGCACACACACAGACACACACATATAAAACACATGTATATACATTTTCACATTTGGAGTTTTTAAAATCTTCTATCTCCCACCCCTCTGCAAAGAGTTCTGCTGGGAAAGACAACGCAGCATCTAATTACCAAGGACTGAAGACCCTCTTTCATGGGAACATGTAGAGGGGTTCCTTCTGGAGGCACTATTTCTACATGCTCAGAAAGCATATATTGTTAAAATATCATATAATGCACATAATAGAAATGTTATATTTCCATTCCAAAGAAGCACAGTGACAGTCAGTAACTTGTACATGATCATGTTAAGCTCCATTGTTCCTACTTCCTCTCTGGCGTCTCTGATTTGCCTCTTAGTTTTTTTACTTCCCATGTATTAAATACTGCTGATCACATGACTGCCCATGGCTCTATTAGGTATCCATATGAGGTTGCATGAGATCGGGTACTTGTTAATTTTTTTCTTGATGAAGTGTCTAGAAAAACCTCCAGCCTTTCAAAATTGGGAACTTCTCATCTTTGATTTGTCTCATAGGTCTGAGTGGAGAGTCGACTGTCTTCCCAGGAGAGGTCTTTGTAAAGCGGACTCACCTTTACCTTAGAGGGAGGAAACAAAACAGCACAGTGCTGAAGTTGGGGAGTTGTGCGGTCAGGAAAGCACTTGCTCCGTAAGCAAGCTTGAGGGCCTGAGCTCAGACTCCAGCACCCACAGAGAAGCTGGACAGCCCAGTATGTATCTGTGATTCCAGGGTTTGGGGCACAAAGACAGGTGATTGCTAGAATTTATTGGCAACAGGCATACCTGAAGCAGTGAGCTCTAGGGTCAGTGAAAGATCACTGAGTCTCCAAATAAATAGAGAGTTACCCAAGGATATATTCAGTGTTGATCTTCAGCCTACACACATATAGACACACAAACATGTACATGTAACACATAATGCATATATATATATATATATATATATATATATATATATATATATATACTAAATAATGCATATACATATACACATACTCATGAACATCTACATATATCATAACTCACATACAAACACCTACACATAAACATATATGCATAACACATTTCTCTCTCTCTGTGTCATACATACATATACACACACACATGTACTCATACACACACTCACACATGTGTAGAACACTAGCATCACCAGCTTCTATTCAGCTTGGTACCCAGGGTCTGCCTTGCTCCGTCATATACCAGGACTCCTTGGTTCTGAGCAAGCCCAACTGGGAAACAATAAATAAGTTTATGAAGGACATAGTGTTGGCCATCGGTTAAGCGTCTCTCTGTAGGCCTCCATATAGAGCTAAGAACAACTTGCCCAGGCTATACATATGGAGAGAGGAAGGGGGTGGGGGGTTAGGGAGAGGACATATGTAGGAAGAGGAATGTACTGCATCCCTCCCATGAGTCTCCTCTTCTGCTTGACAAAGACTGGTAAATTCGGACATTCTAGGTAAACAAACACTTTCTAAAGCCCAGTGACATAACGGCAGTGCGGATGGTTTGCTTTGTCCTAGCGCTAAGTGTGAGATTGTTGAAGGATGTCTCTCTGGATTCCTACCTCTGCCTCACCCCAATAATGAATTCACAATTTACAAAGTATTACGGTTGCTGGCTTGCCGGGCTTCTGTACCCTGCCCTTCTGTCGGTTGTGAGGACTTGATTAGTGATAGAAGGCTGAGATTTCCCACTTAGGTATACAGCAGCTACTTGTGGCCAGCTGAATTATCCAGACTTGCCAAACCACAGACTGTGGCATTTATCAACAGCAGATAAATGGAATGCATAGAATTAAACAATGCCGACCTATGTACACAAGACCCCTGTGCCCACCTACCCACCTATGCAGGGAGGGCCCCTGCTTCAGATATTTATGGTCTGAAAAATATCAGAATGGCACTGTCCTCAGCTCGCTATGCCTCTATACTTTTTCTTTTCACACATCAAATATATTTTCTGTACAGAGCTGCTGACATGGTAGGAATGTTTGTTCTGATAGAATGTCCATATTAGTTCAGTAGATGATTTCAATATCTGTGATGTAAGCGATGGGAGCAAGTAGAAAGGAGAACTGGTCAGGGAAGACTGTGTGAGCACTCGTGTGTGTGTGTGTGTGTGTGTGTGTGTGTGTGTGTGTGTGTGTGTAATATTAAGATAAGTCACTTTTTATGTTAACCTTCCCATTCTGTGATATACCAGTCTGAAATTCTGGATAATGATGATGATGGTGGTGGTGGTGGTAGTGATGATGTTGATGATGATGATGACTGCAGATTTTCCCCATTTGTCTCAGAATCCTCAACCAGTAAAGAGGCTGGGATCCAACCCTGCCCTTGCTTCCCATCCTATTATCCAGCCATTCTCCTACCCATGTCTTACCTTCTCTGCGCTTTGACCTGTTTTGTCATGGGCACATGGTGGAGCAGGTGTCCCCTAGATATGCCAAGGTCTAGGCAGAGGATCCATGTCACTTATCTCATCCCAGCCCAAGACTTGCCCTCTCTTTCATTCTGAAGGATCCTGCAGGGCATCTGATTCTTTTTTTTTTTTTTAACCAAGAATGAAAGTTCCACCCTCAAGGAATATGTTCCTCCTGAGGAAAAGAGGGAAAGAGAGGAAGGGGAAGGGGAGAGGAAGAGAGAGGGGGGAAAAGAGTTAGAGAGGAAAGGGGAGGGGAAGGGGGAAAGAGAGCTAGAGAGGGAAGGGGAAGGAGAATGGAAGTTGGAGAGGGAGGGGGAGGGGAGAGAGACTGACTTTGCAGGCTTAGAAGATACACAGATAATTCTACAAATGTCGACCACCAACCACGCATTACCCTCAGGCTGACGGTAATGCAAGTTCTGTAATATTGAGGACAGCATCCTCAGGAGAGTCTGAAAGAAAGAATGATCTAGTCAACTACTCTGTACATGTGTGTATGTGTGTGTGTGTGTGTGTGTGTGTGTGTGTGTGTGTGTGTGTGTGTGTGTTAATGTAAATGAACACTCATATTGGGCATCGGACATTCCATTTCAGCCTCATTATCCGTTGCTCAATGTCAACGATTAGCTCATTTACTCGGCACGTGAGGAGGCTGTGCCTGTCCCGCCCCGGGCCTGCATTCTGGATTAGGGACACAGAAGATATGAACTTGACCATAGCAGCATTGCGGCCTCAAGGCTTTAGATAGCATTAGAATTCATTTCTTCATACCTGTCCATCATTTCAATTTACAAATATTGTCAAGACATGGCACTTCTGGTTTTCACACTGAAGAAGATTATAACTGAAAAAAATGGAAGAGGGATCAGTGAGGTATCTGTGATGTGGCTAAAAATCATGTAAGTCTCCGTATTTGGTAATTTGCAAATGATGAATTACTTATGTAAGCTTATTAAAGCAGATGGTTAATTTTGATATCATATGCCTGTTTTGTACACAACTGAAGTCTCTACAAGCACTCAGGTCATTTGTGGAAGTTGTTTTAGTATGTAGCATGTTTGTGCTATATAGGGAACAGGGTAATATCTTCTCTGATTCCTGTGTTTTACTGAGGGGAAATGAAGCAGGGTGAACAGGCTGGGTCACCCCTACCTCTGCTTCAGCCAGAGAGGTATAATTGAGATCAGCTCAGGCCAAATGACCTCAGCACTGGCTTCAGCTATAAAGGGAAATTGCAGAGGAAAACTAGATCTCTGGAGAATTGGTGGAGCGCACAGCCTCACTCTCTAGGAAGGCATGCCAAGAAAAAGAAGCCTGTTAAAGAGCGGTTGCTTGGGAGATGGCATGCTGGTGACTTCCAGCAAGACAAGGCAGACAACTCTGACACCTCCAAAAACAAGAGACCCGTGGGCAGTGCTCAGATTTCACTGTAATGATAGCGAGTGAATGTTGGGAGGGATTTTCACTACTGCAGAATTAGCTCTAAAAATATTTTAGAGAGAAAGACAGAATTAGTTACAATGCATTTTTAAAAAGCCAGTTATCCATTTCATCAATTCCAAGCCCAAATTGATTCTAAATGCCCTGCTATTGTATATAGCACCAAGAAAGCAGTCGTTGCCCATTGAACTATGATTCGGTGCTTTCTCTGTTACTCGGAGTGTACTTTCTGCTTGTTTAAAGGGCTCTTGGAACTTAGATACAGGTTTCTCTCATTTGCTGTTCCTCTGCCTGCAAAACATTTAAAGGAAACAAAGGGGCTCTGCTTGGGGAAGGCGCTCTCCACTTCTCAGTACCTACAGCCAGTTCTTGTGTCTCCATTTTTATTGGTTGTCCACCGTGGCTGTGGCGTTGTGTATATTTGTGCTTTTAAAGACACAAAACATGGTTGTTTCTTAGAATCAATCCCCAAGTAACATAAAGCCCAAGGAACCCAGACCTTTCCCAGGCTGGAGCTGCAGAATGTACTGAGCACCCCGCCCACCGCTGCCTCCTGGCATCTGCTTCGCACAGCCTTGGGAGTCTGAGTTCTTACAATGCTGCATCTCTATTTTCCCAGGAGTCTCTCTTTTTCTAGTTGCTGATATTGCTCATTCCTAGAAGAGAACCTACCCTGATCGTCATGACTGACAGAGATGGTCAGAAGGCAGCAACTCCAACCCATCCTGATTTGGGATTTCATATTTATAAAAGACACTGAAAGTAACCTATGTCCTTGGGATGGATGGCAACATGTCTCAGGCAGACTTCTGGCCTTTACTGTTCTCTGACCTTTGGTTATTCAACTTGTTTAATTGCAAACAAACCAAGTCAGCCGCTTTGCTGTGGTACCCTAAGTAAGTGTGTTTGCATTTGTGTATGGCCGGTGTTGTCTGCACAGTGTCCCTTGTGCTGTCTCTCAGGGAGCTGGTGATCTCTGAACTGTTAGTGGTGCTCCTTGCACAAGGAATTCTGTAGTGACAGAAGCCTGGCAGATGCTATGCAGTGCATTCTGTCTTGGAGAATACAATATCAGTATCAGTGAATGTATTTAACCCCCTGAAAAGTCCTAGAGTGAAGAATAGGCTGCAGATGCGTACTCGCTGTTTCTTAACTCACCTGACAGTACTCAACGTTCACCCCTATTCTACACTCATGCATCCATGGTGTGTGTGTTATATGTGTATGTGCCTGTGTCTGTTGTCTGTGTATGTGTCTCTGTGTGTGTTATATGTGTATCTGTGTGTGTTGTCTGAGTTTATGTATATGTGTGTCGTATGTGTGTGTGTGTCTGTGTATTTCTGTCTGTGTGTGTATTGTCTCTGTGTGTTTGTTGTATGTGTGTGTCTGTGTGTGTCTCTGTGTGTATCTGTGTGTGTTGTGTGTGTTGTATGTTTGTGTCTATGTGTATGTTTGTATGTATGTTGTATGTGTGTGTATCTCTGTGTGTTTGTTGTATGTGTGTCTTTGTGTATGTCTTTTTGTGTATCTGTGTGTGTCATAGATGTGTGTTATATGTGTGTGTGTCTATGTGTGCTTTGTCTGTGTGCTTCTGTCTATGTGTGTCAGTGTGTGTTGTCTATGTATGTGTGTATGTGTATGTCTGTGTGTTTCTTTTATGTGTGTGTCTTTGTATGTCTGTGTATATGTATCTATGTGTTGTATGTGTGTTATATGTGTGTGTGTGTCTCTCTCTCTGTTGTGTGTGTGTGTGTATCTCTGTGTATGTGTTTTCTAGCATGTTCTGGTGCTTGGTATTGGAATCCAAGCCTCTATTACTGATATTTGCCAGCTAGCCTAGCCTCCTAGTTGAGCTCTGAGTTAATGAGAGCTTCTAGTCTCATAAAGTAAGGTTGATATCTTCTATGAAACAACACAAAACAGAGAATTCTCAACTGAGGAAACTCAAATAGCTGAGAAGCACCTAAAGAAATGTTCAACATCCTTAGTTATCAGGGAAATGCAAGTCAAAACAACCCTGAGATTCTGCCTCATACAAGTCAGAATGGCTAAGATCAAAAACTCAGGTGACAGCAGATGCTGTCGAGGAAGGGGAGAAAGAGGAA
The DNA here is from genome assembly GCA_902729485.2 of Mus minutoides. Taxonomy (NCBI): domain Eukaryota; kingdom Metazoa; phylum Chordata; class Mammalia; order Rodentia; family Muridae; genus Mus; species Mus minutoides. The sequence goes on along the minus strand of LR754494.1, from coordinate 31,874 downwards.
CACTCCTACATTGTTGGTGGGATTGCAAGCTAGTACAATCACTCTGGCAGTTCCTCAGAAAATTGGACAAAGTACTACTACCTGAGTACCCAGCTATGAACATAGAGGAGCATGTATTCGTATTGCCAGTTGGAACATCTGGATATATGCCCAGGAGAGGGTTTGCTGGATCCTCCAGTAGTACTATGTCCAATTTTCTGAGGAACTTCCAGACTGATTTCCAGAGTGGTTGTACAAGCTTGCAATCCCACCAGCAATGGAGGAGTGTTCCTCTTTCTCCACATCCTCAACAGTATCTGCTGTCACCTGAATTTTTGATCTTAGCCATTCTGACTGGTGTGAGGTTGAATCTCAGGGTTGTTTTGATTTTCATTTCCCTGATGATTAATGATGTTGATCATTTTTTCAAGTGCTTCTCAGCCATTCGGTATTCCTCACTTGAGAATTCCTTATGTAGCTCTATGCCCCATTTCTTAATAGGGTTATTTGATTTTCTGGAGTCCAGCTTCTTGAGCTCTTTGTATATATTGGATATTAGTCCCCTATCTGATTTAGGATTGGTAAAGATCCTTTCCCAATCTGTCGGTGGCATTTTTGTCTTATTGATAGGGTTTTTCGCCTTACAGAAGCTTTGCAATTTTATGAGGTCCCATTTGTCAATTCTCAATCTTACAGCACAAGCCATTGCTGTTCTTTTTGTTTCCACTTGATTGATTTCATCCCTAAGTTTGATTATTTCCTGCTGTCTACTCCTCTTGGGTGAATTTGCTTCCTTTAGTTCTAGAGCTTCTAGGTGTGCTGTCAGGCTGCTAGTGTATGCTCTCTAGTTTCTTTTTGGAGGCACTCAGAGCTATGAGTTTTCCTCTTAGGACTGCTTTCATTGTGTCCCATAAGTTTGGGTATGTTGTATCTTCATTTTCATTAAACTCTAAAAAGTCTTTAATTTCTTTCTTTATTTCTTCCTTGACCAAGGTATCATTGAAGAGAGTGCTGTTCAGTTTCCACATAAATGTTGGCTTTGTATTTTTTATGTTGTTATTGAAGATCAGCTTTAGTCCATGGTGATCTGATTAGATGCATGGGACAATTTCAATATTTTTGTATCTGTTGAGGCCTGTTTTGTGACCAACTTATATGGTCAATTTTGGCGAAGTGACCATGAGGTGCTGAGAAGAAGGTATATGCTTTTGCTTTAGGATAAAAAGTTCTGTAGATATCTGTTAAATCCATTTGTTTCATAACTTCTGTTAGTTTCACTGTGTCTTTGTTTAGTTTCTGTTTCCAGGATCTCTAAGGGATTTTTGTGTTTCCTTTTTAAAGGCTTCTAGCTGTTTACTTGTGTTTTCCTGTATTTCCTTCTTAAAGTTTTTCATCATCATCATGAGAAGTGACTTTAGATCCATGCCTTGCTTTTCTAATGTGATGGTGTATCCAGGACTTGTTCATGGTAGGGGAGTTTGGTTCTGATGATGCCAAGTAACCTAGGTTTCTGTTGCTTCTGTTCTTATACTTGCCTCCTGCCATCTGTTTATCCCAAGTGCTTGATGCCCTCAATATATCTGATTGGAGCCTGTCCTTCATATAATCCCAGTTGATTCAGGACTCCTCAGAGTCCAGCTTTCTCTGTGATCCTTTGATTGTGGGCTCCTGTGAACCTGAGATTCTGGGTGTGTCAGAATGCTTGGCAGTCAAGCTCCTCTGAGACCCTGAAATACTGGTGTGCCCCAGCTCCTGTTATCCTGAGATCCTGTTCTCCTATGATCCTGGCTTGTTACAGTGCCTGGAAGTGGTGTCTCCTTTGAGGACCGTGGAGCTGTCTGGTCTGTTCGAAACCTAGGTAAACCAGAACTGATCAAAAGGTTCAGTTCTGAGCCTCTGGTCAGGAAGGGCTCAGGTGTCCTTGTTCCTGCTGTCACAGGCTCATCACAATTGGATTGGAACCATGTTGTGTTCCATTTACCAGTGAACCTAAGATTGCATGGAGAGTCCTCTAGGGACCGTGGGGGTGCCCATAAACTCCACGCCCAAGGTGACCGGGTGCTGGCTCTGACCAGAAGGGACTTGTGCCCCTGGTCAGGCCAGTTTTCTGCTTCCCTAATGCTGTCTCAGGTCCCACACGATTGGATTGGAACCAATGCTATGTTCCACTCACCAGTGATCCTAAGATTGCATGGAAAGTCCTTTAGGGACCGTAGGGGTGTCTGTCTACTGGGCCCAGAGCTTTCTAAGTAGGCTAGATTGACTGGACATTGAACTTCAGGGACCCACCTCTCTCTACTTCAAAAAAAATTGGGATTACAAGCTTGTACCACTATGCTTGGCTTTTTAAAGGTGGTTTCAGGACATCAAACATGAGTCTTCATGTTTATACAGTAAGTACCTTCCTGAACCCAATTATCCTTGTACTTGATTTAAAAGAATAATAGTTTATGGCACCTTGTAAGTGAAAGAAATTGGATTACACAATAGTCTATATTACATAAAGCTGGTTGGGGAATACATATATATTTCACATGTGTATTTATATAAACAGCTATGGGAAGGTACAAAGTACCAAAGTTACTTATCTCTTTATACTGGGGTTAGAGTGATTTTAATTTATTTCCTTGTTCTAAGGAGCACAGATGTATACTTTTCAAATTAAAACATTAAGAATTATACATGAAAAGCTTGAGTCCCAAGGTCATCTGTCCTGTGTGTTAGAGGTCCAATATCAGATCCCAGGTAACTCACAGCTCAGTCATCTTGTTCAGAATCAGGAAGCCAACTGAGATGAACTGAAGTGATCTGCCTACCCATGTCCACTCCCTATGGCCTCAACCATCCCTTTGGACCAAAGACCATTTCTTATTCATCTAGTCATGTTTCCTCTAGAGTGGGCCCCAGCGAGTACTCAGTAGTCTATAATGATGACCAAAGCTGAGTTTTGTGTGCAGAATATGGTTATCAAGGCCATCTTTTGGATGGTGTCTCTGCTGACACTCATGTCTTGCATACTTGCAAACCTCACCACACTGACTGTTCTAGGCATGGTACCTGCATGTTCCCAGAGGTAGGTGTGCTTGTTACTGCCATCCAGAGGGCAGGTGGAGACTTGGGAGTTCTATGAGTGGATTTGTCTGAACACTGATCATCTCACCAAAATTCCCAGTACACTGTTGTATGAACCCATAGATGCCACAGAACACTCATAGAAACAGGTTACTCACTAGAGGGCCCTGGGACAGTAATTAACTGCCTGTTGTAGGAGGTAGTCCTATACTCCAGCTGCATAGCTTTGGTCAGGGTAGATTCAATAACAGAGTGTGACTGAAGGTTCTAGAGTCAGTTAAAAATCATGCTTTCATGATCACATATACACGTGTGTACACACATACACACATATACAGATAACCACAGATACAGATGATAATACTCATATATGTGTGTATATATATATATACACACATATATGAGTCCCAAGGTCATCTGTTATATATATATATATATATATATATATATATATATATACAGACACATACATACAAATATACACACACAGATACACAGACACAGACACAGATATACACACAGACACATACATACAAATGCACACACACACTCAGATAAACATATACTCAGACATATACTCAGGTGCACACACACTCAGTCATACAAATACTCAGCCATAAACACATTTAGCCATAAGCACACTCAGATACACACACTCACATACTGAGTGGTATCAAGTTCAGGTTTCCAACAGCGAGAAGGCAGTAAGCCACTCTGAGGTGGGGTGCTAGCCTCAGAAGGCCACACTGAACTGTGGCCAAGCTGCCTTCCATTATTTCTCCAAATTACATTCTTGTAGCTCTTCTCTGAGAGTGAAAAACAGATTTTTTGAACTTAGTGGCTATCTTAACTGGAGTTTTAAATCCTGCTTGTTTTTCAAGGGACTATGTCAAATCTGCATGGCTCTCCATATCACTGCTATCTCTTGCCCTTGATTGATTTGTTGATCATTTTTAATTGTTAAAAAATATTTAGTTCAAAACTCCTGATATTTCCTGCTCCTCTGCACATCCATGTGAGTAGTATGTTCAATGTGAATTATTGTATGCAGCAAGGCTGGTTCTTGCTACAGAAGTTGGCAGTTTAGGGAATAAGTCATTGGGTGATAACAATGTCATTGAAAGTCACACAAATCAATTGGGAAAAATTATTTTCTGTGATTATCTTGTTTTTTGCAGTTGCGTTTTTAATTTTGACAGTTTAAGTGTGCTCAGGGTTCATGGCAGTTAAAGGCCAAGTGGATTGTGGGTCAGGTCACTGTTGAGATTTCCACTGCTGGGCTAATGAGGCTTGCTTTGGACTCTTGGTGTCATTTCGTATCATTAACATTGAGGAGCAATACTTTAGAACAAAACAAATGAACAAAATATTTGTTGGGTGCCTATGATGTGCGAGGCCTGGATTGTGTAGCTTGGGACCTAAATGTAGCCCTTTCCTTCCCAAGTTCTGTTAATCAAGAAGAAATGAGTAGTAATCAAATAAGGATTTAGACCTTGTAGGAAAGGGTCCACAAAGTGGCAGAAGATTAATTGTTAATAAATTATGCAAGTGAAAAGTACTTGATTTTGGAGACAAAATTACAGGCTACAGAAGGCTCTTTTATTCTATGGGGTACTAGTTGGTTTAAAAAAAACTTGGTAGAATAGAAAAGGAGAATTCTAGAAGATTTGAGGAGTAGGTCAGAGAAAGGAGAAGATACACGTAGCAATCAATGAGTGTAATTTGATTTGGAAATCTGTGAGTATGATTTGGTTTTGAAAGGTTTCCCTCCCTCCCTCCCTCCCTCCCTCCCTCCCTCTTTCTTTCTTTCTTTCTTTCTTTCTTTCTTTCTTTCTTTCTTTCTTTCTTTCTTTCTTTTTCTTTCTTTATTTCTGTTAGACAGGTTCTTAGGTAGTTCTGTCTATAGCTACCTTCCTGCCTCCATTTCCGTGGTGCTGAATGTGGTGTGTGTACCACCACATTCAGTTTGTGTTGGCACTGGGGACAAAATCCAGGGCTCCATGCATGCCAGACAAGCAGGGTCTCAACTGAGCTACATCCTCAGCTCTGGAAAACCATTTTGAGCAGAACTGTGGGAAACTTGTGGAGAGTTCCATTCTACTCAACAAGCATTTGCTCTCACCATTGTGTATCTGACAGTCAGTGAAAACACAAAGGGAGGGAGCCCCTCCTCCATCACCATCTTCTGCTTCTGCGGCTCAAACATGTGCATCCAATACAACTGAGTTCTCTGCTTACACCACCAAAGTGAAGAGGTCAGCTAGCTATACCTGACAGTCCTACAAAGACTTCATTTTTGTTTCATTCCGCTTATCGACAGAACCCAGGTCCTTGCAACTGTAAGTAAGCTCTTGGCTTTGCTTCCTGCTGGCCAAGGAGCCTTCTTCCTCCAAGTAGATACAGTCAAATTCTGGACACATGGTGTCCTCCATATCAGCCACAGAGACTCCTCATCAGCTTGTACATCTCTTACTTTTTCTCCTGGCAACAGCCATGAAAGCTCCCTGTTCTTAAAGGTGGTATGTGATTAACTGGGACCTCTCACATAGGCTTTCTTTTGATTAATTTAGGGTCAACTGATTAGTGACCTTAATTACGTCTGGGAGACCTTTTCTGCCTTGCTGTAAATAGCAAGTATCATGGATGTGACCAGGGAGACTGTAATAATGGCAATCAGTTAGCGCTGTTCCTGCTATGTCAAACCTACAGAATGGTGCTACAATGTCCCCTCCTGTCACCTCAGACCTCACTCACACCTTAGGAAACATGTGGTGGAATTTAGCACTTTTGACAACTCTCTTTTATTTTCAATCAAATGGTGTTTTTGTTTTTGTTTTGTTTTGTTTTTAGGAAAAAAACCGAATCTTTAAAGACAGGGCTTGGGTGGTTTTCCATTCATCTTTCAAGGTTATCAGCATGTAAAAGGTGCCTTATGCCCTCTATGTCTTGACCAAGATGGAATAAGGGGACAAACTTGAAAGGGAGAGCAAAATTCCACCAAGGATTGAGTGCTAATCAGAAATCCTTCTCTTCTTTCTTCTAGCCCCAGTATCTCCATGTTTACCAGGCTTTATAAAGAATCATGGCAGTCCACAGAAAGTGCCAGACCCTATTTCAAGGCTGACTCAGGAAAGCTGGTGTTAGAATTTAAGGAAGAATGTTAAAGAAGAAAAACATTAATTCTGTGTATAACTAAAATTGACCATGCTAGTGATGTTCTCTGGTTCAACACAGGCACAACATGTTGAATCATTCAGGGAGAGAAATAGCATTTATTTATGACTCTCTCAGCAAGCCCTTCCATTCACGCTGAAACTTGACAGCCATTTGAGTGGGTAGCAGTGAGGGGGGAGGCTGAGTATATAGTGTAGCATAATAAGAAAATCTTTTCCTTTTTGGACAGTGCTGTTGGACTCATTTGTCCATGCAGGGAAGCCAGTTCCTTGCCAACAGGAAAAAAAAAAAAAAAAAAAAAAAAAAAAAAGCTGCCAGTCAACACATTCCCAGTGTCAGCAGGGTGAGGAGTTTCTGGTTTCAAGATAGTTCAATTCTCTTTAGACCATGAAAGCCAGCCCTTGTCTTTTCTGAAGATTCTTCACTTTATTTGAGTAGAATGTTAAGACTTTACTCATAATCTGTGAATCCTGTGCTCATGGATAAATGCAAATATTGCCACTACCTTCCACTGACAGAAGACTCCAGTGTTACCATGGAGAACGGTGTTAAGCCTTTTGTAATTAGTGTGTTATTTCAGTCTTCGTAGGGCAAGGATGGAGTCGGATTTTGGTAAATTAACTTTGAAATCCTTTCCTTAACCCTCACTTTTCTTTTATCTTAAAAAGTAACCATTGCACATATAACTATGTTCTTTTTCTTTTTACCAATAATAGAAGACCTGGTTTATGTGCTAAGATGGAACTAAACCAGACAAAGCATAATCATGAGGACCAAAAAGTGACTGTGAGGACCAGGTGGTCCTGACTGTGCCAGTGAAACAGACAGAAAATCTTCAGCAGAGGGTGAGCTGTAATTGTACCATAAAGAATAACTATCACTTTTAAAATGCACACCGATTATATTGACATCCCCAGCAATGATTGGGAAGAATAGTTCTTCTGTATTCTGTGACATTCTTAACACAAATGGAAAGTCAAATGTAATAAATTCTAACAAGCAGTGCGTGTGCCAGTGAATGTGTGCCAGTGAGTGAATGTGCCAGTGAGTGTGCCAGTGAGCATGCCAGTGAGTGTGCTAGCAAGTGTGCCAGTGAGTGTGCCAGTGAGCATGCCAGTGAGTGTGCTAGCAAGTGTGGCAGTGAGTGTGTATTTCAGTGAGTGTGCTAATGAGTGTGGCAGTGAGTGTGTATTCCAGTGAGTATGCTAACTCATAAACATCTGCCCTGTCAATGATGGTGCCACAGAAGAAACAAGCAACAAAAATACATCTTCTCTCTTGGTTGCAACATGCAGCTGTAATGCTTTGCTCCACGTGTGTTACATGCAGTTTAGAGGTAAGAGGCAGGTGTCGGGAGGAGAGGGAGCCTGGGTCAGAGTCAAGGGAGGTGGGGGCATGAGGAAGGCTTAGCAGGCAGAGGAATGCCAAGAGGAAGGCTTAGCAGGCAGAGGAATGCCAAGAGCAAAGTAAAGCAATGGCATTGTTGCGGTTGACAACCCAACACACGTATAAAAGACAAACTGGTGGGAAGCAGGGGGGGGGCGTCTGGAGGGGTGTATGCATTGAAGCTTTGCCCTCAGTTGCCTAAGCATGAGGAGAAAACCAGTAATTAAGGGTCGTAAGGATGGTTTGAAGGACTGAGAAGATGTAGAGACTATTTTATGATATAAAAATAGCCATGGAGGGTAGGGATGCTGCTCAGTGTACAGGGTGCTTGCATGAAGCCCTGGGTTCCAGTACTACGGAAAACAGAGTGTAGTCGCTCATGGGTATATTCTGAGCATCTGAGGTGGAACATACAGACAAGACGTTTAAGGTTGTGGTGGTTTTCATGAGAAATGTCTTCCATTTACTCAAGCAGGTAGACACTTAGTCCTCGGTTGGTTGAGCTGTTAGGGGAGCTTTTAGGAGGCATTGACTCTCTGCAGGAGGGGTGGCCTTGCTGCAGGAAGTACAGCCCTGGAGCAACTTTTGAGAGCTTCATCCTACTTTCAGTTTGCTCTCATAGCTCACAGTTGTGAGATCTGACACCCTCTTCTGGTGTGTAGGCCTTGCTTACAAGACCTGGATATATTCCTCATAACAGAAAAGTACTAAAAGCAGTCAACGTGTCTTATCTCATATGTGGGAACCCTCAACATAATTTTTACTAACGATACCTACCCTTTATTAATTATGCTAATACATGATCATGGGTTCCAACGTGTCTGAGTAAATAATCAGCGGCTTTTCTGGAATTAGAAGAAGGTGTATATTTCCCTTTAGTAAAAAAAAATTGAAGACTTTCTTTTTAAAAAGAGAGTCGAGAGTAATATTATATACTGGTGTTTCTAAAGCTCATGCGACTCTGTATTAGGTCTGTTTGTTGATGGTTTGTTTTAGGGTAGTCTCAGTAGGCAATCAACAAACCATGCTGATCCCAGTCATATGTCGGAGTCTGAATCTCAATAGCGATTGATCTTATACAACGTACAGCATCATAGAAGATTCTATCCAGACTTAGAACTGATACACCCATGAGCGACTACTTTCTGGTAAAGTGGGATGTCATCATCTGGTACCTAGGGGCTGTTGTTGAGTCTGCAAAACACCAGATTTAATTCCTAGAAGTGGAACATTGATTATAATAACTGTGAATATTATTTAGAAATACATGTTCAAGAAGATGACAGACATGAGAAATATAAAACAGAGGTACAAACAATAATCGCATGTCTGGTTCAGCTTGGTGGGAGCAACGAGTGGCATGTTCAGATGTGACTTTCTGAATTTGACAAGGTTTCAATTAGTGATTTTTCTGAGTCTCCAGCAAAGTTTAGATATCTGTCAGGAGCAAGTCTGACAGGGTTCCAGCATCAAATCACTATAGGGGCCACTGGCTGGAAGATTCAACAGATTCTGTCACTCTGTGAAGTCTCAAGACCTTTTAGTGACACCTCCTAACTGTCCCCAGGGATGGTTCAGCATGCATCCTGTGCTGAGCACACTTACTCTCCAGGGTCCTACATGGCCCTCCTCTATCTGAGGCTAGGGCTCACTCAAGGACAGGGAGTGAGGTCTTGTCTTGCAGGGTGAGCAGCTAGCCTTAAGGGTATATTTATGGGTGACAGCTGGTAAATGTGAGAAGCTTAGGAGGAGCAGCATGCCATCAGGAGTCAGATGAAGAGGTAGACTGAGGACCAAGAAGACAAGGCTAGTCCTTGCAAATAGTGAAAGGAGTGAAGATGGTGTTTTGAGGTGGAAACTTCTGGTTTCTTTGGAAAGTCAGTTATGTCAAATGATGTTTTGTTGGGGGACACAGGCGGAAGGATGTCTTCCTAAAGCAGACATGGAAAAGGTTATTTTCCTGAGGAAGACACAGGCGAAAGGATGTTTTGATATAGCAAACACATGAAGGGACCCATGATGAAGTAGTATAAATATGACCCCACAGATAGTGGAAGACACGAGCACTGAGCCCTTGTTTCCTTTATTCCTCCCCCCTCATTCTTTACTAATGACACATGTGCATTGGTTTGCTTTACACAGCATTGTTGACCTCCACTAGTGGTAACACCAGAGAGAAACTCGACAAAGACCTTCTCATGAGGTGCCTCTGGCAGCTTGCTGCTTCCTCTGTCTCTCCTCAGGCCAGTTGGCGAGCCTTGTGGTTTCTTCAGGATTTAACTACAGCTGCTGGTTCCTGCCTGGTATCTTCCTACAGAAAGGACTTTTTGTGTGTGGTATCTGCGTGCCCAGAGGACTGGTATGCAGCTGCTGAATTGTATTTGGTGTTTGCTACTGGACTGGACTGCTGAGAAAGAAGATCGATCTTGCCCCTAAAGAACTATTGCTGAACAGGTTCACGTCTCTGATATCCTGATAACTTATCTCTTCCACTACCTCTGCTGGGTGGTAGGCTAGAGAAGAGATTGAACCCCTATTAAAAGTAGGTTGCAAAAAATAAGTATGCCTACAATGTTTCATTGTTGCTTTCTATTTAAGTAGCATTGGGGGTTGGGGGGAGACCATTAATCTGATAGCACGTCTCCAGGTCTACCTGTACTGAAACTGAGAATAGGGGTATCCATGTCAGTCTAAACACTGGATGATCGATCAGGCACCTTCTCAACACGTTTCACAGCCAAGCCATTTCCAGATCTACATGAGCTTCCCCCTGATGCCAGTGTTCTGTACTGTGCTACGGGTCCCTTGCCATCATGGGTCTAGTATTGTTCCAGGAATCCAGCATCTGTTCCAGGTCTCCAAGGCAACACCTTCATTAACTGACAGATAACTCCTTCTAACATTTCACATCTGTCTCTGACTTCAAAACGATTCCTTACAGAACAGGCTAGTAGGCTAGGCATGAGACTCAGGGCCAGAACTTGCCTAGCATGAGCTTGGTCCTAGGTTTTTTTTTCCTCAAGACTAAAGCCAAAAAAGCCAGAGGGTGAGGGGCACATGGAGATGCTTGCCTCTTGATGCAGCTTTTCTCATGGAGCACTCTTTTGAAACCACATCCTGTCACAGTGCATGTCTGCATTTCTGTCAACTGGATGCTTCTCTAGAGAGACTGGTAGCTAACCCAGCTGGGTACACTGTTGGTATCAGAATCCAGCTTGGCAGATTGTTTCCGAACCCAGTGATGTCACTCACAGGCGACAGGGACCCGCACATGTGTTGCCATGGCAATCACCATACATTCCCAGAATCCACTTGGCTCACCTCCCACCTTTACCTGTGGGTGGTTATGTCACAACCTAAATAAAAGGCAGACCCTTCTGATCTCCTCTCTTTCACCCTTTTGTCTCTACATTTGCCCCCTTCTCCACCATAAACCTCCCACATGGAACTGTATTGGCCTGGTGTGGTCTGTCTGGATGTGAACCAAGATTCTAACACAGCATACACACCCCTCTATTCTTCATGTTCATTCCATTTGAGCTATCAAAGAAGCAAAATGTTTTGGCATAAATGAGAATTAAAAAGAATGTGTGCATGTGTGTTGTTGTATGCTTATATGTCTATTGTGTGTGGTATGCATTCACATGTATATGAAAGCTTACCTGTACATGGGTGCACACGCATGGGGAGGCCAGAGATTAATGTCAGGTGATTACTCTTCCCACCTCCATCACCTTTATTTACTTTTCTGAAATAGAATCTCTGACATAGAGATCACCAATTGGCTACTGTGACTGACAAGATAGTACCAGTGATTTTCCTGTACCAAACCCTCCAAAACTGGAATTATAGGCGCTGGGGATAAAGTGTGAGATATGTGTGGGGGGTACATTTGGTAGGCCATGCCAAGGTGTGCTGCTAAGAAATCACACCAGGAAAGAGATCTATGGCAAGAGGTTTACTGGGGGAGGGAGGAAGAGAGGCAGGCTATCTCAGAGTGGGAACATGAGAGAGAACAAACAAAACAGAGGACAAAGAAGACAGGAAACAGGAGAGAGAATATATATATGTGTGCGTGTATACACACACACATATATATATATGTACACACACACATATATGTATATATACATGTGTGTGTTTGTATATATATATATATATATATATATACACATATATATATATATATATATATATATATATATATATATATATATATATATATATATATATATATATATATATATATGGATAAGGATAGGGATGGAGGCTTTTTATGAGCAGCACCTGGTGTACTTGGAGGGTGATGACGTAAACAGCTGCCACTAGGTTCCTGAGGGCAAGCCAGCCTGTGGAAATGCCAGATTGCTAACAATGGGTGTGAGAGCTATTTTAAGTGGGTATTGGAGATCTGAGTTCAGACCCTCAAGGTTGTGTGGTAAGCTCTTTATGGACTGAACCATCTCTCAAACCCTGCTTTGGTTGACCTCCCCCACATTTCCCTCCCCTGACCTTCTCCTCTCCCCAGGTTTATAGGTCTCTGTGTGTTGAGTAATGGTTGGCCTCACATGATCCTTCTCTTTCTTTCATGGCCTTGACCTGGACTTGGATAGTCCCTCCTCCAGCAGAGGATTGCCTGTCAGTTTTGCTGTTTGATCACACTCCTCTGTTTGGTTATTTGATGTGTGAGTTGCTGTTCTAAAGGTATGCAGAGAACACTTCATTTATATCTCCCCGTTTAACATATGAGGGTGAAATAAAGTAGCCACAAGGAGCAGAGACATTAAACGGAAGAAAACCAAAAACCTGATCCCAACCAACCACAAGGTCCATTCGCCTCACAGCCAACAGCTGCCCCATTAATGTCACGTGCATTTAAAGCAGCGTGGTCAGTGACAACAGGGTGGGAGGCAGCTCAGGTCACAAATCCAGAGCAGGAAATGTATTTTCATCTCGTTATTTATGACCGAGCCTTAAAGGAAAACAGATGGCGCTGCTCTTGGAGCTGTTTTGCTCTTGTTTCAAATGGCTAATTCAAATCAAACAAGGCATTCTATTCTTAGTCAAGGCAGCTGCTGCATTGTCTGAGCTGGGCTGTTTTTACCAACACAGCTCTCTCCCCACCCCACTCCCTCTGCCCCCAACAGAATGGCCAGAGAAGACCAAGGCAACTTCATTCAGGTTCAGGCTCTCACTGTTGCTCAGCAGCCCTGAGGGAACTGCCCCTGTCTTCAGCGCCAGGCCCGTCTCGGGCCATGTCACCTGGTTTAGCCTGTGGCTGCACTGTGGGGTCCCCTGACTCCCACTACTTTACCTCTTGCATTTGATCTTGTCAACGGCCTGACTTTCCCTTTGAAAACTGGGATCTATTCCAACTTTAGAGTGACCTCTCTGGGACTCTTTGAGGGTCAGGGTGGGGAAGATTGTGCAGAAGGGGAAGGAAGTCAAAGCCTTCAGACAGGGGGTGGAATGTGGATGCTTCTCCCACCCAAAGCAGATAGCCTAGCAGTTTAAGTGCTCTCTCTGCCTCTTGCTGGGTGGCCATGTCTTCCTGCTTATTTGCTTTAGCCTGAGGGTCTAGCTCTGAGAGACTCACTGACAAGAAAGACATAATTAACCCTTTAGAAATATCAATAAATTAAAACATTCATAATAAAATACATACAATCAATTAAAAATATTTTTCTTTTTTAAAAAATGTCTTCATTCTGTCAGGAATCCTTGTGTTCGGTCCACTTATGGCTCCCCTCTGACACACCAGAAGGCACTGGTTCACCAATTTTTAGTTGTTAAGAATGACAGGTGTGTTCCTTTTCCCTTGTTGTTGCTTGGCACCAGGGATCAAATCCATGGCCTTGCCAGTGGTTGGCAGGTGCTATGCCAGTAAGCTATACCCAAGCCCTATTTTTTCTAAGACTTATGCCTGTGTTGCTGTTTTAATTTAACTGAACCCATACCCTTACTCTTCTTCAATGATAGCTGAGGAATTAGCCTGCCTACAACTCCCTCTTGGGAACCAATTCTCTGCATTGAATTGTACACGTTTTTGGTGAATTATCTGACAGCTTTTACATTATTATGAATAGGTAAGTGTTTTATATTTGTAAACCATGTGGCACAATATTATTAGATTTTATGTCTCAGAATTTTTCCTGGCATTAGTAATTATATTATATTTCATTTGCTTATGTTTATGTATTTCTTTAAACTTACTTTTTATAGAATTAAAAGTTTCTAACTGCTTGTCTATAAACCTTTCAAACCACCAGAGGGATCTTAGAATTTTCTCTTTTTTCCCATCCTTCTCCCCGAAATGATCTTTCTCTCCTACCTCCTCCTACTCTGATCTGTGAGATACTTCCTTTTTTATTAGATATTTTCTTTATTTACATTTCAAATGCTATCCCAAAAGTTGCCTATACCCCCACTGCTCCCTCCACCTGCCCACTCCCACTTCCTGTCCCTGTCATTCCCCTGTACTGGGGCATATAAAGTTTGTAAAACCAAGGGCCCTCTCTTCCCAGTGATGGGCGACTAGGCCATCTTCTGCTACATATGCATCTAGAGACATGAGCTCTGGGGGTACTGTTTAATTCATATTTTTTTCCACCTAAAGGGTTGTAGACCCCTTCAACTCTTTGGGTAATTTCTCTAGCTCCTCCATTGGGGGCCCTGTGTTCCATCCTATAGATGAATGTGAGCATCCCCATCTGTATTTGCCAGGCACTGGCATAGCCTCATTCGAGATAGTTATATCAGGGTCCTTTCAGTAAGCTCTTGCTGGCATATGCGATAGTGTCTGGATTTGGGTTGTCTCTGGATGGTCGATCCTTTCGTCTTAGCTCCAAACTTTGTCTCTGTAACTCCTTTCATGGGTGTTTTGTTCTTTATTCTAAGAAGGAATGAAGTATGCATACTTTGGTTTCGTTCTTCTTGATTTTCTTGTGGTTTGCAAGTTGTATCTTAAGTATTCTAAGATTCTGGGCTAATATCCACTTATCAGTGAGTGCATATCAAGTGACTTCTTTTGTGATTGGGTTACCTCACTAAGGATGATTTCCTCCAGATACATCCATTTGCCCAAGAATTTCATAAATTCATTGTTTTTAATAGCTGAGTAATACTCCATTGTGTAAATGTACCACATTTACTGTATCCATTCCTCTGTTGAGGGACATCTGGGTTCTTTCCAGCTTCTGGCTATTATAAATAAGGCTGCTATGAACACAGTGGAGCATGTGTTCTTACTACCAGTTGGAACATCTTCTGTGTATATGCCCAGTAGCGGTATTGCTGCATCTTTCGGTAGTAATATGTCCAATTGTCTGAGGAACCTCCAGACTGATTTCCAGAGTGGTTGTATCAGCTTGCAATCCCACCAGCAATGGGGGAGTGTTCCTCTTTCTCCACACCCTCACCAGCATCTGCTGTCATCTGAGTTTTTCATCTTAGCCATTCTGACTGGAGTGAGGTGGAATCTCAAGGTTGTTTTGATTTGCATTTCCCTGATGATTAAGGATGTTGAACAATTTTTCAGGTACTTCTCTGCCTTTCGGTATTCCTCAGTTGAGAATTCTTGTTTTAGCTATGTGCCCCATTTTTTAATGGGGCTATTTGAATTTCTGGAGTCCAGCTTCTTGAGCTCTTTGTATATATTGGATATTAGTCCCCTATCAGATTTAGGATTGGTAAAAATCCTTTCCCAATCTGTTGGTGGCTTTTTTGTCATGTTGACAGTGTCTTAAGCCTTACAGAAGCTTTGCAATTTTATAAGGTCCCATTTGTCAATTCTTGATCTTACAGCACAAGCCATTGCTGTTCAGTTTAGGAATTTTTCCCCTATGCCCATATCTTCGAGAATTTTTCCCACTTTCTCCTATATAAATTTCAGTGTCTCTGTTTTTATGTGGAGGTCTTTGATCCACTTAGACCTGAGCTTTGTACAAGGAGATAAGAATGGATCAATTTGCATTCTTCTGCATGATGACTGCCAGTTGTGCCAGCACCATTTGTTGAAAATGCTGTCTTTTTTCCACTGTATAGTTTTAGCTCCTTTGTCAAAGATCAAAGGACCATAGGTGTGTGGGTTCATTTCTGGGTCTTCAATTCTATTCCATTGATCTACCTGTCTGTTTCTGTACCACTACCATGCAGTTTTTATCACAATTGCTCTGTAGTACAACTTGAGATCAGGCATGGTGATTCTACCAGAGGTTGTTTTATTGTTGAGAATAGTTCTTGCTCTCCTAGGTTTTTTGTTATTCAAGATGAATTTGCAAAATGCCCTTTGTAACTCCGTGAAGAATTGAGTTGGTATTGTCATAGGGATTACATTGAATCTGTAGATTGCTTTTGGCAGGATAGCCATTTTGACTATATTAATCCTGCCAATCCATGAACATGGGAGATCTTTCCATCTTCTGATATCTTCTTCAATTTCTTTCTTCAGAGACTTGAAGTTCTTGTCATACAGATCTTTCACTTCCTTAGTTAGAGTCACACCAAGGTATTTTATAGTATTTGTGACTATTTTGAAGGGTGTTTTTTCCCTAATTTCTTTCTCAGCCCGTTTATCCTTTGTGTAGAGAAAGGCCATTGATTTGTTTGAGTTAAATTTATATCCAACTACTGCAATTGAAGGTTTTTTTTTTTATCAGGTTTAGGAGTTTTCTGGTAGAATTTTTAGGTTCACTTATATATAGGTGGTAGAATTATATATATCTGGTAGAATTTTTAGGTTCACTTATCATATCATCTGCAAAGAGTGATATTTTGACTTCTTTCTTTCCAATTTGAATCCCCTTGATCTCCTTTGGTTGTCGAATTGCTCTGGCTAGGACTTCAAGTACTATATTGAATAGGTAGGGAGAAAGTGGGCAGCCTTGTCTAGTCCCTGATTTTAGTGGGATTGCTTCCAGCTTCTCTCCATTTAGTTTGATGTTGGCTACTGGTTTGCTGTAGATTGCTTTTATTATGTTTAGGTGAGGGCCTTGAATTCCTGATCTTTCCAAGACTTTTATCATGAAGGGGTGTTGGATTTTGTCAAATGCTTTCTCAGCATCTAAGGAGATGATCATGTGGTTTTTGTCTTTGAGTTTGTTTATATAGTAGATTACATGGATGGATTTCCGGATATTAAACCATACCTGCATCCCTGGGATGAAGCCTACTTGGTCATGATGGATGATCGTTTGAATGTGTTCTTGGATTTGGTTTTTGAGGATTTTATTGAGTATTTTTGCATCAATATTCATGAGAAAAATTCGTCTAAAGTACTCTTTCTTTGTTGGATCTTTATGTGGTTTTTGTATCAGAGTAATTGTGGCTTCATAGAATGAATTGGGTAGAGTACCTGCTGTTTCTATTTTGTGGAATAGTTTGAGGAAAGTTGAAATTAGGTCTTCTTTGAAGGTCTGATAGAACTCAGCACTAAACCCATCTGGTCCTGGGCTTTTTTTGGTTGGGAGACTATTGATGACTGCTTCTATTTCTTTAGAGGAAATGGGACTGTTTAGATTGTTAATCTGATCCTGCCTTAACTTTGGTACCTGGTATCTGTCTAGGAAGTTGTCCATTTCATCCAGGTTTTCTAGTTTTGTTGAGTATAGACTTTTGTAATAGGATCTGATGATGTTTTGGATATCCTCAGGTGATGATGTTATGTCTCTCTTTTCATTTCTGATTTTGTTAATTAGATTATTGTCCCTGTGCCCTCTAGTGAGTTGGGCTAAGGGTTTATCTATCTTGTTGTTTTCTCAAAGAACCAGCTCCTGGTTTGGTTGATTCTTTGGATAGTTTTTTTTTTGTTTGTTTTCACTTGGGTTATTTCAGCCCTGAATTTGATTATTCCCTGCTTTCTACTCCTCTTGGGTGAATTTGCTTCCTTTAGTTGTAGAACTTCTAGGTGTGCTGTCAGGCTGCTAATATATACTCTCTCTAGTTTCTTTTTGGAGGCACTCAGAGCTATAAGTTTTCCTCTTGGGAATGCCTAAGAGGAAACTCATTGTGTCCCATAAGTTTGGGTATGTTGTGTCTTCATTTTTCATTAAACTCTAAAAAGTATTTAATTTCTGTCTTTATTTCTTCCTTGACCAAGGTATCATTGAGTAGAATGTTATTCAGTTTCCACATGAATGCTGGCTTTCTATTATTCATGCTGTTATTGAAGATCCGCCTTAGTCCGTGATGATCTGTTAGGATGCATGGGATAATTTCAATATTTTTGTATCTGTTGAGGCCTATTTTGTGACTGATTATACGGTCAGTTTTGGAGGAGGTACCATGTGGCGCTGAGAAGAAGGTATATCCTTTTGTTTTAGGATAAAATGTTCTGTTGATATCTATTAAATCCATTTGTTTCATAATATTTGTGAGTGTCCATGTGTCTCTGTTTAGTTTCTGTTTCCAGGATCTGTCCAATGGTGAGAGTCGAGTGTTGAAGTATCCCACTATTATTGTGTGAGGTGCAATGGATGCTTTGGGCTTTACTAAAGTTTCTTTAATAAATGTGGCTACCCTTGCATTTGGAGCATAGATATTTAGAATTGAAAGTTCTTCTTGGTAGATTTTACCTTTGATGAGTATGAAGTGCCCTGCCTTGTCTTTTTTGATAACTTTGGGTTGGAAGTTGATTTTATTCAATATTAGAATGGCGACTCCAGCTTGTTTCTTCGGACCATTTGCTTGGAAAATTTTTTTCCATCCTTTTACTCTGAGGTAGTGTCTATCTTTGTCCCTGAGGTGGGTTTCCTGTAAGCAGCAAAATGTTGGTTCCTGTTTGCCTAGCCAGTCTATTATTTTATGTCTTTTTATTGGAAAATTGAGTCCATTGATGTTAAGAGAAATTAAAGAAAAGTAATTGTTGCTTCCTATTATTTTTGTTGTTAAAGTTGTGATTCTGTTCTTGCTACTGTCTTCTCTTAGGTTTGTTGAAGGATTACTTTCTTGCTTTTTCAAGGGTGTAATTTCCTTCCTTGTGTTGGTGTTCTCCCATTATTATTCTTTGAAGGGCTGGATTCGTGGAAAGGTATTGTGTGAACTTGGTTTTGTCATGGAACAATTTGGTTTCTCCATCTATAGTAATTGAGAGTTTTGCTGGGTATAGTAGCTTGGGCTGGCATTTGTGTTCTCTTAGCATCTGTATGACATCTGCCCAGGATCTTCTGGCATTCATAGTCTCTGGTGAGAAGTCTGGTGTAATTCTAACAGGCCCGCCTTTGTATGTTACTTGACCTTTTTCCCTTACTTCTTTTAATATTCTGTCTTTATTTAGTGCATTTGTTGTTCTGATTATTATGTGTCTGGAGGAATTCCTTTTCTGGTCCAGTCTATTTGGAGTTCTGTAGGCTTCTTGTATGTTCATGGGCATCTCTTTCTTTAGGTCTGGGATGTTTTCTTCTATAATTTGGTGAAGATATTTGCTGGCCCTTTAAGTTGAGAATCTTCATTCTCATCTACCCCTATTATCCATAGTTTTGGTATTCTCATTGTGTCCTGGATTTCCTGGATGTTTTGAGTTAGAATCTTTTTGCATTTTGCGTTTTCTTTGATTGTTGTGCCCATGTTCTCTATGGAATCTTCTGCACCTGAGATTCTCTCTTCAATCTCTTGTATTCTGTTGCTGATGCTCGCATCTATGGTTCCTGATTTCTTTCCTAGGGTTTCTATCTCCAGAGTTGTCTCACTTTGGGTTTTCTTTATTGTTTCTATGTCCCTTTTTAAGTCTTGGATAGTTTTTTTCAATTCCATCGCCTTTTTAGCAGTATTTTCTTGTGATTCTTTAAGGACTTCTACCTCTTTAGAGTTCTTCTCCTGTATTTCTTTAAGTGAGTTATTAAAGTCCTTCTTAAAGTCCTCTTCCAGCATCATGAAGTATGATTTTAATCTAAATCTTGCTTTTCGGGTGTGTTGGAGTATCCAGGACTGGCTGTTGTGGGAGTGCTGGGTTCTGATGATGGTGAGCAATCTTGGTTTCTGTTGGTAAGATTCTTATGTTTGCCTTTCGCCATTTGGTAATCCCTGAAGTTATTTGTTATAGTTGTCTCTGTTCCTCCTGTGATTCTGTTAGCCTCTGTCAGCTGTCCTGGGAGTCCTGCTCTCTTCTGAGTCTCAGTGGTCAGAATACTCACTTCAGACAAGCTCTCCTCTTGCAAGGAAAGTGCACAAAGGTCTGGTGTTCAGACCAGCCTCCTGGTTGAAGAAGAAGGCTGGAAATGGGGCCTGTACCAGAAGATGGGTTGCCTCTTCAGTCTGCGTGCTCCTCTGCACAGCCTGCTCTGGGGATTACAGCCCTCCTGGGTGGCTACCTCTCCTCTGGTGGGGAAGGTGCCTGGATGTCTGCAGCCTGAAACGGGGGGGGGGTGGGGGGGGGGGGGGGGGGGGGGGGGGTCCTTGAGGCTGTGTTGCTTCTGCACTCTGCTTGTTCACCCTCCACAGTCCGCAAGCTGATTTGCTCACACTGGTCTCAGAGGGGCCCAGGAGACAAGATGGCACCCTTACCTGCTCTGGGGTCACAGCCCTCCCAGGTGGACACCTCTCCTCTGGCAGGGAAGGTGCCTGGATTTCTGCAGCCAGAAAATGGGTGTCTGTCCCAGACGCTGAGTGGCTTCTTCCTGTCCCAGAAGCTTAGTTGCTTCTGCACTCTGCTTGCTCAACCTCCACAGTCTGCAAGCTGATCTGCGCACACTGGACTCAGAGGGACCCGGGAGACAAGATCGAGATACTTCTTTTGATCAAAGAGTAATCTAGAATTTTCTATTACTTCTCCCTTATATCAGTTCACTCAACAAGACTCCAAATCTCCTGATAGTATCTTCAACATAAATGTATTGAAAACAGAATTTTTTATTCCTTCTGTACTAGTGACTGTTTTCTGTTACTCTAATGAAATATATGAGGCTGGGTATTGTATAAAGAAAACAGATTTATTTACTCCATAGTCTTACAGGTTAAAAATACAAACAGCAGCATACTGGCTTTATCCCTTCACAGTGGAAAGATATGTGCGTGAGGGAGGGGACCTTGTGACACAACAGAAAGACAGGAGAGAGAGTCAGTGATGACCTTCCATTGGCCTCTACTTGGCAGAGATCTTTGAATCTCTTTCCAAGCTTGGGAGACCAAATGGCCAACCATGAGCCTATAGGTAGCACATGCAGCACCTCACCTTCTTCAAATGAGTCTGATTCCACTTTCATCCCACCACTATTGATACTGCAAAGACAAGAAGCAACCAAGACCAGTAAACTTGAAGCCCTGTCAGGGGAGACTCTTCCACAGGAAATGTAGCCCTACATGTAAAACAAAGCTAGAAAACTGCCGGGGAACAAATCAAAAGAAGAAGAAATCTTTGTGGTTTTGAGTTGGTCCAAGGTTTCTTAGATACTTCACCAAAGACAGGCTTCATTGCCCAACAGACTCATAAGCTGAACTGACCAGTTCGGGTTTTCATTACCAGCATAAAATGAAACCATACAGCATAGAAGGAAATGTTTACAAAATGCATGTGTGATAAAGAACCCAAACAGCCTGCACCAAGAACTCTCAGAAACACAACATGGAGAAAACAATCCAATTAAAAACAGGGCCAGAGATATCACTACCAAGGAAAACTTAGATAAATCATCCAGTTTCATTTGTTTCTTCATTGACTTAATGACCTCAAACTCTGGAGGTCATACAGCTGGATAATGCATTATTAGTGTACTCTGCCATTGCTGAAGATAACTCCTCTGATGTGTGAATTATGATGCTAACAGTTGCCTAGGTAACTTTTCAGAGAGAGAGTGCTATGCTCACAAATTACTCCTCTTTGGCCACTGGAAAAAGTCCTCCCTCTCCACAGTACTTTTCTCACAGATGTTGGTCTTTATGAGGGATGTGTTTCCTGACCTGGGTTGGGTAGCAATATGAATAAGCAATTTACCGAAGAAGACACGTAAATGGCAAATAAAGATGGGAAGTAACTGTTTGTTGCTGTAGTCACCAGCAAAATGCAAGAAAAGCTTGGGTGTGTGTGTGTGTGTAGGGGCTGCTTCTTACCAGTTAATGAAAAAATGGATTGACCATATCAAGTAAAAATAGAGGAACAGCAGTCTCTGTTCACTGCAGTTGGCAATGTAAGATGCTACAACTTCAGAAAGCATTCTTGCTGGTTGTTACAAAGTTAAACCCACTGAGATTGCTCAGTGGGTGGTACTTAATGCTCAAACATGAAGACCTAAATTCAGACCCCAGGACCCAGTTAAAAACCAGTTGTGGCAATAGATGCCTGTAACCCTGGTGTTAGTGTAGGAGGGAAGAGACAGGGAGATACTTCCTGAGGGCCTGCGGGTAAGCCAGTCTAGCTGCAAGGGAAACGGGAGTTCCTGATTCAGTGAGAGAGCCTGTCTTCACAAATAAGATCCAAAAGTAATCAAGAACAAGATTTCAATGTCAACCCCAGGTCTCCTGCACATGCACCCAATATATGCACATACATGCTTATGTCATCACACCCAGATAAAAGTTCAACATTCAACCATCCAGCTGACAAGGAGAAATACAACCATGCAAAGCTTGGTTCTGAGCTGAAAGGTTCTGAGCATCCATTTTGTCATGATCAAATCCTCAGAACAACTCCAATGTCTATGGGAATACCAATAAGCAAAATGCTGTGATGAACAACAACAAAAAAAAAAAAAAAAAAAAAAAAAAAAAAAAAAAAAAAGAAAGAAATCTGCAAACCAGCATGCTAAGTGCAGGAAGCCATATCGCATAAGCCCATTTGTAGATAATTCTAGACAGAGTGAACCGAATTCATATTGGTTGAAAGCCTGTAACCATGGCAACAATTATGGGGGTGGGTGGGGATTATGGAGAAATATCTCTGTGAGGTAGTGTCAATCTATAGATATTTGTTTTTATATTTATATTTATCATATTTTAATTCTTAATGTACAGATTTCATGTCAATGCTACCTCAATGACCTCTTTTTAAAAAGAAGGCCTTGTCTACCAATCACTTTGTAGCCAAACAGCATGCTGTATTCTAGTGAGCAAAAGTAGCATTCTTAACTTCACCGATAGAGAATTGAAGATAGAGAATAATGATAATACAAGCGTCCAATGAACCCATCCTATGTGCTCAACCCTTTAAAGTCATTCTTATCCCCATAACGTATCACAGAAGAGTGAACCTCAAATTCTTTAGTAAGATCTGATACCTAACCCTGGTAGGTTGCCATGGAACGTGTGCCCAAACACAATCTGAGACATGAGGCACCAACACATTGCACAATTGGCTGACTGTAGACAGCTGTGGTCTGGGAGGAAGGTAGGAAGGCTGCGGTCTAAGAAGCCTTGCTGGGACTGGGAAATGTGTACCAGTGCCTGCTGAGCAGCGGGCATGTACATGTCTTTGGACCACATCATTGTATTGTCACTCTGTTTCTTTCTCTGCTCTTATTTTCATTTTCTGCATCCTTTTCTGGTATGACAGAGATGGAAAACTGTTATGTCTGTTGTGCTTGATTGTCACAGAACAGAGCTGAGCCTGGACCTCGGAAGAAACCTCCCTTCTCCTGGTGGCATCTCTGAAGGCTGCAGGTGCAATTCACCTGCGCCAGCGATGCCTCACCAGCTGTTAAGATACTCTTGTTTAGTCTTCAGACTGAGTCCAGCAGCTGCTCAGAGCCAAGCCCCCATCCACGTTTTTCTCTAGGAAAAAACCCACAAGTGATTATGACTTGGTGGTCTGCCATTCACAGTGCTAGTCTGATTTTGTACTAGTTCACATCAAGCATGGCCATTAGACCCATGATTACGACTATTAAAAGGGACCAACTCCTCCCCAGTACCCCAAACACACTGTAGAATGTCAATTTAAACTAATTGGCAATTAGAGATGGTCATAAGGAGTGTGGGGTGTTGTTGTAAAGCTTGTGTAAACCTCTGATATTACGATAATTGTTTTCAAGGAAAAACTGGATTAGAGATGAGCAATGGAGACATGAAGGGCGTTCAGTCTTTGGTGGCTCAGGGGCCTCACTAATCTTTAAGTCTCTGAAAGGAATATTGTTAATACTACATGACAGATAAATTATATCTCAAACTTCTAGAAATGCCTAGAGGGAAATAAAAAAAATGCTGTTAGCAGACAGACTTCTTAGGATATTCCCAGGATGCTGCTGGCTTTCCAGAAACCCAGCTATGGGCCTCAGTGAATCATACATGTTACATTACCAGAAACAGTCACTGACAAATACTTCATTTAAATGCTATTGAGATAAAAGCATGAGGCGGCCAGCAGTTAGAGGCAGCAAAGTAACAGATGTGTCCGTCTCCAGGTTGACCCAACTGGGAAGTACCACCATCATTTCTTCCTTTTATTGTATTTTTAAAAATTCTTTGTTATTTTGCCAGGGGACTGCAAGACATATGTCACTTTTCTACCTTAATGGGGCATTTTCTAGTTTGTTTGGATTTATGTCACAAGCTTAATGAGATTTAAATGGAATTTTTGTATGCGAATAATACAGAGGCTTAATGCAAAACCCTCCTCTGCTGTGCTGCTGGAATGCATTTGCATAAAGGTATTTAAATATGAAAGAAAGATCTTGAAGATCCTATAAATCACCAGGCCTGAGCTACACTGGAGCAACACAGGGACTGGTCAGCTTAGTCACAAGTAAAGTACTTTCTGGACAAGGGCCATGTCTTCACTCTTCACCTTTCTGCCATAGAAAAACAGCCAAGGTAGTCTGGGAGATGGGCAACTGGTCGACCTCTACATCTTCTATGGAATGTCCAAACCCTTGTTGTCACCATTTAAATAGATAACTCTTGATTCCTGTTAGAGGCTGTGATGAACTGACAGCCAATTTGTAGGAGGAGAGTACTCAAGGAAGAAAGAGTGTGAAGTATGAACTGCTGTGATAGAGATGTTGTTGTCATTATCTTTTTTAAAAATAAAGGTGGTGTCTACTTCTGAGACTCTACTGGACAGGTGAATGGAGGCCACTCCTCTGGTTCTCTTTCTGAGCTTACCTCTTTCTGCCACCATCATGGTGTTAGCTCTGCATCAATGTGCAGCTCTCCCCAGAATAATTCTAAGGACCCTGGCATGGCTCTGGCTTTACAGTCATTGTGAGATGGCTTTTCTTACATTGAGTCACCACACAGTTGTCATCCTCCTTCTATTTAACCCTAGAAATGAAAGGCAAACTGTGACTTAAAAGCACTAAATTATACAGCTCAGTGGGTAAAGGTGCTTGCTGTTAAGCCTAAGGATCAGGGTCTGATTACTGGGATTTCTAGGTAAGATACCCAACTCTCAAAAGTTGTTCTATGACCTTCAAATGCACACCATTTGCAAACTCAGAGAGGGGCTCACAATCATCCACCTGCACATTGCAGTGAAAGGCTTTTTTTTAAAGGCCCATTTTTTTAACCTTTCTTCTAACCAGTGAAGCCTGTTACCCTTTTCTGAAGTATTGAGTTTGGAGTGTCTGAGCTGACCAGGTGTGTAAGGACAAACCTCAGCTAATCTTTGCAAATGTCTGTCTGTTGTACAGTGAGTCTGTTCAGGGGACAGGGTGACACCAGGACAGCTTGGTGGAATCTGTGCCCTCTGCTGGTTCTCTAGATAAGTAAGAGGCCTTGATTTTGCTTTCCATCTTTATGGAGTTCAGTATAGTCCTCAGGGAGCAGTATGAAGTAAATCTCCCTGGGAAATGATTTGGAAAGTTAAAAGGAAGGTGCTTATTAGCCACACTTGTGCTCACCAAACAAATATCTCAATGGGCTGTGGCGCTGGTCTACAGCTAACCCTGTGGGAATTTTGGAGAAATGGAGGGATTGTCATATCCCAGACTGTTATCCCGATATCCTGGACCACAGCAAGTTGGAGGGAATGGGGTCCACACATGCATAAGGAGTAGAGTTGGGTCCTGGCCCTCCATCTCTTACACCTCAGAACTTCAGGCACAGTCTACAAGGAGAACTTCTCTCTATGTGGTAGGTGATCCATGGGAATGTGACCTGGTTTGTTTTCAGCCTGTCTTCTCTTTATTTCATCACACCCTATTTCTACCAGCAAGGATCTCTCCCCTGACTCCCTTTTCTGTTTTTGATGAAAGAAACCATTTCCAAGAGTCTGGAGAAAGTCTCCTATCAAATTGAAGCCCTATAGCAATGGGTAAGGAGGGAGTAGGGAGGGATGAGAACTGTGAAGAGCCAGGGGTGGGGTTGGGGTAGAGGGGAGACTGAAGCCCCCAGCATGGGTTTTACAGAGTGGTCCCTCCAGAGCTGACTTTCTCTGTAGCTACAGGTTATCTCTTCTGTTCAGAGTTAGGTCAAGCAGGATCTTTAAATGGCTGCTTCTCAGATTTATAACTGTTTTAATTTAACTCCAAGAGCTCAGAGGAACACTTTCATTTGACTTCAATAGAGTATAGCTTTATTAAAGTCAAATAAGAAATGGGGTGGGGTGGGGTGGGGAATTGAACCTGGTGAAAAATGCCAGTGGAAACTCTTATTTGAGAAATGACCAGATATTACATGCCTTTCATTTTAATTTATTTCCTAAGCATTGAATGAAATTTTAGGCCCACCCAAGGAGCAAAATAAGATTAGTCTCCTGAACAATAGGCAACTAGTTTTTTTTTTTTTTCAGCAAAATTTGCAGAGATAAAAGTTTAATTATGTCCTAGTTGCTAGCTGAGATTTGGAAATCAATGTGGTTATTTCAATGTAATTCATGGTGAGCTATCAAATGACACAGGGGATCTTTGTACCCCTTCTGTTAAAATATAGCCACCATAAAATAATTAACAATAATGGAGTTGACATTAGATTAATGTAGCTAACCTCAGGTTGGTGGTAGAATTGCTTTTTGAATGAAACAGGAAAAAAAAAAAAAGAATTAAGAGCCGACCTCTGTGAGGAGGAAATAGAAGAAACATGCCTGGAATGCTGAAGACCTCAGATTCTTTGTCCCTGTGTGGAATGAAATGCCCTAGAACCTGCTTAATACATTCTTTTAGAAGGAATTTCTGGGAAAAACCTAAGAGATTGATCACTTTAGAAGTTTATGTGTATTTTACGTACTTTAGACTAGACCCAGGGGTTTATCATACCAGTAGTATTGCAGAGCTGATTGATATATTTCTCTATTTAAGGGAATACGGAAAAGGGAATATGGTGGAAGTGGGTGAGAGATGGATACAGATGTGGGTTCCCTTAGTCGCTGTCCAGCTGAGCCTAAGTATACTCAGGGATACAGTTGTAGGATCAGCAGCAGCCAATGTATCAGTTTCCCTTCTCAGCAGCAGCCAATGTATCAGTTTCCCTTCTCATCCTTGTGACAGTAACCTGAACAAAGATCATAGAGAAGGAAAGATTTTTTTCTCTCTCAGAGATTCAAAGGGTGCCAGGATTGTAGGCAAGGCTGGGCAGTTGAAATAGCTTGTCTGATGGTGGCAAGAACTTTCCTGAGGCTTATTCCCATTTTGGTGAGTCCTGAGGCAAAGCCTGCACTGTAACTCTCAAGGTTTTCTCCCAGTGGCTTACATTCGTCAACTAAGCCTTGTGTCTTAGAAGGTTCACAGCAACATAGACAACCCCCTGTCACCAACAGTGCCAACAGCTGAGGACCAAGTGTTCAAAGACACAAACCTGTATGAGTGGGGGGGCATTTGCATTCATGGGGGGATATTTATATTCATCCCATGACACCAATTTAGCTGTTGTAAATGACTTAGATGATCCAAACTTTCTGGCAGACATCCTGTAGTGAGCTGCATGAATCTGAGAAAGAGTGTGCTATCATAAAGGGCAGAAGGACCTTGGGGTGGTACTTAGTGGGTGTCCAGATGATCAGGTGGTCTCAGTTTTGAATTTTTAAAGTTCTCCCCCCAACCTGCCCTCACTCTTCCTCCCAACTCCTCACCAAACCTCCCTGACCTCGCTGCCGATTTCCAATTTCAGGTTTGCTTTTTAAATTTTAGATGTATTTTTTCTTTTCTTCTTCTTTTTTTTTTTTTTTTGGTTTGTTTAACACTTTTAAATTATAATTATACTACTTTCACTTTCCTCCCTTCAGCCCCTCCCAAGTACCCTCCCCTCTCTTTAGATCCTTCTATATGCCACCCAACTCTACTCTGATTATTACACACACACACACACACACACACACACACACACACACACACACACGTATGCTTGTGTGTATGTATATATACATGCAGGTGTGTGTATATACATGTATATGCACAAATATATATATATATATATATATATATATATATATATATATATATATATACATATACATATACACAGCCATCTGAGTCTATTTTTTGTTGTTTGTGTGTAGATGGTTTCAGGGCTGACAAGAATATTGGTTATTTTCTGTAAACCTTCTATCTGGCTTATGAGTCCATATTTTGTACTCTGAAACTTATGAGATTTGATTCCTTCATAGTTGTTCTGAAAGCAACTGCTTTAGCCTCAATGCCCAACTGAGAAAATCCCCAGGGAACCAAACAACAGAGTGGATCTTGGTAGAAATTCCTTACTCTGGTTTCTTGGTTTGGATTCCTTTGTGCTTTTTTGGTTTTGATAAATGCTTGAATCTGCTTTTTTAATGTGGCATTTCTAACTTTGTTAGATGTCATTTGATCAATAAGGGGGGGGGACTGCCATGTCACACAAAATAAAAAACAGTGAAACCAAGGCTAGGAATTACCCCAACAGTTGCGCCAGGGGTCTGTGAATTGTTGGTCCTTAAATGACTCTTATATTTTATAAGTATTTATTGAGAATCATCTCTAATGTCAATCACTTTGGGAGGGGGTGGGATTCATTTGTGGGGGAAAATAAAATTATAATTTCTTTACTAAAGAGTATTCTGTATAGAAACAAAGATGTGTCCCTTATTTATTTGTCCTTCCTTCCTTCCTTCCTTCCTTCCTTCCTTCCTTCCTTCCTTCCTTTTTCCTTCTTCCCTTCCTTCCATCCTTCCTTCTTTCCTTGCTTCCTTCATTTCTTTAGAAGTTTGTGTGTGTGTGAGCTTCCCACTTGCTAAAGAATCCCATGATTGACAGGTGAACAGAAGTCTGGTTAACCTTAGAGCTCCTCAGGATTCTTCTTCCAGTTTTCTGGGGCTTAGATTACCACATTTGGGGAAGAGGAGAAGGAAGGCGGGGTCTGTGATATTTAGGAAACAAGTTGGTAAGACAGACAGACAGACGCAGCAGGAAGAAGAGTCTCAGCAGGGTTTTCTTTGGACAGGTTTAGGAAAGCCTATCTTTCTATATGTTTACTTTCTACTTTTTCCAAATCACTTTACTGATGGATTTCTGCATGCATGCTTATAAGAATTAAGACATGTATGAGGCTCCAGGAAACTTCATTAAAAGCCAGAAATGTCCTTAGCCTCCTGCATTCACTCACAGCTGGATAGCAGGTTCTCTTTGGAGTGGTACCACTCACTCAGTTCTTTGTCATTCTCTTTCATATGCTTTCCCTAAAAGTGCTTCTGAAGGTACTGTTAGGGAAACCCCATGTCATTATGGTGGGCACCATGGAAACTCCATGTCATTTTGGTGGGCACCATGGAAACGCCATGTCATTATGGCGGGCACCATGGAAACGCCCATCCAGTGGAGTTTCTTGCATTGTTTACATCTGCAGGTTTCTGTCTACTTAAACCTGAGTTCTTTTTTTTTATTATTATTCTATATTTTCTTTATTTATATTTCAAATGCTGTCCCAAAAGTTCCCTCACCCCTCCCCTCGCCTTGGCCCTGACATTCCCCTGTACTGGGGCATATAAAGTTTGCTAGACCAAGGGGCCTCTCTTCCCAATGATGGCTGACTAGGCCATCTTCTGCTACATATGCAGCTAGAGACACGAGCTCTGAGGGTACTGAGACACTATTGCATATGCCAGCAAGATTTTGCTGAAAGGACCCTGATATAGCTGTCTCATGTGAGGCTATGCCAGTGCCTGGCAAATACAGAAGTGGATGCTCACAGTCATCTATTGAATGGAACACAGAGGCCCCAGTGGAGGAGCTAGAGGGAGTACCCAAGGAGCTGAAGGGGTCGGCAACCTTATAGGTGGAACAACAATATAAACTAAACCTGAGTTCTTGTTCCAAGGTACTGGGGCTTCCCTATGATTTAAGATGTATGGGCCATTTCATCTTTTCCCTTTGAAAATATAGGTTTGAATGTTCAAGTGACACTGAATCCAGTGGCACCGGGCACCTGCTGTCCCAGTGACTGGAGGGATTGTCTGCATGAGAACTTGAGTGTGGCAGAGTGGAGAGTCCACTATAAATATCATCTCTATCCCTGTCAAAGGGTGATAGAATTTAACCTCTCATTGGGAATTCTAGAATGCAGAGGGAGCAGAAAGTCTCTCTAGCATCACCCTCAGAAGCTCACCCCTTGGATCACCTAGCAGGCCTTCCTTGATAAAAAATAGAAGGATGCCTCCAATGGTGTAATATGAAGAAAAATGTGTGTTGTTCTCCATTTCCTAGCATAAAATTTCTCAAGCCCAGATTTATCTCTTGGAAACAGAATGATGTTCCTATATGAACCTTTGATTGCCTCCCTGTTTTTCTTATATATACATATGTAGTTAACTTGTTTACTATCCTGCTTTAAGAAAAGAAACATCTTCATTTTGAAAAAAAAATCACCTCTTCTACTGAGGCTTGATCTCTTTGCACTCTTATGTAAAATTGTTTATTTTTAAATTCCTTTGAGATATGATGTTTTTCCCACTTGTCTTCTCACAAGCTGTCTATCCTATGAGTAGTCCTCAGTGTAAAACCCTGTGTGCCAAGGCTGCAGTCATTCTAAACCAGGGGTGAGACGGAGGAATCTGATTCTTATTTAACATTCCTAGTGGCTATCTCTTCAGCATCTTAGCATTCTCTGAGATACTCTGCTTTGATTCAAAGGAACATATTTTAAATAAGATAATCACAAATACCCACACATATATAGATGTGCATTTATGTACACATACAGATAGACATATGTATATAGATAGATACACACATATAGATAGATATACACACATTTATAACTAGATATGCACACATATACACATATAGATAGATACTTTTACAAACACAAACACCACACACACACACACACACACACACACACACACACACACACACAGATACATGCATGTATCAGTCCATTGCCCATTTTGTAAAAGTCCTGAAAGAATGCATCATTGGAGCACTGCATTAAGTACATGTATTGGTTCCGTGTTTGGCATTCCATTCCATGTGTGAGATTCCAGTTTGAGATGTCATTCTTATAGTTGATATTATTTATTTTTTACATGTGTGGGGCCTGCCTGCATGTGTGTATATGTATTAACAGGTTTGTGGACTCACATATGTTAGTATGTGAATATATACATACCTATAAATATGTGCAGAGGCTGGGGGTCAATCTTGGGACTCTTCCTCCACTGCTCTTTACCTTATATATGGAGGTAGGGTCTCTCAGCTAAGCTGGGAATTGAAGTTTTGGCCAGCCAGCTTGCTCCAGTGATCCCTTGCTCCTGCCCCTTGTGCACCGCACTGGGGTTACAGGTGGGCATGCCTACCTCGATTCTTCATGCTTGCTAAGGATCCAGGCTGCAGTGATCATACTGAGTGGGACAATCACTTTAGAGGATGAGCCATCTCCAGTCCCCTGAAATAGCATTCTTGATTTGCAAGTTCTCTTAGTGAAAGAGCGTCCTCTCTCTGTCTCTGGCTCCCCTATTACAAGGCAAAACTATAAATCTCCATATTTGCTTAATAACTTAAAGATATGAGACCATTAAACCCTGCATTGAGTCTTCCTACTGTTCAGCCCCTTACTACCTTTTGTTCCATAAGTAACATAAAGATTCCATCGTTATCTTTTTTATTTGAGAAATCTGTCACAGAGCTGTCACTTCCCAGCCTTGCATTTTGCCAAACTTCCTTTAAAAATATTTTAACCAGCTGAATAGCTCTCTGTATATTTAGTCTCTGGAAGTGTGTGTGTGTGTGTGTGTGTGTGAGTGTGTGTGTGTGTGAATGATATTCTAAGCCATTGGTTCTCACCTCCCTAATGCTGCAAACCTTTAATATAGGTCATCATGTTGTGGTAACCCTCAACCATAAAATTATTTTTGCTACTACTTTGTAACTGTAATTTTGCTACTACGATGAATCATAATGTAAATATCTGATATGCAGGATGTCAGATATGTGACCCTG
>LR752695.1:49936-65192 GCA_902729485.2 Mus minutoides | reverse complement strand
CCATGCATTCCTGTTGGAAGATGAAGCTTCAGGTAAGAGAAGTGTCCTGTCAGCACTGCCCAGGTTTCTTGCTGACTTTAGGGATGCCATAAGAAGCTCTGGAACCTAAGAGTTGCTCAGGGATCCTTCCCTGGAGGCACCAAACAGTAATCTTGCAGGTCATATCATCATTGTAATAGAATTTATTTTAATACAGTATGTCCCTTGTGTTTGTTGAACATATTCTTAAGACAATAAACATTTAAATGTAGTTTACCAATTTTTGATATTATCTTTTGATGTAAAATTATCTTTTTATTAATTAACATTAACCACTCAATTTTGAATTGTGGAGTTTGGCTTTGAAAAATCCTGGGAAGAATGATTTAGTGTTTGAATCAATAAAGCTACAGACTCTTTTCTAGGGAAGTATTGTTTGCAGAAGCCACCTCCTTTCTTTGTGGAACAAAGGGCCTTTGTTCTGATTGTGGATGCTATTTACCATGTATCTATGTAAGCTTTTACATGTGTATGTGAATGCATTTGTATGTGTTATCGTGTGCATACATAAACTTGCAAACTAGACATGTAATTTTGTTTGTCAGGATTGTTCTGACAGTGCCCTTTGCTGTCTGTTGGATTGTGTATGGTGATGCCTTTGTTTGTTGAGATTATGGGATGTTCCAGAGCTTGTGGGACACAAAATTATACAAAAGTAATTGGAACCAAATGTGATAATTCTCTTGTCTTCTCTTCATGTTTGAGAAGGTTCTTGCTGTATTGCCTAGGCTAGGTTTGAACTGATGATTCTTCGGACTCCACCTCCCAAATACTGTGACTATAGGCAACTTTCCTTCTCCATACTATTAAACTCTATGAGTCTGAGGGTCTTTTTTTATTTGCCACCCCATTCTTAAAGGCCTTAACAGTACCTGGTTTGTACTAGCTAGTTAATATGTAAATTTCTAATTAGTGCATTCTTAACTAAGACTTCTAATACCTTTTGTGTTTCAGATGGAATGTAAGAAGTAGTATAATTTCAATAATTTTATAGCAAGTGAATTCTTACTTGCATTGATGTAGATTACTTTAGCTTTAAGGCTTTATATATTTATTTCATCTATCTTTTTAAAAAACATTAAGGTGTTGTTCAAGATTGATTTTTATGTGTATGACCGTTTGCCTATATGTGCACCATGTGTGAGCCTAGTCACAGAAGTCAAAAGAAGGTATCAAATCAACTGAAACTAGAGCTACAGACAACTGTAAGCTGCTATGTGGGTGCTAGAGTGTTCTTGACTGATTAGCCATTTCTCCAGCCCCTATATATAATTTTTAAAAACCAGGAATGTTTATTCATTTGATTGTTTATATAATTATTGATAAAAATCAATTATGATTACTAAGAAACTTAGTGGAAAATGAATTAGAAAAGATTATATTTTTACTACATTATTACTATAGTTATTATTATTATTATCCTAATTATACCATATTGTAACAATTTTGAAAAGCATTTGTCAGTCTGTGTCACAGAAAACTATTTATTTATTTATTTATGATTTCAGGAGTTTTAAACTGCATAAATATGCTGCTTTGTGATAATAAGGAAAGCAATATGTTCTATTAAGACACAATATGTTTAGCTGGACATGATGGTGTATGTCTTTAGTCTAAGCACTGAGGAGACAGAGGCAGGCTGATATCTGACTTTAAGGTCAGCCAGTCTGCTTCATACAGTGAGACTTTGTTTCTTGTTTTTTAAAAAGTTACTCAGAGCTTAGAGTTACCACCAGTGTCATCTCATTTAATACACCCCTCACCCATTTATAAAGCCCACAGTGTAAAAGAGAAAGCTGAAGAGACTACAGAGATGCTTCGCTCCTGCTCTGTCAGGGGACCTAAGTTCAGTTCCTAGCTCATATCTAGTGGCTCTTAACTGCCTGTAACTTTAGTTCCAAGGAACACAGCTCATTCTTTGGGCCTCTGAGGGTACATGAACACACATGATATTCACATGGACACATGCATATACACACAAGAAAAAAATTAAATTGTTAAAAAAAAGGAAACGAGAAAGCTGAATTCTAGAGTCTAGATATATGAACCTCAAACAAATACCAGCTACTCTGTTTTACATTTTGTCATCTCACCTACTTTCTGAATGCTGCACTTTATTATTACTTGCTTAAAGGTTTATAATGAATTAAAAAAACAAAAGTAAAGCAGACAGCCACATCACTATTAATGTAGACTACACTGCCTTGAGATGATTGATGATGTATTTTGTCTCATTTTAAGTTTATCTTAGTACATTTGTTGAATATAGTTTTTAAACTATAGTCATATCTCCTAAATAAGTGGTGTGTGTATATGTGTGCGTGCACATGTGCATGTGTACATTATGCTGGCATCCATGTATGAAGGAGAACATGCATTTTTTTCTTTCTGAATTTGTAAGTTACCAATTATATCTTTTTTCTTAAATGTTTTAAATTTTCAATTAAAGCAGGGTGCCCATTTATAATCTCTAATTCTGTTGTTAGGAATTCTCATTTAGCACTCAAAAAACAATGTAGACATTGAATGTTCCCCATTTCTTTATTAAAGCCCCTGCACAGTTTTGAGTTGAATTATCACAGTTATCATACAAAATCAGCTGGAGTTAAAAAAAAAAAAAAAGCTGTTTTTTAACCATTTCCTTTATCCTTGAATTAGGTTTTGGATGAGTGGCAGGGGAGACACCTGAGTGTTAGCATGTTAATGAACTGAATGAATGCTGGTACATTAACAGACTGAATGGTACTGGTGCTAGAATAGTGGTGCATGCCTTTAATCACCTTTAGTTCTAGCACTCAGAAGGTAAAGGCAGGAGGATCTCTGTGACTTCAAGGTTAGCCTGGTTTAGAGAGAGCCTTCCAGGACAGCAAAGGTTACTAAGAGAGAGACCCTGTCAAATCAAAACAAACAAAAGAGGCAATGTTTGGAAAACAAAGTGCTTTTACAGTAAACGAACAAAGGACTATACTGAACAAAGAGCCTGAAAGCAAACCATAAAAGGTAGCCAGCAATTCAAATCCTAAACTGCCATCTCACCGAAAAAACCACTGAACCAACAACCAAACCAATAATAAGGTTTGAACATCACAAGGAATTGACCAGCCTCTACTCATGAAGCCAGTGCCATTCAAAAGATACAAAGTGAATGAAAAAAAAAAATAAAATAAAAAAGGAAGGACATGACTGCTTCTAAGTATGGTGGATAAGAAAGTTTATTGTAGATAAAAGGGGAGAGCATAGCCAGAGGCAGAGAAATTTAGGAGAGTCTAGAGGAGACATGTCTAGGTTGAGCCAGGCCATGTAAGGAGAGGAAGAAAGTAGAGGAACCAGGAGGGCAGTCTGGGCCAAGAAACTGGCCAAAAGAGTAGAAGGTAGACCAAAAAAGGGCAGGTAGCCAAAATGTCTGGGTTATATAGGGAAGGAAGGGCAGCCTAGTCCTGGGCAGGAGAAGTTTAGGGTCGGGGCCAGGGTATGCTGCCAGCCACGTAGGAACTGAGGGATGCTGGGAGAACCAGGCATTCAGGTCCACTTTGACATATTAAATAGACTCTTGTTGTTGTCCCAGAGTTTGAGACTTAACACAAGGGATCAATCCTGGTATCTACCTCTGATGTGGGTGACTTCTGTGAAGGTGGCTTGTCCTTGGGCTTCCGTATTAAAAGCACCATAATGCAACAAACACAGCTCCCCTCACAGAGAAGGTAAGATTGTTTATTCTGGAGCCAAATTTGAGTAACTGTGACCCAGGAACACAGATTTATGTTATCCCAAATACCATATTTCAATATGGTAACAGTTTCATGAAATTTTATAGTAACAAAACAAAGAAAATAAATTATGACCCTTCAAATACATTGGTGGGAGCATGAGTCAGACAAGTGTCATCAAGAAACCTCCAGTGTAGGCCTCAGAGCCCGTCTGATAACATTTTTAGCTCTGGGTAGGCAAAAGCTATGAATCTATTTATACATATCAAAATCTATGCCTGGTAGTCACTGTTAGATAGACTTTATAACTAGAAAGGAGAGTAGGCCCCAGGATGAGAGAGAGATGTGGGTCTTTTCTTTGCGGAGCTGTGTTAGTAGTCACACTGCAGACAGGCAGCACAGAACAGTCAAAATCTTAAGGAAAAGAAGCTGGGTCCCACCAGACAAAGCAGGGTGTCAAATCTTCAAGGTCTCAAAGGGCGGAAGAGGGGCTTAGGTTAATACATGTAATAGATTTTTGCCGTTTGTATTTAAGTGGTTTCTCAATAAGACAAAAGGGCATAGTAGGAATTCCTTTTTTGTTTGCTAAGGCAGAGGTTCTCAACCTATGGGTAATTTAAACAACCCTTTCACAGGGGTCACTTAAGACCACCAGAGAACACAGACATTTGCATTATGATTTATAACAGTAGAAAAACTACAATTAGGAAGTAGCAATGAAAATCATTTTATGGTTGAGGGTCACCACACCACAACATGAGGCGCTGTATTAAAGGGCTGAGCATTAGGAAGGTTGAGAATGCTGTGCTAAGGCTACTGTAGGAAAGTGGCTTAGGTAACAGAACATTTCCCTATTTGGTGACTGGGTGTCTCAGCATAAAGCACCTTCTGTGTCTTCATAGTACTTTCGATTTACCCTGTTTCCATCTCTTCTTAGAAGACCACCTCCATCCTAGTAACCCTAATAAGCTAGGCTTGGCCACTCATCTTCAGTAAGCCAATTAAAGACAGTGATGAGAGGCAGAGAGAGAACAGTCAGTGTGGCTCCCCTGGAAGCATGCAGACGTCCAGTGATCCCAAGGCCTTCCCTGGGGTCCTAGTGGGGTAGGTGCCTTATGCTCCAGAAGAAAGACAGACTTGACCGAGAGGGTGGGAATTGGGCATTTGACAGTCAGAGGTGGGGTCACACATCCCATCCTCTTCCCCATCTTTTTAGTGGTCTTTCATAGCATGGAACCTATATACAAGGGTATATAGGATTTCTCACTTCTGAACTATGAATTTGAAAGTGTCTTTTTTGGTTTTTCAAGACAGGGTTTCTCTGTGTAGCTCTGGCTGTCCTGGAACTCACTCTGTAGACCAGGCTTGCCTCAAATTCAGAAATCTGCCTGCCTCTGCCTCCCAAGTACTGGGATTAGAGGTGTGCGCCACCACTGCCCGGCTTGAAAGTGTCTTACAACAGGTGCTATGGCTTTATTTTTATGGTTCTGAAATCCTATTCTTTCCATGATAAGTTTCTCTAGGTCAGGGACCATTGTTTTATTTACTTTGGCCTAAATTTCCAATGTCTAACACTTAGGAATATATATCTAATAGATTGGTTTGTGCTTACTAGCAGGAATAACTTCTTAGTAGAATAATTGATTACTTGTTCTTTGCATGTTTTTAATTGGAGCTTAATTACTACCTGTTTGTCTTTCTTACAGAATGAGAAGACTTTGGGACATTCCATGAGTCATCCAAGCAACATTTCTAAGGTGAAGTGCCACCAAAATAAATTATTTTATGTCCTGGGACTTTTGTATTCTTCGACTTTGCATTATTAATTTTCATGTTTTTAAAGTATGTGTGTATGTACTTTCCTGTGTGCATGTTAGCGTATGTATAACCTGGAAGCCAGATGTCAGCGTTAGATATCTAACTCTATTGCTGTCCATCTTATTGTTTTGAGACCAGCTCTGTCACTGAGCAGGACTAACTATGATCCAAACTCACATCTATGTGTTTAGGAGGCATGCACTTTACCACCTGAGTCCCCTTCAGCCTTCTTTTCTTGATGCACTTCTACAATCTACTCTGGGACTGTATATTTTATTTTTCCAGTGAGGCAACTTTGAGTGTGTGGTAGAGGAGATGACTTATTGGAGAAACTTTATTCCCAACCCCTGAAATTATACTTTTCTGGCAGAGAAATCTCAGGTATCAGAGTCTGTTTCTCCAGTTAGGAATGTGTTTGGCTGGGCATTTAAAGTTTCACAAGACAAGACCAGATTAAAATGCTGGAAAGTGAAGGGTTCTTCTGGGTCACATGTAAAGTCCATCAGAATTGTTAGGTACAAAAGGGATTGTGGTTTCAGACCATGATTTTAAATCATTATAACTAGGCTCAAACACATGTGTATTAATCAAAACGGGAAGATTACAGTCAACTCAAGAAATAAACTTGTTTAATATTATGAAAGCGTATATATTACACTCAATGCAGTTCCATGGAATTCCAGTAGAATTTTTTCATGGAAATAGAAACAAAATCCTAAAATGCATATGGAAGTTCAAAAGTCCCTGTGTCGCTAAAGCAACACTGAGCAAAAGAGTGGTGTTAGAGGGAGCTGCCACTGTGCCTTGATTTCAGGTTAGACACCAGCACAGGGCCTGGTGATCAGTGGAATTGAATAAAAGATCTAGATACAAACCCACTGCTCTTCCTGTGGACTGGAATTCTGTTTCCAGTGCACATAGAGCCTCTCACAACCACCTGTCAATCCCACTTCTAGGGATCCAGTGCCTTCTTCTTGTCTTCATAGCCACCACACTTTTGGACATAAACACATGGACACACACATAAAAATAAAATTATAAATAAGTCTTTTTAAAAGAAAAAAGGATAGTACATGCTTTGAAAGATGTGGACAAGCATATTAAGTCTGTGTCAGGAAGACAACTGTCACCCTTTCTCTCATTTGTGGATCTCAGACTTTCTGTAGCTACAAAAAATATGGCATGCATATGACATGGAGCACAGGTATGATCTTGTGTAGGAGAATGGGACGGACAGGGGTGGGCAGAAGTGAGAGTGGGGAGAGCAGGTGGGAGATATACTCAGAGGTCATTAGATGCTAATGTTTAAATGTCCATATGAAATTTCATATCATTTACAATGGATATGCATCAATTAGGAAATTATTATTAGTAAAACATAGGTTTTTAAACTAAAAGTGTAATGCATCATCTCCTCTAGGGTATGATTTCCTCCATCCGTTAGCTTTTTTGTAGCCATTTATAAGAAAGTTTTTTGCATTCAGAGTTTTTTTTGTAAGTTTTGGTTGTTGTTTAAGGAGTAGCAGAGAGCTGCGTATGGTGCCTTGTACCTGACTGAGGCAGAAGGATTGTTTTGAGTTCAAGGCTAACTTGAACTGTATAATGAGCTTCGGGCCAGCTGTATAGAGTTAAAACCTTGTTTCAAACACACAAAGCAGCCTGGTCCCCTCAAAAAGACATGTTTTGTTGAAGAGGGAGGAGCCCCACCAGGACGTGCTTGTGTATTATTAGACCCAGTAGCCCTGGCTCTTCTCACCTTACTAAGGATTCATTAGTCTGATAGGCCAGTGCAGCATGCTCATCAGATACATTGTCTTTACCTTACTGCACCCTTATGCTTCCTGTGTTGCTATCAAATAGCTTGAGAACTCAGAATTTTACATTGGTTTATAATGTCTGAAATCACATTTCCTTAGAAATCACATTGATTAGTTTCTACCTGAAATGAAAATGTAGCTATTACCCAGTACGTTCCTCAATTTATCACAACCGAGGAACTTACTGTCTCTTCCCAGTTGTCATAATGCTTCCACTTTATAAGGCAGCTCTTATTGAGATGGGAATTTGGGAGACTGTGGTAGAGAGCCTCTTCCTCTCTGGGCTGTCACTGCAGAGTGGAACAGCACTATATTAAGCGCAGACTCAGAAAAAGTGGCTCCTTGCCCTGTGCCACTGAGATCCCACCACCTACAGGTTGTCTTGCTTCACTGTGAGATTTGTCTTTGCTTGTTAACACAGAGAGAAGTAGGGATAGTACAGTCTTCATGGCAATTGCACAAATTTAGATTTTTATCTGGTACTTGACTGTGTCCTAGACATTGCCTTTGGTTGAGAAAGATTTCCATATGATACTT
This sequence comes from Mus minutoides, assembly GCA_902729485.2. Lineage (NCBI taxonomy): Eukaryota > Metazoa > Chordata > Mammalia > Rodentia > Muridae > Mus > Mus minutoides. The sequence continues at coordinate 57,274 of LR752695.1, read as the reverse complement.
ACCAATGGAGAGGACTCCTAGAAAAGAAGAGTCTGAAGCTGAGGTAGAGATGACAAGAAACCCAGGGTAGAAGAGCTGCTTGGGGAAGTTGTAGGTAGGGAGGGAATGCTTAAAACAGGAGGGAAGAGTCAGCCAGGAGGGAGATCAACTGTGGTAAAAAGACAGCTGTCTCACACACACACACACACACACACACACACACACACACACACACACACACACAGGGGAGTGTCAGCTTCAGGCAGCAGATAGAAGGCAGCAGTAACTGTAATGGCACCCAATCTGGATGTCTGAAAACCATGAGCCTGCATTGGCTAAATCTATTCCAGTGAGTCCTTCAACCTTACATCCTACAGAGAAAGACTGTAGTTCTCTGAGAAGGCTTGGATACACTCTGCCAACTGGAACTGCCTTAGATGCCAGGAATTGGCCTAGGTCAGCAAATCACAGGGGCCTCTGCTGTTGGATCTTGACATGATTTCATATTTCTCGGTGTAATTTTAATTTGTGCATGTGATATGCTTATAAAAGGCAGCACAGAAACACAAATATGCAAAATGTTATTTTGCCCCCAGGGGATCCTGTGAACCCCTATTCCAGGTGACACATATTTCTGGCATGAGAGATTCTCAGCACTTGGTTTAGTGAGAAGGAAATACAATCCTGAGACATGGATGTGTCCTCAGGGTTCTCTGGTCCTGTAGTGGCAGAAGGCCAGCACTTCACTCTAGACTAATTTCATAGATCTGAAAAAATGTAGTTGTATACCATGAGTACCATATACCTTGTTAATCAAACATTCTAAGGTAGAGGTTAGACTGGACATATTTAATCTCTTTAGTTATTCTAGTATGTTAGTTGGCAAGCATATCTCTGAATTTGAGCCATGACTTGTTTGGCTTCTGTTAATGTTTTCTAGTTATTGTGTTTAAACAGGGTTGATACACAGTTGATATATTGTTCTAGAAACATCTGTTCATAAGCATGTGTGTGTGTATTGTATTGCTATGTGCATGGATGGAGGCTAGAGATTGGCATGTAGAATTTTCTTCCTTGGCTCTCTGCCTTATATTGTTTTGAGATAGGGTATCTCACTGAACTTGGAGCTCAAATTTGGTTAGACTAGTTAACAACTGAGCTTCTAGGATCTGCTGTCTTTACCCTTATCCTAAACACTGGACATGCTTAACTTTTTACAAGAGTTCTGAGGATTCAAACTTACCCACTGTCATTTCTCCATCCTCATAATTCTTAGTAGATATAAATATGGGATAGGAGAGTTAAGAAAACCCAAGGCAGAGACAGCCCTGCAGATGAGTATAGGAGCATCCCCAGAGACAAAAGGCATGGGGGCTTAGCGCTGAGTAAGACAGGCTGCTGGGAGCACCCTCGTCTGCTGAGGCTGGTGAAGTTTTAAGGCAACCTGACAACTTTCTTTTGTGTTAGACATGGTAGAAGTTACTCAGTAGTAGGCTGTTTGCCCTATATGCATGAAACCCTGAGGCTGATAGGTGTTTACCCAGAGAATGTGTGTGTTTTAGGGAGAGGGGTGGTGTGGATTTTAAAATGGCTGGTTTTATTTACCACCTGCAGACTTGCTGCCTTTGGAGTATCAGGTCTAGTGTACGTCCTGTGTTCTCATTGGCAGCATTCTCAGCCTGTGGTTTAATCTTGAAGTTGTGTACTCCTTGAACTAAGGCTGGCAAGACAAGGAGCCTGTATAGAAGCTCTCTCAACATGAGGAGGATAGGTGGGGCTGTACTGTGAGAAAGGGTCTATCCTAGCAGAGGTGAGGTCTGCAGCTATGCGTGACCTTCCTGCCTTTCCTCTGGTTTTATTTGATCCTTGCAGCAGGCTTGTGTCTTGACTTGGTAATTAATTTAGTGTGTGTGCACACTTACATGTGTACAAGTGTGTGCATGTACATGTGGAGGCCCGAGGACAGCCTTGGGTGTTGCATCTCAGAAGCTGTCCACCTTGGTCCTTTGAGACAGGGTCTCCCACTAGCCTGGATCTTGCCAAGGAGGCAGGCTGGCTGGCTAGTAAACCTGAGGACCCATCTGCTCCACCTCTCCAGGGGTGGGATTAGAAGTGGGCACCATAACACCAAGCTGCTTCCCACCAGCCATGTGGGCTCTAGGAATGCAACTCAGGTCCTCATACTTGGTTATTGACAGGGCTGTCTCTTCAGATCCTTAACCTGATGTTTTTTAAGTGATTAAATTTTGCCTGGTGGTATGCTCAATGGAGTGGTCCCAGAGCACAGCGAGGACTCTGGAGTCAAAAAGCCTCTTTTGCCAGTACCCTAAAACTCTGTAAGAATTACTTTTTGTAGTGAAAAATTAACTGTTTAAAGGAAGTTACAATAGTGAAGGGTTCTTTTGAGTGATAAACAGATACAGACACAGACCTTTGTGCAAACCCATCACTGATGATTTTGAACCTTTATATGGTCACACTTTAGTTTCTGGGTTATGAAGACTTCTTTGCTCAGAAATTGTTGCCTTCAGTATTCTTCAGTATTGTTCTAAACGTGTATTACTTTGTTGAGACTCCAGCTGTGGAGACTTTAGGAAGGCAAGTCTTAAGAAAGCATTTCTGCTTCAGCTTTCCTTCATAATACTGTGCCCCGTGCCTCTCATTATACTGGAGACATACTGCTGTCCACATGACTGGGCACCAACAGGCCAGGAAAGAAGGGGACCCAGTGTTAGAGCTCCTTGCTAGGCAGCACTGAGTCATTTGTAATGCAAATGCTTTTGTATTGAGTAGTTCTTTATGATGCACTCTCCCCCATGATTCTATATTGTATCTATTTACTTTGAATGGCCAGACTAGTTTATTGTTCTTGCAAGGCTGGTTCTTGGCACAGCCTTCCAGCAAGAGCCACAATGTATGTATCAGAGCAGCCACAGAGCAACCTCTTCTTTAATTGTGGCTCACTGTTTAGGTTGGATACAGCTGGGTATTTATTTATAGAAGGGAGCAATGGCTTTCTCGGAGTAATTTCACTAAACTGCAAGTTTTCTGAGACATAATCTCAGTCTGCATATCCCAATGACTAAAACATGTCTACTTTATGAAGTCAGGTCTACTGAGAGGGTGGTTAGCAGCAAATCACTACCTTTTAGTTTGGAGTGGGAGGACAGTAACCTTCAGCAACTTCCTGAGAAGGAAATTAAAAGGTACTCTGATAAACAGGATTCCTAAAATACCATGCTCCAGTGTGTGCGTCCCTGTCTGTGGAAGCCTGCCATGCTCTCCCGTTGTCTTACAGCACAGCTGCCTTTGACTAGAGAGACGAGCTTGGACTGCACACATGGCCTTAGTGAAAATGCTATGCTATGAATACTTAAAAGGAGAGAATTTCCATAGCTGGGCACAGCATAAGTGGGCCTAAGGGTTGTGAGATGGGACACCTATATGGCCTTGAGTGGTAAATAGCAAGTAGTTTGGATTCTGCATATGAACATACATTCTACAGAACTACATCCTGTAAGTAACTGTAAAGAGTGTAGAACTTGTCCTAGTGCAGTGCTCAGAGATTCCTGTTGTGCAGCACCCAGGGCTCCTCAGGGCCTGCGGCAATAGACTTCTGTAGGTGTTTCTGTTGTTGTCATTGTTTGGGGATTTGGTTGGGTGCTTTGCTTTGCTTTGCTTTGTTTACTTTTTAAACAAGGTCTTGCTATAAAGCCCTGGCTGTCCTGGAACTCATCCTTCTGCCTCTGCCTCCATCTCCTGAATACTAGGATTACAGGCTTGCACTACCATGCCTGAATATTAGGATTACAGGCTTGCACTACCATGCCTGAGTGCTAGGATTACAGGCTTGCACTACCATGCCTGAGTGCTAGGATTACAGGCTTGCACTACTGTCTTAGTCAGGGTTTCTATTCCTGCACAAACATCATGACCAAGAAGCAAATTGGGGAGGAAAGAGTTTATTCGGCTTACATTTCCATACTGCTGTTCATCAAAGGAAGTCAGGACTGGAACTCAAGCAGGAGCTGATGCAGAAGCCATGGAGGGATGTTCTTTACTGGCTTGCTTCCCTTGGCTTGCTCAGCCTGCTCTCTTATAGAACCCAAGACTGCCAGCCCAGAGATGGTCCCACCCACAAGGGGCCCTTGATCACTAATTGAGAAAATGCCTCACAGCTAGATATCATGGAGGCATTTCCCCAACTGAAACTCCTTTTTCTGTGATAATTCCAGCTGTGTCAAGTTGACACAAACCTAGCCAGTACAACTACCATGCCTGAGTGCTAGGATTACAGGCTTGCACTACCATGCCTGAGTGCTAGGATTATAGGCTTGCACTACCATGCCTGAGTGCTAGGATTACAGGCTTGCACTACCATGCCTGGCTGATTTGTAGTTTGAAGCCACCAAATCGTGTTGATCTGTTGGCCAGAGGAGTCTCACATAGGCAGTAAGTGTTTATGTGGAGGAGAGACTTCTCCCTGGGAACCGTTGCCACTTGCTTCTGAGGTCTCTTACGGACATTATAGCATGATTCTTTTACTCAAAAAGAAAAAAAAAAAAGAATTTTCTTTTCTTTGTAGAAATACCATTCCTATAGTTACTTTTAGTTTGCTTTGACCATGATCTGTAGAGAGGTATATGTTTTACATTAAAACCTAGTTCCTATACATACACAAATGAAAAATAACATTGTTTCCAAAAGGCTTAGTCCTTATATTTTAGATAGTTTGTCTTTTATTTTACTATTTCCTGTTTTAAAACGGTATGTGTCTTGGTTACTTTGCTGCTGCTGTGATGAGACACCATGATAGCGGCAACTTATAAAAGAGCTTATTAGAACTCTTGTTCCAAAGGATGAGTTCATGCTGTTACAGCAGGGGATATGGAAGCCAGCAGGCAGGACAGCATGGAAGAGAACTATCATCCTGACTCACAAGCATGAGGGAGAGAAGGCTAACTGGGAATGCCATGGGCTTTGAAATCTCAGCCAGTGAAACAACTCTTCCAAGGCCACAACTCATAATCTTTCCCAAGTGTTCCACCAACAAGGGGCCATGCAACCAGGCCAGGCCTGTCACAGCACAGCCCGACTCTTTGGTACCAGCTTCTGTATTAGTTTCTTTTTTGTTGCTATAATGAAATACCACGATGAAGGAAAGAAGTTTATTGAAAAAGTGTTTATTTGGCTTTATGGGTCCAGAGCGTTAAGGCTCCATGTGGCTAAGCATAAGCATGGCCACTGAACGCTCACAGAAGTCGAGAGAGCACATCAAAATGGACCAAATTTTTTAGCTCAAAAAAGCCAGTGACACACTTCCTCCAACAACACACCTCCTGAGCTTCCCCAAGTAGCTCCAACAACTAGGACCAGATATTCAAATGCCAAGGGTATGATAGATACCTCATTCAAACCACCAAAACATTTGAACTTGAGAATCTACTGGAAAAGTATTAGGAGCTATAAGCTTCTTTTTGTTGTGGTCAGACCGTCCTCTGGATCCCCGTTAGAGAAATGGTGGATTTTACGGAGCTTGATACCAACGAGAAGTCAGTCTCTTTAAAAGCATTTTGGTAACTGATGTGTATATATTTGGTTTTCAGTTTCCAAACACATGCTCACATCTTATTGTATTTTCTTCTTTTTATTGGAGGAATAGACATTTGTTAAAGTCATTTATGTATAATAACTAAGTAGGTTTTAATTTTTTTCCTTAAACTTTCTGATCTAACAAGAACATACATGACAAACATAACAAACACTTGTCTCTGGCATTTGAAAGCTTGCTGAGGCTTGGGTGTTATCTGCTGAGAATATCTTATAATATTTTCGTGAGAATGATGAAGATGAAATCAGGCAAGTCCAGTAATAGAGGACTGTTCTTCTTTCCTAACTAAAACGTGGCCTTTAGCTTTACTTCCACGCATTTCCTATCTTGTCTTGTTGTTCTGCTGTCAAGTGTGTACAGCATTTGGTAAGTACTCCGGGATACACCTGAGATAGAGACTGTAGGAAGTGCACAGGTCTCACAGTGTCTCCACAGTCTGTTGCTTCCTCCACTGCTGAGGCTCCGTGTGCTGTTAGGCTCTACCCTTCTACCTCCCAGCTTTGCCCCATGCCCTCACTCTATATGTGCATAGATATAGTCGGTCCCCCATTAAACCCTCTGACATACATTACTTGAAGTTGAGAGGAGAGTAACAGGCATTTTCTTTGAGTTTCATTTCCAAAATGAAACCTACTCTTCCAGGAGAGTGTCCTGGTTGGGTACAGATCACACATCCTCCTCCTCCTTCTCCTCCTCCTCCTCCTCCTCCTCAAAGGAAAGGTGGCTTTCCTTTCATGATACAGAAAAGTAAGTTTGGTTCCATGACGATTCTGTCTTTCTAAGACAACGGGAGGAACTGATGAGGTAATTCCTCCTGTCTTTTGTCCTTTGGGGGTTTTCTTCCATACATCAGTGCCACCCAGCAATTGAGTTTGATGCATAGCCCAGAAGAGGTGGTTAATAGGGTGAATACACATGGACATTCTGCCAAGTTTTCATGCCAGTGGGGAAAAGGGGTTGTACTGTGCCCCCATGCTATATTTTTGGCTTTTCCTGTGGCAGCTAAACAGAGCTGAATCATGAGAGTTTTCAACTTAAAGTGGTTTAGGAACTAGAGAGGAGAGAATACCAGAGTTTGCTGGAGCGTGGACATTTTATGATAGGTCTCATACTGCCTCCCTGTGTGATTGACAGTAAAGCTGTGGTGCCAGAGATCTTGTGTGCTTAACTCAGGAGAGGAGGAGCACCCAGGGAGTGGACGAGGCTCTGGTGGCTGCTGTGGAGTGAAGAAGCTGGAAAGGAGAAGGAAGGGCATGTAGATAGACCTGGGAGACAGGAGGTGCAGAGGTGAAGGATACCGTCCAAGGATGGCCTGAGACCTCTCACTGCATTTCAGGAAAAGTTCTGAGAAGTGACAGAGGCTACTCTGAGATTGTTGCCATATATCCAAGTAGACCAAACTTCAGATTCTTAAGAGCTCTGTCTATTAATGTGTTTAAAGAATGTGCCCTTCTCCCGGATATAGAGGTCTCAGGGGAAAATATACCAATGCCTGGCAAACATGGAGGTGGAAGCTCACGGTCAGCTACTAGATGGAACACAGGGTTCTCAAGGAAGAAGGAGCTAGAGAAAGTACCCAAGGAGCTGAAGGGGTCTTCAACCCTATAGGTGGAAGAATAACCATGAACTAACTAGTACCCCCTGGGCTCACGTCTCTAGCTGCATATATAGAAGAGGATGGCCTAGTTGGCCATCAGTGGGAAGAGAGGCCCCTTGGTTATGCAGACTTTATATGCCCCAATACAGGG